>JAQFJA010000025.1:16440607-16456039 GCA_029874485.1 Naso brachycentron | reverse complement strand
GTATACTGTAGGGGTTTGTAAGGGGTAACTGTTTGTCTTATATTTTAGTTTGTGATAGTTTCTTCTGCGCTCACGTTTGTAATGTTTTCTTACCCGATAAGCTGTAATTTTGTGGCTAGGACGGAAGGAATGTGTTGCATGCCGAATCAGCCGCTCACGGCTGGTTAAATGGCTCGTGTAGGTTCAGTTTAAATTACTTAAATGTCTTGCAAGATGTCAGGAAGGAATGTAAATTATTGCATTTTGATCACATTCTGATTATGTGAGTTTCTTGGTGCTGAAAAGCTGCCGGGCTTCTCATGCATGCTAGCCTGTAAACAGTCAGTTCAGTGTGAGTGAGTGACTGCAGCCTGCAGATAGCAGTTTGCACTGGGATTTGAATTGTGGAGGTAAAAGCCTGCTGTCAAAGCCAGGAGATAGTTGGTCTTTGGTTGACATGCTAGCTGAAATCTGATTGGCTACTCATCTGCTGCTCATGGCCATTTATAATTATATGTGATGCAAGGCAACAGTTGTTGATAAGAGCACAAAGCATTAAGTCATGCCAGGGTCACCGGTGATTCTGCAGCTTCTCTCTTCTGCTTCGCTTTTCATTTTCCATCAAACACGTAGTGTTGTAGCAAATGGGACATGAGTGATATGAGGGTTTATATTTATTTTATTCTGTCTGTTGGCAAATATTCCTTAAAAAGAAAAAGAAACCTAATTATCAGCTTATGTGATCTATCATGCATGCATCACAGTTTTAACATTTAATCAAATGAAGTCTTGTCTCTTACTTTGTGGCTTATTTGCAACAGCAGAAACACATGGAAACTGCAGTCTACATCACTGTACATGACCAGTCTACATCACTGTACATGACCAGTGGAGTGTTGTGTTGTGTTTATCAAATCCAAATTTAAAAACCACATAACTGCATAGCTGCAGTTATTCAGTGTGTCTAACAAAATGGCTTAAGACTACACCTACTGTTCTATATTGTCCCTGATTCGCACATTATCTTGTTATCCTTCATGTTCTCCAGATAAACAGGTTGTAAGCTGATAGACCCCTTTGTTTTTCCTGTGTAGTAAGTTGTTACACGGTAGCAAAAGGCAAGTTTGACCTCAGCCTGCGAGGATGTGTGCATGTGCGCGCGCCTTTCTGCTGTCTGGCATGCCACACAAGTTTGACTGTGTGACTGCAAAGAATTCCCCCCAATCCTCCCCCCAAGCCAATCAGAAAGCAGTCCACCATCTCTCACCAGCCAAGGGAGTTTCCTCTCTGTCTTATGCAGATTAGCCATGTGCTGCATTTATTTATTTCACTTCATTATCTTGGATCTGCAAAATGTCACGTAAGGCATTGTGCACACTATTTGTAGAGGGCTGTTGTTAAGCTGAGGGCGCTCTTCCCTGGTAAGTGCACATGTGGGATTTCGCTTGATGCAGTGGCAGGGGGTGCTTTTAAAGTAGACGTTCTTTAGATTATCATTAAAATTCAGTTTTGATATTGGCGAGAAAATAATTGGATCCTAAATGTAAGGCACTTGCACAATGCAACAGTGAGTTGACGTGGTTGATGACTTAGACCGAGCACATAGTTTTCAACACGAGAAAGAATGTTTATACTAACTCTTGGTCTATAGACGGCATAAGCTCTTGTGCATTTCTCACTCTCTCCAACTGTTGTGAAAGTACTTCCTTCATTTCTGGTGTCATTCATCCAGAGCCAAACTGCCTTCTCTGGGGAAAAGCTTCTTGGATCAGACTCAAAACAGGAGCACAGCTGGGATATGTTTAAGATTGGGCAGACTGCCCTCCATTTGAAAGTAGATATATATAGCTCTGTTGACTTCCGAAACTATGGCGAAGTGAGGTGAAAAAAATCCTACACGGTCTGGGTAATGACCGTGGGAAAAGGTGAAAAAAAGCACAGTTTCCTCATTCATTGAAGCTTGTTTTTACACTTTGAGTGCTGCGAAATTTACACGCTGGAGCCATGTACTTTAAAGTGAAACCCTGTAGTAGCATAATTAAGTTGTTTTTGAATGAGTGGGGCAGCGTGTAAGTTGGCACACTTGCTATTAAGATTTATCCCATGCGACTTGGTTGTTGCTTTAATGTATTTTCTCATGTTCTTTACCGTGTCCAGCCACCTGGTCCCATGGACCCAATGGGGAAAATGAGAGGTCAACCATACGGAGCAGGCAGTCCATACAGTCAGCAGTCGCAGCAGGGACCTCCCACAGGTCCGCAACAGGGGCCTGGCTACCCTGGCCAGAGTTACGGCCCTCCAGGTCCTCAGCGATATCCAGTGGGAATACAAGGACGAACCCCTGGAGGCATGGGTGGCATGCCGTATGGTCCGCAGGTATTTCCCCTCATTTATTGTTTTCAGAAATAAGTCCTTAATGTCTACATTTTTTAATCTTCTCTTAGTGTTTTCTTCAGTTGTGTTTGAAGTCTTACGTGTTTTTGTGTTGTCTGCTTAGATGGGATCTTATGCACAGCAGGGACCAGGAGGCTATGGATCCCAAGGCCAGGCACCGTATTATGGCCAGCCTGGCCAGACTCCTCACCCAAGCCAGCAAGCCCCATACCCCCAGCCTCAGCAAGGACAACCGAGTGGCCCAACTCCTTACCCAGGGCAACCCCATCCTCCGCCAACATCTGCTCCACACAACCAGGGTGGCCCACCCTATCAGCAGCCCCATATGCCCCCACAATCCCAGGGTCCACTGCCAGGCCCATCCCAAGGGCCCCCACAGTCTCAGCCACCGTATTCCCAAGCCTCAGCCCCACAGTCTGGCCAGTCTCTCTATGCCCAGCAGCAGGGTCCTCCCAGCCAGGCACCACAGCAACCAAGCTCCCAGGATACCCCCGGGTCACAGGGCCAGTCCAACTACCCAGGATCCACACAGGGGCCTCAACAGCCCCCATCGCAGCAACAGCAGGCACAGTCTCAGCCTCCACAACAGCCACCGGGACACAGCCAGCACCCACAGGGCCAACAAGCATACCCACAGAACCCTCAACAGCAGCAGCAAGCACAACAGTCACCTTATCAGCGCTTTCCTCCTCCACCACAGCAGGTACAGTCCCCTCAGTCGGGAATCATATTCATCACATTAAATTATCCATATATTATCCACATAGTCTATGTGTGGTCACAGGCGCGCCTTTGTAACTCTGGCATCATACTTAAGCATGTATTCTTATGTCTCTTAAGGAGGTATCACAGGACTCATTTCAGTCCAACGCCCCTCCATCCACTCAGCCTAAATCTGGCCCAGAGGACAGTCAAGGCCGCCCCTCCAGCCTTCCGGTCAGTTATGCTTGTTATGTCACTGCTGGAATATTAAAAGCATTTTTCACTCTGCGTTTTTGCTTTTAACCCTCCTGCAAGAGGCCTAGTTTCTATTTTTGCCTTTACACAGGGCATGTTTATTTTACTACTCATCAAATGTGGGACAATATGTATTCATTACATTTAAAATTTCCCTTGGGTTACTTTGAATTTCTGGTTGTATTGTTTTTAAAAGGTTGTGTTTTGCTGTGTGCTTGTTTTGTGGCTGCTGTTCTTTTGGGGCCTCGGTTATTTAAAACCTTGTGTGCTGCTGCACGTCAGTGTTTGTCGTGAGAAATCTGTGTGGCCGATGCTTGAAGAAAAGGTGCTGTGTAAATGGGTAATTCTGAGATGTATACAAGAGAGTTTGTTTGTATTGAAATCACATGGCAAGGCTGCTGCTATATGCTGACTCAGCTCGCATCCTACAAACCTTGGAACCTTGGTAACCATGACAACCCCTGGCACTAATGCACACTCATTTTTTTCTTTGAAAAAGATAAATAAGGACAAAGGCCTCTGGGTCTGTGTGTTTGTGTAGTACTTCTATGTGTGTCACTAGTGTCTAAACAACAGAGAGGGATTTGTAAAAATGTTAATACTACAGCCAATATATGAAACAAAAGTTAATATTATAATTAGCTTGAAATGAAAAAAATTCTATCTGTGACAAAATATGCAAACGCTAAAACTTCTTAAGTCATAAATTGTCAGTTTCCTTTTTCCCCTTTTCATTTTAATACAATTTTTTGACTTTACCTTTGTTCTTCTTGCAAATGTTTTTCAGGACCTGTCAGGGTCCATCGATGACCTGCCTACAGGTACAGAGGGAGCCCTGAGTCCTGGTGTGAGCACGTCAGGTGTGTCTAGCAGCCAGGGCGAGCAGAGTAACCAGGCCCAGTCGCCCTTCTCTCCACATACGTCTCCTCACCTGCCAGGCATCAGAGGGCCTTCACCTTCCCCAGCTGGCTCTCCTGCCAGTGCCAGCACGCCCCGCACAGGTCCACTGTCACCTGCCAATATGCCAGGTGGGTCGAACCCTCACACATGAAAATGAGACATATGATAAGTAACAGAATTCTGACATTTGTGATCTTGATCCAAAATGAGTTGTGCTTTAGACCATATCATGTGTTGGATGGTTTTGCATTTTAAGGGGAAAATGCATCTAATATCAACTTAACTTCAGTCATTAAGCGTGTGGGGGAGGTGTTGTTCTTTTGTATTTATCTTAATTTTATTTGTTGTTTGTAATTTTGTTCCATCTCTGCCTCCCTTTTATTTGACTGCCCGATGTTATAATCTCAGTTATCCCTGTCCCACTTTGAAATGTTTTAATCTGGGGTCTTCCTTGTAAAGCACTTTGTAAAATTGTTTTGAAAGGTGCTGTATAAAGTTTATTATTATTATATTATGTTATTATTCTCACAGCAATATTGCTCACTTTTGAAACAGTTTCATAGTGTAGCTACTTATTATTTAGACATTGTGTGCTTTGGAATGATTATTTTTAGAAAAATCAGAAAAGTTTTGTGTGTGTGTGTGTGGCCCTTTTGAGTTGAGGGCCCGACTGGTGTGTCAGGGCACTTATGGGCAGCGTGCTGGCATCCTGTCACCTGGATGCTCATACAACCAAATGTGTAACACCATCAGACTCCATAATTATGTGTAATGTAGAGTGAAAATTATGGGAAATGGAGCAAGTGTAAGATAGAGGTTTCAGATGAGTTTACAGTTACTCTCTCTCTGGTGTTGGATTACACACCTACAGCCCACTCTAACCAGATATATATTCATTGTAAATCTTTGCATTTTCTTTTTTAATTTGTGTGAATATGTTTTGACTGATCATGGAGACAATTGCAACTTGATCTCGATCAATCTGCAGGGTTTGATGGGTTTTTAATCATCCTGCTGGCAATGGTGTGGGAGGAGTAGCTTAGCAGAAATCCATACAGAGGAATAAGTAAGAATAGGTATAGACATAAGAAAAAGTGTGCCTGTGCTTCACAGGGTTGGAAACTACATCACAGCCAGAGCAGCTTGAAAACTCAGTACTAAGGGTTTTGAGCTTATACTAACTAAACTTAAATATTATTGTTTAGGAACCCAGATGCCTCCCAGGCCCTCAAGTGTGCAGTCAGATGGGAGTCTGCACCCCGCAATGAGCCAGTCTCCTATGGCCCAGGACAGAGGTTTGCTGCACTCTCAACACAGAGTGTACAGATTGTCATTTGTATTTCCCATAATATCTGAGTCTAAACACTGTCTCTCTTTCTTGCCCTCTTTCAGGGTTCATGCAGAGAAACCCTCAAATGCCTCCCTATGGCTCCCCACAATCGTCCTCTGCACTGTCGCCACGTCAGTCCTCAGGGGGACAGATGCATCCTGGGATGGGCCAATATCAGCAGAATAACTCCATGGGAGCCTATGGACAGCAGGGAGGACAATATGTCCCCCAAGGTGTGTACCTTTTTAATCAGCCTCTGCCAGGGTTTGACTTAAAGAGAGAGGTTAGCTTTAGTATGTCTTAAAATTCTGTTTTGATGTTGTGAAATGATTAATTGTAAATGCATTTTTTGACTAAAAAAGATTTTCCTGTGCATTTGAGAAGTTTTCTCATTAGACAGACCTATGGAATGTATCTCCTTGCCTCATAGGAAGACCATACTATCGTTGGTCCCTCCCTCTGACTGTTGCAGCTATTTATAGCTGTGAGTCAGCTGACGTAGCAGAGCCTCCTGTCAGTGGATCTGAGACTGTGACGGAGGCTTGTTGCTCAGGGTGCATAGCTGTGTATGCTAGTACACTGTAGGAAAAAGTCTGTCTCATCACAGCTTCAGGATTATTGCTATAGCAGTTGCTTTTAATGTGGAAGACAAATAATTTTCTGGATGATTCTGCATTTTTTTTCAGGCCATAAATGAGTGACAGACAGCTGAATATTTTTTCTGATTATTTTTGTTAAATTATCATTCCTAGGTTATCCACGGCAACCTGGCTATGGCAACATGCCCAATGCAAACTACCCAGGGCCAGGCATGGGCCCAATGAACCCTATGGCAGGACAGGGAGGGGGACCCCCATACACTGGCATGCCTCCAGGGAGGATGCCTCCTAATCAGATGGGAACACGTCCCTATGGCCCCAATATGGGTCCAAATATGGCCCCTAATATGGGTCCAAACATGCCTCCTAACATGGGCAACATGCCACCCCAGGTAGGCTCAGGAATGTGTCCTCCTCCAGGCATGAACAGAAAGCCGCAGGACCCCACAGCCATGCAGCACCCTGCCACCAACTCCATGCACAACAGGTTGGTTTATGGATCATCAAGTGCCGATTTATTTGACTAACACATGAGTTCTGTTTGTTGTGAGATGCTTACGTATGAGATACCTGTGTCATACTTGTCGTCACTTTTTTTGAAAACTAGATGCTCATGTTTTTTTTTCCCTCCTTTGTCAAGGATGCCTGGTTACCCCAACATGTCTCCAGGCATGATTGGCTCTGGCCCACCCTATGGCCCTCCAATGAACAACATGCCTGGAATGATGAACACTCAAGGTGGACCACCGTATCAAATGGGGCCAAACATGGCCAATAACTCAAGTGGTAAGTTAAACCGAAATTACCCCACCAAGCTTCTATCCCTTTTAAATGTGGCAATTTCGCAGCTAATTTCCAATCATTGTATCTAGGTATGGTACCCAGCCCAGAGGTGAACAATAAGATGAATAACAAAATAGATGGAAGTGTAACGCCCAAGACAGAGCCCAAGTCTAAGGTAACCTAACTTCTGGATGTTGTACAAACAGTATCTTCAAAAATCCTCCAAAGTCTGAACAGCACACATGTCTTTTTTTTTTGATTCATGTGTTTAATTTACCACTTTGTGATAAAATTGGTTTCTGTTTTTTCTTGCAACAAACAGAAGTCCAACTCTTCCACTACAACCAGTGAGAAGATCACACGCCTGTATGAATTAGGACCAGAGCCAGACAGGAAGATTTGGGTGGACCGTTATCTGGCTTTCATTGAAGAGAAAGCTATGGGCATGACCCATCTCCCTGCTGTAGGACGCAAACCCCTTGACCTCTTCCGGCTGTACATGTCAGTTAAAGAGATCGGAGGCATGACACAGGTTAATAAACCATAATTTAACAACATGAAATTCCAAAGTACATTTATTGCTGGCCCCTTATCGTAATCTCAGTTATGCCTTTGATGTTTGTCTTCCAGGTAAATAAGAATAAAAAATGGCGTGATCTGGCCACTTCCCTGAATGTGGGTACATCCAGCAGTGCTGCCAGTTCTTTGAAGAAACAGTACATCCAGTGTCTGTATGCCTTTGAGTGCAATATTGAGCGTGGTGAGGACCCTCCTCCTGAGATTTTTACAGACAACAAAAAGAACCAAGCTGCTAAGGTCCAGCCCCCCTCTCCAGGTTAGAGCCATACTCATGCTTTCTTTTCAAATGAACCTCTTTTTTCATGCAGTTCCAACTCAATATCCATATCCATACACTTAAAAGGCAGTATAAATACATAATTTGCAGTGATTGTGTGTCATTAATTACATGTACTCTGCATTTCTGCTCTTCTCTTATTTCAAACTGAAGCATCCCTCTGCTCCACAGCTGGGTCAGGCTCTCTGCAGGGTCCTCAGACACCACAGTCCACTAGCAGCTCCATGGCTGAGGGGGGAGATCTAAAACCTCCCACCCCAGCTTCCACTCCTCATACCCAGATGCCTCCCATGCCACCTGGGTCCAGGTGACGCTCTTCAAATATCTCTTAATTTATTATTACTTGAATCTAGCTTTTGATGGAATAAACTAATTTCTTTCTGCATTTTTCTATTGTCTTCCACTTATCTCCTTTTTCCCCTCTCCCCCTCATCTCTGCTTCTCTGTAGGAGCAGTGTTAACCTGCAAGACCCCTTCTCTGAGGGAAATGACCCTGCTTTCCCCAGGAAAAATATGACCCCTAACTCTGCCTATCAGTCTGGCATGAACACGCCAGACATGCAGGGGCGCATGGGCACCTATGAACCAAACAAGGACCCCTTTGGTAACATGCGAAAAGGTGGGCACTCTTAAAAGAAAAGGGAACAGTATTTTCTTGATTACCATTCAGTCAATTAGTTCTAAATGGGCTTTAATTCTGAATGAATTTCCAGTTGGGGAGCAGTTTTTACCCGCTAACCAGGGCCCTAACAGCGGGGTGGGTGACCAGCAGCAGCAGCAACCACCACCACCACCATCACAACAGCAGCAGCAGCAGCAGCAGCAGCAGCAGCCTCCATTCAACAGGGGCCCACCTGGGGCCATGGGCACGATGCCAATGGGGCCTAGACAGCAGTATCCTTATGGACCAGGCTACGACAGGAGGTAAGAATCACTGAATAGAGGATTACTATTTCAAGGTAATTGAACACTCCATTTTTGTGATCAATCATACCTATGCAGGTTGGAAAAAGTGTTTCTGATTGTTAATTTTATTTGCTTTAGATTTAATTTTAACAAATGCATGGACATTTGCAGCAGCATTGGTTAGTTTCATACACACTTAGCAGTGCTTTGAGTTGATGATGTACTGCCCAGGATTGGTGTGGATTTGTTTTGAAAGCAAGAACCAAATACAATCTTGAAACTCAGTCACATATTTGAAATAAGTTGATTTTTTTTTTTTTTTGAAAGGAGGAAGGGTCGGACTCGGAGGACATGTCATGTCTCTGCTCATCCCAATGAGTCCACTTTACTCCGTTCTTCTGTTTTTCATTCACCTTTGACATTCATTTGTTTTCAATCTACAATGTTGCTTATTGACGTGAGATTATTGATAAAGAGTGGCTGTGCTCTGGATTTGTAAATTTTTAGTTATATCAACTAAACCTCAGAGTCTTAAAAAAATCAGACTAAAATATTTGAGTGAATGTGACTTAATTTGTTCAGTTAAGACAGACTTAAAAAACTGCAATAGTCAGAGGTTTAGGAGCAAGATTAGAAAAAATCATCAACAAATCTAAAGTATTCACGCTGAAGTTTGGGTGCCTGTTTTTTCTTATCCTTTTTTAAAATAAGCTTTTACAAAATTTGTATGTCTTTGTAACAAAATACGAAAAAACATACAATTTATATATTTCTCATTTCCCTAGATCTGAGCAAGGATTGGGCCCAGAGGGCAACTTAGGATCCGGTGCTCCTCAGCCAAACCCTATGATGCCTGCCAACGCTGACACGGGGATGTATTCGCCAAATCGCTTCCCACCGCAGCAGCCACGGTCAGTTCTTAGATTTAAATAAACTGTCCAATGGAAACTGAGTATTCTTTATAAAAGAAAAAACATATTGCTTTTGTGAGTCTTATGAAAGTTCTTTTGTGATACAAGACAGCTTATTCCAGTTGGTTGTACAGTGTCATCTGACACGGTGTAATTTCACATTATTTTATCAGACATTTGTCAGAAAATGATCACGTCATAAACATTTTGTTGTCATTGTTATTGGGTAAAATATATTTACTTAAAATCATAGCTGTCACTTCGTTGACTTATTGTGTACTAATGTGGCATACACAGAGAGAGTTGTATTGATTGAAATGTACTTAAATATGTGTAGCCATTTTAAATTGGCTGGGGGCTGGTATTGTTACCAAGGAGTAAGTTAATAAAAAGTGTGGCATAATTACATCCAGAATTTACTGTTGCTCTTTGTATTTAACAAGTTTTATAGCTTGGGGGAAAAAAATCATATAGACACATATGGATATTTAGTATAATGTTAATGAGTGTTAAACTATTAACAAAAAGAAACTTGCAAAGTGATGTCTTATGGTTGTAAATTTTTTACCATAAGCCATTATGTTGACTATGAATAAGCCTGTACATTCAAGATTTAAGAAAAAACATTCTGATCTAGCTTATTGCTGCTGTTACATCGGAGGGTGTAATTGAGTGTAGAGCATGTGCACATATGTAACAATGGGCATCTTAATCCATTAAGTGAAAGTTGCATGATATTTCCATGGTATAACTGACAAGGCATAATGTTGCAGGCATGATTCCTATGGTAATCAGTATCCTGGACAGGGAACGCCCCCTACTGGCTCCTACCCAAATCAGCAGCCTGGAATGTACCCGCAACAACAACAGGTCAATGATCTATCTGCACTACAATCACTCTCACTATTGCCAATACAGTGGGCACAAATGATGTAACTTTGTTTTTATTTTTTTCTGTATTTTTTCTCTCCAGTTGAACTGCTGTCATATATTAACATACATGCTATGAATCCATGTATTCATTTTAACAACATTTGCAATGAACCCATGTGAATCAATTGTCTCTCTGTTCCTTTTATGTGCAGAGTTATAAACGTCCTGTGGAAGGGGGTTACCCTCCATCAAAACGTCATGAGACTGAGTACAGTGGGCCCTTCCATGGAGGACAACAACCTCCGCAGCAGCAACAACAGCAAGGAGGTGCCTCTGCACCCTCTTCAGGACAGCAGGAGACGTACAATCAGTACAGTGGCAGTGGGCCCTACCCTGGCTCTGACCGCCGTCCCCCTGGCCCAGGCAATCAGTTCCCCTTTCCCTTTGGACGTGAACGAATGCAGGGAGCAGCAGGGCCCAACGCTCAGCCCAGTATGCCCCCTCAGATGATGCACTCAGGCCCTGAGGGTCCTCAGGGAGGTATGTGGCAGGGACCGCGAGAAATGAACTATCAAAACTACCCGAACCGGCCAAGTGCTCCTGGGGGCCCACCCCAGGGACCTGGTTATCCTGGCATGAACCGCTCAGAGGAGATGATGCCATCAGAACAGCGCATGAATCATGATGGGCAGTGGAGTGGTCAGATGGGCCCGCGGCAGCCATCTTATGGTCCGACAGGACCTGGCCAACCTATGCCTCGTACGGTACAATCCAACTACCAGCCCCCTCAGGGTGTGCAGAACCACATTCCACAGGTGTCCAGCCCAGCCTCCATGCCCCGCCCCATGGAGAGCAGGACATCTCCCAGTAAATCTCCTTATATGCACGGAGTAATGAAGATGCAGAAGGCTGGCCCTCCAGTGCCTGCATCTCACATAGTGCCCCCTCCGGTGCAGTCGCCTCTAATAAGGCGAGACATGCCTTTTCCCCCTGGCTCTATAGAAGCAACCCATCCTGTCCTGAAACCACGTCGAAGACTCACCGTGAAAGATATTGGTACGACTATAGTTTATAAATCTTAAAATCATCATGTGATACTGGCCATCTTTGTTGTTGACAAAACTGCTTGTTCACATATGTTGTTCCAAATAGTTGCATTATGAGTGCAAGATAACACTTGTGTTGTCTTGTCTTGACTTCTTAGGAACTCCGGAAGCCTGGAGAGTCATGATGTCATTAAAGTCTGGTTTACTGGCTGAGAGTACGTGGGCCTTAGACACCATCAACATTCTCTTGTATGATGACAGCTCTATTTCCACCTTCGATCTTAACACGGTAAGACTTAACATAGATCCCTTAATGTTGGTAAATAGGAACACACCATTCATAGTTGTAGTGTTAAATATTTTTTTTATTTTATGTTCTATCTTCAGTTGCCTGGCCTACTAGAGTTGGTGGTTGAGTATTTCAGACGCTGCCTCATTGAAATCTTTGGCATTCTGCGGGAGTATGAGGTGGGAGACCCTGGCCAGAGGACACTACTTGATCCTGATGCCTTGAAACAAGACTGGGACAGCACAGAAGAAGAGGAGCCCCGGTCTGAGGACATGGAACAAGAGGAAGATGATGATGAAGAAGAGGAGGAACGGGAAACAGGGGGGCCAGCTCATGTGAAAGAAGAGGAAGAGCAAGGGCAGTGCTTTGAGTCTCGGGGTCGAGATGAGAAGACAGAAGATGAGGACAGGAAAAATAAGGGTTCTTCATCTGAACAGGCAGACTCATTGCAAACCTTATCTGCCCTGGAGAGACCCAAACAGGCCAGCAAGTTTGACAAGTTTCCTCTAAAGGTGGTACGAAAGAAAGACCCATTTGCAGCTGGCCAGTCCAATAATCATGGCAAGCTGCAAGAGTTTGACAGTGGGTTGCTTCATTGGAGTGCTGGAGGGGGAGACTCAACAGAACACATCCAGACTCACTTTGAACCACGCAAAGACTTCTTGGAACCACGAGAACGAATACCCGTGCCCCCAGTTTTGCTGAGGCGAAGAGTCCCAGAAGAAGAGATACAGGAAAATTGTTTGCTAACTGAGGAAGAGAAAAGGAAGCGTCAGGATGAAGAAGAAAGGTCCAAAGAGACATCTTCAGAAAAATCAGGAGTCTCAGAGAAGGCCGGCTCCTCATTGAGCAGTGAGGAGGACAGGAAAACAGATTCTGACACAAAGACAGTTGAGAAAGGTGCTAAAATTCACCAGGAAAATAATAGACCCATACTTTTCCCTGGCAGTGTTTTAACCCAGAAGACACAGCAGACAGGCACCATCCTGGAGGATGAGCCTCACAGTAAAGATGAGGGACCGCTTATTGCACTGGCTAATTGGCAGGATTCCTTAGCCCGCCGCTGTATATGTGTCTCCAATATTATCCGCAGCCTCTCCTTCGTGCCAGGCAATGACCATGAGATGTCTAAGCATCCAGGGCTTCTACTGCTACTAGGACGCCTTATCTTGCTCCACCACAGGCACCCTGAGCGCAAACAAGCTCCGCTCACCTATGAGAAAGATGAGGATTCAGACGAGGGAGTGGGCCAAAGGGATGAATGGTGGTGGGACTGCTTGGGGCTCCTGAGGGAGAACACGCTGGTCACTTTGGCGAACATCTCAGGCCAGCTCGACCTCTCCATCTACCCTGAGAGCATCTGCTTACCTCTGTTGGATGGTCTTCTCCATTGGGCTGTTTGCCCTTCAGCAGAGGCCCAGGACCCCTTCCCCACCCTGGGACCCCACAGTGCTTTGTCACCTCAAAGACTGGTCCTGGAGACGCTAAGCAAACTAAGCATCCAAGACAACAATGTGGACCTTATCTTGGCCACCCCTCCGTTCAGTCGGTTAGAGAAGCTCTACGGAAACTTGGTGCGACTAATCGGAGACAGGAAGATTGCAGTCTGCAGGGAGATGGCTGTGGTCCTACTGGCCAACTTGGCCCAGGGTGACACTATGGCAGCCCGAGCAATTGCTGTTCAGAAAGGCAGTGTGGGCAACTTGCTGGGCTTCCTGGAGGACAGTCTGGCTGCCACGCAGCTTCAGCAGAGCCAGAGCTCTCTGCTACACCTACAGGGGATGCACTTTGAGCCCACAAGCCCGGACATGATGCGGCGAGCTGCTCGGGCTCTGCACGCCTTAGCCAAGGTAGAGGAGAACCACACAGAGTTCACACTACACGAGTCCCGACTCCTCGACCTTTCAGTGTCTCCCCTTATGAACTCACTGGTTTCTCACGTTATCTGTGATGTACTCTTTTTGATTGGCCAGTCATGACAGCTGTAGGGAGCTGTGGCTCCACTTTTTGGGGGTTTTATCCCCAATCCCCTCGAAGCCTGGCTTGTGTGTAACAGGGCAAGGAAAGTTCAAGTGACTATCTTTAATTTATGAAAATCCTTCAGATTCCATTCTCTGAGCCCTCCCCAGGCCATCCTTGCTGGAGGAGGGTAATCACAGAGCTGTGGTGGATTACAAACCAGAGAGATGCCCATAAAGTGACACTACTTGCATCATGAATGCCGACTGGATGACACAGAGCAGAGCACCACGGTTGGGAGACTGTTCTGCACTTGGGGGAAAATACTTTTTAATAAAGATAAATAAATGAATAAATAAATAAATAGCTGAAAAACAAAAACTGTAACCAAAGTTGCTGTCTCGTTTACAGTGAGTTTGGGAGACACAGTGTGCCCTAGCTCTCCCCTCGAGGGCACAATGAGTCCGTAAGTGGTTGACGTTTGTAGGTGAAGCAGACTGACAAGTGGCCTACTGGTTATAGTTGCTGTAGTTGGATTTTCACCAGTCAGCCCGACAGTAGACATAAGTGCTGTCAATACACCTTCACCGGGGAGGCCTGTGCAGTGTGCAGTAGATTGTAGGACATTTTCTGTACCGTACTGCTCTTGAGTGTAAGCATTCTGTAACACACGTTTCACACAGAAGCAGAAAATGCAGCTCTTCTGGAGTTTTGAGGTCATTTTAGTTTGGTGTTAAACAGAAAATGGCTTTCTTCCCCAAAGTATCAAGAACCTACAACACCCTTACCTCCTCGTATCCCTTGATTGTATGAATACCCTTATGAAAAGAAATCACCTCTTAGGACTGGTTTTCAACTTCAAATACAGCTTTGCTGTGGTGTATATATAATGTTGTACATTACACTTCCTTTCTCTGTGTCTGTCTCTGTCTGTGTTACTATTCTCACACTTGTTATCGGTGAGGGATTGAGGCTGACATGTGAGATTGGTCCTTGACCTCAAGTCCCTGCTGATTAGACCCACTCCTCTGGTCTCTCGCTCTGTAGAACAGCAGACACGACTCAAACCTGATATCTCCTGGTACAACAAAAATAAACTAGATGAAGTACACATTTGACGATTTTTCTTCAGTCATGGATTCTGCATATTTGTATTTCAGACTATGTAGCTAAGACAACATGTAAATTCCTCCCTTTCCCTTTTTTGGCTCAATGAATATCATTTATTCAGTATGAAATCTTTATACTATATGTTCCACGTGGTAAGAATAAATGTACATTAAATCTTCGTAAGCTGTTTGATGGTTTTGTTCTTCTGAAATGAGAGCCTCTTATAGATAAACATATATGTGAACTGATAATTCAGATCAAAAGAATGTCTGAAATCCATGTATTTTTACCTCTTGTGAGGAAAATTGTAGCACGGTCCTTATCATATTCAACTGACATGGAACTCACTGTTTGTACTGGCTTTACTGTTTTTGTTTCAGTAAAGTAACTGCATAAATGGTAGAAAAGAAAGGAAAAAAGATACGGAGCATAATTCTTAGAGGAAGATGACCACAGTGGGAATTGCTCCATAATTGCTAAACATTTTTCTTAAGCTTTCATCAAGGGCCAACCTGGAATAAGAAAGGAATACCTTCTTGC
>JAQFJA010000025.1:16380884-16396876 GCA_029874485.1 Naso brachycentron | reverse complement strand
TGTCAGATGCTAGCATATATTTTCTCCAACTGAAAGACAGAGGGCATAATAGGAGCTTTTTTTTCACGTTTCACCGACAAACATTTCTCCATCTTGGATATCTTGACTATCAGACATGATATTAATACTTCAGGTCTTGAAATTCTCTGTTTGTCTTGCACATTTAGTTCAAATCAAACCATATTCATCGTGTGCTTGCCCTCCCTCACTAGTTACAAGGAGCTTCACATGTGTAGCTCTTACCCACCGAGTCCATACTTTACATCCAGACCCCTTCGAACAGTCAAGTCCAAATCCAGTTCTGAATCAACATCCAAAGAGACCAAACCTTTTTTATTGCTACACCCAGAGTGTGGCGGAGTTTACCCTTCACTGTCAGACCTTCCTCATCCATTGGCACTTTATAATTCAGGCTTGCCCTCCTCCTTTTCATAATAGTGTTTGAGTCCATTTAATCATAAGAGGTGTTACATGTATATTTTAGCAGTAGTTACAGTACAGTCCTCACTTTAACTCTAATGATTTTGTTTGTGTGTTGCTTAAAATAAATAAATAAATTTGCTCGGACCATTTGACCCAGTTGTGATTGATGGGTCACAATATGCCGATTTCTTACAGAGCTGCAGAGGAGAGATTCAGTCCTGCTGAAATGTCCTGTGGTAGCCGACTGTAACCTTTGGCATTTACCTAAGTGATGTAACACAGTAACCTAATTTCAACAGATCTGCAGGCTGGAATACATTAATGATTTGATTGGATAACATCGCTTCGCCTTATCTTTATAATCTTTTTGTTTTCCTCCTGTTCGTACTGCTGAGGATAGACAGTTGTCCTGAATGCCACAATACAGGTTGGGTATCCTCTCTCAAAGGCAGGTCAAGGGTCAAATAAAATGAGAGAAATGGGAGAAATTTATAACAGCAGAAATGGAAAATGTAAAGCAAGCATTGTGGTCATATGATCTGTTGCTCGAAGGGATTTCGAGCAGATGAATGAAAGCATCCTGTCCTCAGCGGAGACACCCTCTCTGCTCCAAGACTTTTTGACTTCCTGGTCCCCCATAAAGAGAGTATCTGTGTGCTGTCAGTAAACTCACCTACAAACAAATACACACATCATCCTTTTCCAACCACCCCAAATGACAAAGAAACACACCCACAGCATGTATTTACTCACTCTTTACACACACACCCACACCCACTTGCACACGCGTTAGTACATATCACCACAGGAGACCTCTTGTTCATGACATCACCCACACATTAACAAGTCTGCATGTGATGACCGTGGGGTGACCTCCAAGGCCATCAGCAGAGTTTTTTCACTGAAGCTTTTGGACTGAATTCTGCGTTTCCTTTGGGCTGTTGCAGTCTCATGTGGTAGCAATAAATCCACCACAAACTTGAAACAAACGCCACAGAGAGATGTTTGGCTTGCTCCTCGCACTTTTTCATTTTTTCCTCCCCGAAACTGATTTTCTTTCTTTGGAAACTTTATTTTTGTTTTTGCGTGATTTCATTGTTTTCACTTCCTCCCACGTGGATCCAGTTGAGGGAACAATTGTACAGTATGGGCTAAGTGGAAATAGAGTGATCTTTCTTTTTTGGCCAAAACTCAGAGCTAGAAAAGCAAAGGTTCAATCAAGGTTCTTCGCTTCCACCAAATTTTTATTAATTTATTCTACTGTGCAACATTTAATCGATTAAAACTTCATCAGGCGCAAAAAACAATCACATTATATAAATATATGTTAAATGCATATATTGAGTATACATATCTCAAAATGATGGCATCATTACCAGACGACCAGAAATACAGTAAAAACCTTTGGCTGCAATCAAGAAATGAACAACTGGGAACACGTAGCAGTAAGTCCCTCTGTCATGGAGAAACAAATTCCACATCCGGAGCTACACAGAGGAACTCTAGCTGTCCGTATCTTGTACATGACACATCAACAGTCTGAAGTTACACCTGAGGGCAGATTCACAAAGTTTCTGAGGAAGAAAAAAAGCATACACTTAAGTACATATTTCTTATCTCTTAAAAAGTTGATGATCAAACACTTATCTCAAACTTTTGTTAATTTTCTTTATGGTTTGGTTAGCTGCATCAGCAACTATATATGTGTTTGCTGTTTTCTTCTTAACTGCAATATGTATTTATTAGTGTATGGCTGTTGCCAGAATTGCCTACTATATGCTACATACTGGATACTAAATGAACGCTCAGTATGCCATCCGTTCACTCTGCAGGACATGGGCAGATTACCCAGAATGCATGGAGGAGCCAGGGAATGAACCACAAACTTTCTGATAAGTTGCAGACCTGCTCTACCTGTTGAGCTGCAGCAGCCCCAAATAAAATTGGGAGACTTGTGAGAAACATGTAATTGATGTCCAAACTGATGCAAGACAGGAAGAGATACACTCATTTTACTCTCCAAGTGGGTCAATATCCAAAACCTTTTCTCAGATACACCTTGCCTGGTAAACACTCACATCTTCCACTTCCCCAGTTTTTTGTTGAAAAACTTATGTGGTGAGACAACCGCTGATGACCCCAGCATCTTATTTACTCAGACTGGTCAAAACTCCCCCACAGCAACAGAGGACACCATGCAGCTGTTTGCACAGGCTGAGTGTTGGTCGTCATCATTAGTAAACTCATTTTATCAAATACAAGTGGTTTGCATTAACTGACAACACCTGAAGTCATAAATTCACATGGGTTGTTACTCAGCAAAAGATGCTGTTTCGAGAGCTGATAGGTTTGAGTGAGATTAAGATGAAGTTTTACTTCCACAGGGAATTGACCCAGATTACTGCGAAGGAACTTTTGGTTTCTGTTCCACAAGATATATGAGAACAAGCTGTTTTAAGGATGTTCAAAACCTGTAAGTGTGCTTCTGTGTATGGCAGAAAGTTGCTATAAATATTTTCACTCTTGTTACTCTGAGGTCAGGTTTCCGTTTGTTGCATGCTTTACTGTTTTTCACTCTGACGCTGTCTGTAATTTACAGTTGTTCTCTGGAACTAAGATGCCTGCTGACCTGAAGTCCATTACAACTGTTTCCTCTTTTTTTAAATCCTCTTTTAAAAACAAATGTAAAACTTACCTCTTATCTCTTACAGGCTTTTGACTTGCCTGGTAGTACCAGTTTATGCTGATGGTAGTGGTGTATTTTGTATACTTTTGTACAGTTATGGTTATGGACTCTCTCTCCACCTTCCTACACTCATATTTTGACTGTAACTCATACTCCAACAAATAAATAAAACACACAATAAATAAAATTAAAGATAAATTTGACTGACAAAATCCTCTTGATCAAATTTTCTACACACATCTTTACATAACGTAAATATTAGGCCTCAGTAATCAGGTAGTAAAAATCTGGTATCATGACAGATATAACACATATTGGTGCTACACTTTGTTTTTCAATGTAAAGCCGTTGCCATTTGAAGAAGTCTTTATTCGAGCTAAAACAAAGCACACAAATGTGTGACATCGATGGATTTAGATGCTTTGGCAAAATGTCTACAGCTAAGCAGATCGTTTAGCAACGAGTCCAATTCCTGCTTCTCTCAAATCGCCACAGTTCCTGTGTATAAATATCCAACCTGTGCAGAATCCAGTGCAAATGCCGCTAATACAGAGAGGAAAGGTTCTTGCCGCAGCTTTTGAACTATGCTGCCCTAATTGGATTAGTGGGCAGTTGAAAAGGAAATGAGAGTAAGAGGGGATTTACACACTAACACAATTTGGCCAGTTGGCAGAGGAACTGCGCTTTGTCATTTTGCACAGCTTGATCTGAGGGGTTTGTGTGACGTGATGTTGGTACACAGCTGGGTGGAAACTCACTGAGTGCAATTATTTAATCTTATTGTTTCTGAATGGAGGGACTAACACTGAGCAATTGTCAAAACTGCAGCTTTCTTTCGGGCTACTCTTCCATTCATGGCAGGCAGATTTTGTCTCTTATTTTGAGGGACTTTCTTCCCCCTCTCTGCTGGGCCTAAGGGGTTTTGCACTTGTTTGTCAGCATAAATCTGAAGCTCAAGCACAAGAGAGCTCAGAGATCAAATCGCAGCCTTGGGAAGAACCACAGGATCTTTTTGCAGACACACTACACAAATGACTCAGTGTCTGTCCAGTGTGCCTGTGTGTAATTGACGGTTGTGGATAAGTTATAGTACATATTTTACATATCCCTTTCCAGCTTTTTCTCTGACTCTAAAAGCATCTTTAGGGTGTTCGCTGTGCTACAGTAGGGTGAATCATTTTCTCTGTCTCGTTTCTCCTGCAGTCTGGGTGACTTACACCAAAGGCTCTTTTTGTAGTCAGGAGTGGAGTTAAACATCTCTTGCTTGGTGCATAATTCCTATTTAGTTTGGTTTGTCATTTAGTTATTTTAGTTGAATGGTGTCTAACAGTGGCACCACCAGTTATTTTGGTCAAACGGAGCCTAAAATTGTGGCACCACCAAAACTGTATTGGATATGGCAGATCTGGCGTTTGTGTGTGTGTGTGTGGCACTAAATAGAGACTTAAGAGACAGCTGAAGGTACAAGGATGTTCTTAAAGTCTTTGGGTGGTCCAACCTCTCCGGGAGATTCAGCCTACTTTTTGTAAGAGCCAGTGCTGAACAGTGGTCATTATTAGCAGACAAACCAGCCCCACCAAGCTGGGATTACCTTGCAGCCTGCCGCAGATGTGAACGTCTAAACAGTTCTCCCACTCTGTTTTGACGTGCTCTATTACAGGTTTTGCATCTTACACCAAAACCCCCCCTCTAAAAAAAATTGACAGCTAAATGAAATCATTCATTTTCTGGTCTGATGTCATCCAAAAATTGCCATAATTGCGCAGGCCTGGCGTCTCTGGTCTGTGACTGGCAGAGACAGCAGCGCTGGGCGAGGTGCATGGAGAGGAAGGAAGACGGATGGAGGCTCCCCGTTGCCTGTGTTAACTCTTTGGGATGTGCAGTAGAGGAAGGGGTGCAGGACCACTTTCCTCTGTCTGCTCGGAAAGCAATTGGAGACAAGACGAGGCTTGATGTGGTCGAACCCGGGAGGCTAATGATAGACTCTGAAATGCAGCAGCAGAGGCTCAGGATACTTCAGTCCACTGTATGGGAATGCAGTTATGTAAGAGCCTGAGGAATCCAGAGAGAGGGGAGACTCTCCAACTGCACTAAACATAAGAGACCTAATCTTTTAAGCAAATCCACATCTTAGCTTTCTCGAGAAATGACCGTCCTCTTTTATGTGAATGGTTTTCCTCATGCATGTTCTCCTTTGCAGTTGCAGAAATTTTAAGACCCTTTACTTCAGTAAAAATGACAAAACCACAATTAACAAAAAGTCGCAATTTTTTTAAAGTTAAGGTTCATTTTTATTAATGGAAAAATGTGATTTAAGCTGCATTGTTAAATATTTCACACTCAACAATGGATCAAATGATAACGTGAAAGGGGTTGCAGCTCTACTTTACAGAATGTTTTAGTTTCTTTCAGCTCCTTGTTTTGACTTTGAGACCAACAATTTTACTGCTTGGGTTCACTCCCACTGTTCTCATGAATGCTGTTTTGAGAAACAGGCAACTGGTTTCAGCAAACAAGCTCTAAGAAACCCACTGTACACCACCTTCTCAGCACCGCACAGCAGACAGACACAGTTAGCGACAGCCGGTGAATGTAGTCAAGCATTTAGCAGCTACAGAGTCAGATTGTTTCCTCGGGAGCTGGTAGAGACCAAAACCAGAGCTAAAAGAGAGAAGGTGCTGGACTAATTTATCAAGTGCACGGAAACACGACTCCAAACGAGTAATAATGTTGCTGTGAATCACTGGACAATGCTAACAAGTTCACACTCTAATATTCACTTTATAAAGAGTAATGTTATTAATTAATTAGATGTAAATCTCATTGTAGGGATTGCAGCTTGCTTCTGTTCCAAAGTGACCAAAAAATAAATTTCACTGGTTTAAATTGAATAGTAAATGTAGTAACTGTGCAGAAAAATCTACCTTTATGTCACACACACATACTTTATATTACATCATTTATATTACTAATTAATTCATATGTAAGGAGCATTTTACTATTTTTAGACTGGTCCTACTTGGACCTACTATGGAGTAATTTATTTTATATCAAATATTTAAGAAGATGTTTAAATATTTGCTTTGTGAAATTGTTATTTCAGTAATCCTAGCTGAGTGACAATACAGGTTTTATAAATATTAGAATAAGAATAATACATATGTACTATATATACACATATATACAAATTTAAAAACATCATATTTGCTTCTGAAGTGTAGTGAAGTGGAAGTGTTAAGTAGCATAAAGTGTGAGGTCAGGTCTTCGGTCAGTTAACAGAACTTAAACAGAATGTAAATGTACCTGGTTTAATTTCACTCCTGCTCCTGTGTTAGTGGTGCAGATGGAGGAAAAATTAAATAATTTTATGCATGAGTTTTCTGTGAGTTTTGAGAACAGGGCTGGTGGTACAAGGTGTACACAATGTTCTTCAGAATGAAAAGATCAGACAGTTTATTTAGTCTGAGCGGCTGGGAAAGGGGTCAGAGCACTGTAGAAGGGGGGGCAACTCTTTTCCAGTCCAAGCCTGGAGGCTTTAGTTCACCGAGTTAGAAGATGCTGCTGGTTGATCTTGATCACTGGTTCTTCCTCTTGGCCTGCTTCCTCTCTTACCTCACAGTGACCTGTCCCACTTGTGCCGTTAGCCGGCACTATCTCCACCTGCCAGACACACTGCTGTCTTGAGGCGGAGGCAGGGATGGTTTACACGCTCAGCCTGTTGTGTAAGAGCAGTGTAAAGACATAATACTCTTTCCTCAAGACGAGCTTTTCGACTGTACTTTCTCCTGCCGTAATTAACACAGTTTTCTTTAAATCCCTGCATCACAAACAACAGTGTCACAGTTCGACTCATGAGGCATGGATCATGTTTGAAGATTTGAAATTTGAACACACATATAAAAAAAAAAGTCCAAACACTTGCACTTTACCTTCAGGGCAGACATCTTTCTTTTCAAGTCAATACTGCTCTGTAATGATATACAATTATGTCAAACAGCATTGCTGTCTACATAAACTATGCCCGTATGAACTGCGGGGTACGAGCACATTTGGAGACAGAGAAAGCCAAACCGATTAAAACACCAAGTCTTCCCCACTGATATTTGATCTCACTTCAAAAAACAAACTGTTGCAACTTGCATCTCCAGTGTCTTGATTCCCACAACCGTCCAGACACCCAGCAGCAGGGACGTCTCACAGATCTGAACTGCAGCGGGGCTCAGTTCCCGGTGGACTGTGGGAGAACGCTTTCATGTCTTCAAGTTCTGGGAGTGTGTTTCCCCTGGAAGAGATTTTCTATGAAAACAGTGTGTGAGCGAATGCTTCCAAGAAGTTGTCAGAGATGATATATAAACACATTCTTACAAGGGTATACCGAGGACCGTGTGGAAAGCACGTGCTCGAGTAAATGGAAGTAATTTCATTCTGTCAATGTTTGTGTAACCGACCTCAGCTAACTCACTGTATACACCACAAGACTCAAAGGAAAGCTGTGAGCAGCACAGACTCGGGCAATTACGGGCTCAAGTCATTTAAAATAATATCATTCCAGTTTAATATTAGGATGGTTTAGTATCACTTCAAAAGGTGGGTGTCATTTCTTAGCAAACAGCCCCTACAGTCTCAAACTTTCATCATAAATGTTTCTGCAAACTGGTTCCTCGGAGAGGAGAAGAAAACGCTGGAAAAAAACCAATGTTAATGAAATCTCAAAGGGAGCTCAAACTGAGTGTGAAGACTTCAAAACCTCTGAGTTGCAAATCTGCCAGAGTGAAGTGGTAAACAGGAGCAAACGTGATGTGCTTGTTGGTGCAAGATCAGTGTTTTCAGTGCGAATGAAATCTTTAGTCATTTCCCATGAAAGTATCTGATCAGTTGGCCTGCTACGTCGTGCAGAGTTATTGGCTTGCATCACAGCGTCCTCTGGTGGAAAACACGTATAAACAAATCCGGGAGCACATTTTTACCACATTAACTTCATTTTGTAAAAGGAAGTGAAATTCCCGCCCGATGTTCTGTCCACATCTGCACACCGACTGCAAATTTGAATGCCTATGTCATAATATAATCTGGGCTTTTTACTGCTGAAGTTGTTAGTGAGGTTATAACCGTGTAGTGTCAGGTTGCAGCTGGCACTGGTGTGCAAACAACAGGCGTTATAACGCAGGCAGAGAATCGAGAAATATGAAGGAAATACGCAGTCAGTCAGATTTAATTAACTACAGCCGAAGAGACTGATAGGCTGCTTGAAATCTACAAATATGACAGTGAAGAATGCGACACTTTGAACGAACTCGCATGAATCATCTTAAGAATGAGATATTGTGCCGTGACTGTCCCGTGTGTCGGCCGGAGCGTCTATATTTAGTTGTTGTCGTGTGTGGCGCTGGTCAGCTGGGGTCCCGCCGCAGGCAGGACACGCCTCTGGGCTGAATGGAGCACGCCGTGCGTAAAGTCCGACCTGCAGCGGATCCAAACTTTTTATTTTTTGAAACTTCGTTTGACCGTTTTCATCAAGAATCCACTCGACATTGTTAACGCGTCTCCAGTCGGGTAAATGCAGCGATGACGCGCGAGGAAGAGCTCATTCGGATTGCAAAAAAGCTGGACAAGATGGTGTCTAGAAATAACACGGTGAGACTGTATGTTGACACCCACAGGTGGCGCGTTGTCCTGCCACCTCGTGCTGCGCAGAAGGCCCGTGAATGTCTCGTCTGGGGGAAAAAAAAAAAAACTGAAGCAGTTTAGGTTTGATTTCTGTCTGAATCTGTGTTTTAGGGAAGTCTGCACGCTTGTAACACGAAGCTGACTGCATTTAAACATTATGTGCAGGTGTTTGTTGCGCTTTTGCACACATTTCGCTCGCGGGACGTTTCGCTCCCTGAGTGTGCAGCGCCATGGGAGTCGAGTTATACCGACAGCTTTCTGCAAATCTTTTGCTGGTGTCCATATTTATCGGTGACTCATGCAACATAAAGTAAACACGGCGGCCTGTGCCCAAGGTCGTGTGTATGTGAGTGTGTGTGTGTATTGTGACTGACTTTCCAAACAGGACGTTGTTTCATGGCGCACTTGCACAGTTGGAGTCAATAAAAAAATGAAAACCACGATTTCAAGCGTGTGATCTGCATAAAGCAAACCTTAATTAATCTGTTGAGATATACTCTTGAACTGATGCTAACAGTTTATGAACACTAAATGCAGAAGTGAAACTGCTGCTACTTACTTTCATTTTTTGACACATTCATGTGCAGCCAGATCTCTATTTTAAATGATGACACATTTCTAAATAAACACATGCAAAGTGTAAAGAATAAAAGTCTAAATAATGGTGGCTGTGTTGTGTTGTGTTGTGTGTGTGTGCGTGTGTGTGCAGGAGGGCGCCATAGACCTGCTAAGGGAACTGCAAGGTTTCAATATGACACTCAAGCTTCTCCAGGTAGGCTCCAGTGTGTTATTGCAGATTATATATCTTTAATTTCCGAGAGTACACGTTTATCTTTGGTTTTCAACCCATTATCAATTAGAAACAATGAAAGAATCATAAAAACAACACTATTATTACACCAACATGAAAAATGCACTATAATTATAGCTCACTGTGTTCATTTATGTGTGTGTGTGTTTTAGGAGACGAGGATCGGCATGTCTGTGAACGGTATCAGGAAGCACTGCACAGATGAGGAAGTCATTACCTTGGCAAAGATCCTCATAAAAGACTGGAAGAGACTCCTGGGTATTTGACTTGATTCATGATTTACATACCTGCATGATTTACAACTGTAGTAGTTTGTGCAAAAAAACCATTTGTGCACCGACTGATTTGCTGATTTGATTCATGCGAACACTCCAAGCAGACTCCGGACATCCTCACTCGGAGAAACCGTCAGAAATGAAGAACGGTTTGGACTCCAGCAAAACAGCTCTTTCTCCAAGCAGCTCGCCGTCTGAGACACACAGCAGGTCAGTAGGCTCCCCCACAGGTGGCGTGATATTTCACACAGAAGCAGAGACATTGTGAAATAAAGGATGGAAGTGTAGACATTCAGCAAAATGATGGGATGTTCACCATGCAAGACATGATGTACCACACAAGACGGTTATATATGATGACAGTTTGAAAAATAGCTCACCCCCAGATGCAACAACAGCTCTGTCAAAAAGAGGAGAGAAACCAAAAGATGCAGTAAAAGAAAGTGTCAGGATTCACCACTGACTGCCTCAGGGTGACACTGCAACAGGACATGTAGAGTAACATACTTATTGTTTCAGAATAATGTAAAGAAAAGTTTCTTTTAACAAGAAAGAAGGGAAAATTAACCTTTGTTAATTAATGCAACATAAAGTAAACACGGCGGCCTGTGCCCAAGGTCGTGTTTATGTTGCAAAAGGAAAAATTAAACACGAGAGAGGTTTGTTTAGTAAGAGCACAAAAGCAAGACATAAGAATAAAATACATTAAAAGGTAAACAAAGGTAAAAAAAACAAAACAAAGAGTGGCTGGCCTTCGAAATATGCACCGGATCTTTGAATCTGATGTAATAAGTCTATCGTACAGATTTGCACATAGAACATGTATCAGTAAATATATATTCACACGTATGAACTGTATATAGTAAATACATATTTGCCCATATCAACAGTGTTTCAGTAAATATAGACCAATCTCTTTCTATCAATAGATAAGAAAACATCTATCGCCTCTTTGTCATTTAAACTTAAATGTAACATTTCCTCATTAAAATGTTAAGAAATGACTTAATATTCTATATTAAGTTAAGTTGTGTCACAAATGTTTCCTACAATATAATACAAAGTCAGAGAAATCTGTAGTTTTGTTCAAGGTAACGATGTGTTTAATTTTTCAGCCTGTCACTAACCAGCATAACACCAGTCAGAGATTAACGTAACTAAACGTAACTTGAATAAAACTTTAAATCATTTTCTCCTGAGTCAGACAAGCAGATTTTCATCTGCGATGGTGGTTATTTAATAAGGAAAAAACAAATCCCATTATTTCACACTTCTTCACAACGCCTTTAATAAGTGTCTTTTGTTTGCAGTTTTAGTAGAAACCTGTAGTGGCAGAAATTTCACATCGTGTGTTTACGTCATTTCTACATGTTGGATTGTTCTATGAGAGAAAACATATTTTACCCTCAGAGTGAGACATAAATGTGACGAGGAGGCAGATGTCTCATATCTTGTGTCATGACAAAGACAATCTGCAGCACCAAGGACGAAACTTTATGATTGGAATAAAAAACAAAACAAAAAAACTATAACTAAAAAAGTAGCATCATCTGTGAAGTGAATAATAACTAATGGTTTTAATGGTGTTAGCAATCAGAAATTTTCCTTGAAGTCTTTGCACGTGATGATGAAAGCTCTAGTTAGGCTGCATTTTTTTTTTTTCCGGTAGTTATGTCCAAGTGTAAATATAAGTCGTTTTACAGAGGCCATGAAAGCACTGATGTCTTCATGTGTTTGGAGTTTTCATTTGAATGACTGAATCCTCATCAGACTTGATTTAATTCTCTTGAGGAGGTGCTGGTTACCTGTGATTTTAGTCATGTGTCTGTGATTTTTTTTCCCCCATCTTTGTCCTAATTACTGCCCATCACCTGCTATCTGAGTTTTTACACATATGTAGAGCTGTTAACTTAAGCATTAGAATGTAGACTCTGTTAAACTCAAAAAAGGTGAAGAATCTCATCCAAATGGAACCTAAGTAGCTTTACAACAGCAACCCTGACGCAGGTGAAACTGCTCAATGTTTGCTGGCTCTTGAACAGACGTAAAACTGATCCTTTGTTTCTGTTAGTCACAGGAGGCTGGATGTCAAACAGAAACAGGACTCAGATCCTGACATAAAACAGTCTAATAAAAACAGAAAAGAAAAACTTAACGAGGAACACCAAAACAAAAAGAGCCGCCCAGATGACCTCAGCGATGAGAGCCCCCAAAATGAGAAACATCCCCAAGAAATCAGACAAGAGACGAATCTAGCAGAATTCAAAAAACAAAGACTTCTCGAGGATGAGCAACTGGAAATGGATAACAAGAAACAGAGGCATGTGCAAGATCTACAGAGTGAGAAACACAAGCCAGGACTGAGGAGAGAAAGATATGTAGAAGAACCAAAAAAGATGAAACACATGGAAGAATTCAAAAGGGCGAAACAACCTGAGGAACCCAAGAAACACAGCTGCACAAATGACATGAAGAAAGAGAAACACAGAGAAGAAAACAGACACGAGAGGCTGATAAGCACACCACAACGTCAGGAAGCACAGAGCGAACCCCAGAAAGAGAAACCTGCTAACATGCACAAACCGCTGTTTGAAAGGTGAGAGGAAAGTGCTTAAGAAACTGGTTCGTACACTTCAGAAACATCCAGCAGAGCTTCAGATTGAATGATTCGTTTCAGGAGAGGAGTGTTGGACAGCAGCATTCTGTATCCCACCCGGTTCCCCTCTCCTCCCCGACCTGCCCGGCCTCCGCTCCCGATCAGACGCCCCTCTTTGGACCTGAAAAAAGAAAGGTCAGGTCTCCTGCATCGCCTGAGCTGAAGAAACTGCAATGTTCCTGCATGGCACACAGAGTGTGAGTCACTCGTATGCACTGACATTTGTTCCTGCTGTGTTTTAACTGGACTCACGGCTTAACGGGTGACCTGCTGTGCATGGTGCATGCTCTGTTGATCAATCACTTGTGTGTTTATTCAAGGGATTTTGGACTCAGCTTGAATTGCATGCTGCGTCATTGGGACCTCTTGAGTTGCAGCGCTCTGATCTGTGCTGTCGTGACATTTGTTCAGGAAGGACGGTAAAGATTCTTTGTCCCAACATCCTCGTCCTCAAGCTCCTCGACCGACCTCTCCTCCAGCCAAGCGACCTTCACTGGAAGTAAAGAAAGAGAGGTCAGACATGCATGGTGCATGTTTGTGAACTGGTTTTGGAGTGAGTGAAGTGCAAAAATGTGTGAGATTTCAAGGAATTACTCAAACAAATGTTGATATTCATGTCAGGAAAGTTCCACCAGACCCAAATGCTCCCATCGCTCCTCTTCCTCTTCACCTTCATCCTCCTCCACCAAGGTCAGGCTCTGCATGCCCTCTGCACTGCCTCGCATTATATTCACTGTCATTATGAAGTGATTTCGCTCAGTCAAAGGTGTTTTTTCATTTAGAAAAGAGCCCCCGGACCCCAACGCCCCTCTTCCTCCACTCCCTCTTCACCTTCATCCTCCACCTCCTCCAAAGCGTCCCTTGCTGGACGGAAAGAAGGAGAGGTCAGGATGCACGTAGTCACTGCTTCGGTTGTTTTGGAAAAAAAATCATCCATCTTTCGTTTGCCGTCTTCTTCCATACATTGAATCCTTGTGTTGTTTGCCACAGCAGGAAGGAGTCATCAGACTCTAAACCTCCTTCGCAGAAGAAGACGTCAGATCACGTGAAGAAGGACAGGTCCGAGATCTGGAAATTATTCGATCTCCCATTCATTCTTGAAAAAAAGCTTTGCTGTCATCAGTGGATCAGTGACCTCAGACTTTGATCTCCTTTGTTTCACAAAAAATCTCAACATGATATAGCATAAGTGTGCTGCTGTTGTATTGTGTGTTAGGAGAGATTTATCAAAGACTTATCTTCTTCTCAAAATGCTACATAGTTAATAAAAAAATAATAACACTTGGGACTCATTTAGATTCAGAAAAGTCTTGAATTGCCCTTGAAGTTTATTTGAAAACTTTTGACAGAATAACAAACTTTTTAATTAAATCTCCATTGGCTTAAATATCATTATAAATGCTAAAGAAATCTCAGATTTCATTATTATTACATTATTACTTGAAGTTGGTGTTCACTCACTAAAAGTCAAGAACCAGATATTTGTTGGTACAAGGAATGTTTTCTTTTTGCAGGAAAGACTCGTCGGATAGCAAAGTGTCTAAAAAGCACTCAGATGAAGCCAAGAGAGAAAGGTTGGCAAGCCATTGTTGTCAAATGCTTGTTGACTTGTAGTTTTTTGTACACAGTGCGTGTGAGCTTTTTCAAACAGCTCGGTGTCAGGTTTCAGTGCATGAGGATCTTTCTAAACTTCATACAAAGTAAATACAAGCCCTTTTTTTACCTTTACTGTCCTGTGTGTGAATTTGTTTTTTAAGAATCAAACCAACATTTCCTTTCATCAGGAGCGATTCATCAGACTCTAAACCGCCTCCTCCCAAAAAGCCCAGTGCTGATGTCAAAAAAGAAAAACACAGGTGTGCAGGGGCAGGAAAATACATCTGCTCAACATTGTGCTTTTGTTTTATGCTGCTTTGAATCCGACGTACAGTAATCCCAAGTGTGTCTTCTGTGGAGTCAGACTCACAACTCGTATTTTGTTGCAGGAAGGACTCCAGCGACTCGAAGCCCGGACAACCTGTGAAACGTCATTCAGCTGACTCCAGACCTGACAGGTGGGACTGGAACTACTTTAATCTCACTCAGGGTGCTTTTCCAACAGATTAGTTCTGGGGCTTGAACCGCTTTTTATTCAGAATTCTTGGAAACTTGGTGCTGCCTAGTGAATCAGCCTGCATTTTAAACAGTTTTGAGTGCAAGCGTTGTAATCAAAAATAAGTCATCAACAGAGGGAACTGCAAACTGCTAACTGCAGAATTTGACAGACTTACTTTGCTTCTCAGTGAAAACCTGCTATTTTTTGGTTTTGGTTCAAAACCAACTTTTTTTTTTGAAAGCTCAGAACCTGTCAAAATCAGCAACTCAAACCAAAACAGAACTGTTTCCATGTTGGTGGAAATGTAAAAACACACATTTCCTATATATTCACATTTACTGAGTCTCATTATTGATTGTAGGCGGGAATCCACTGATTCAAAGAAAAGCAGCTCACCGCCAGCAAAGAAGCTCACAGCTGAAAGGTAAACCAAACAGAAATAAGTGCAGATTAAAGTGACTGTGAGGGATTTTGTATGTATGAAACAGTCTCATGATTCTGCTGCTGATTATAAACTTCCTGTAACAGCAAACGAGACCCTTGGCAAAAAGACCGCTACTTTTATGTAGCTACTATCAATGCTTTGGTCATCAAATCATTTTTTTTTAGAATTTCGTTGTTCTGTGCAATGACAATATTGTAATTATATTCTATGCCTACAGCTGTTAGTTTGCACCTTGGCATGTAACGTTAATGGCTGTGTAAAGTTAGCCTACAGAAAATAGAGGTAATAGGTCTCGGGGGACATGACAGCCATACAACTGGCTTATAACTTATTTCTCAGTCACATATAAATACATTACCTCATTGCGATCCATCCTGGGGTCTGTCTTTCACTCGCTTCCAAAACAAACACACACGTTGCCGGTATCATGCCATGTTCTACCTGCCTGGGAGGCGCTGGCAAAGATCTTTACATTAGGCGCTTGTGTCACTACCGCTTTTGTCCAAAGGGGCCGCTAGAATCAACGAAAAACTAAAGTTCCTCGTAGTCACTTTTCTAAAATTTCACTAAGCTGCTTACCACGTGAAGAAAAGAGTTTGTTTTCCATTAAAGTTCACAGTTGTTGTTTTTTTCAGAAAAAGGACACGATGATGTTTGCTTTATTTTGTAGGAGAGAGTCTCACGGCTCCAAGGTGTCTCAGCCTGGACCTCCACAGAGGAAACCCTCCACTGACAGCACTGACAGGTACTGCAATGATGCCTTTGATCCTCATGATCATTTTATATTCAGTTCAGCTGAAGTTCACCCCTGAAATGTGTGGCTGATTCTAATGAATTAATAATAATAATAATGAAAACCTTATTGATACAACACTTTAAAAAAATCACAGATGCAAAATGATTTACAGCAAAAACAGAACCCATTTAAATACAA
>JAQFJA010000025.1:16246868-16266433 GCA_029874485.1 Naso brachycentron | reverse complement strand
TGGTTTTCTGACACAGCTTCATTTTTGGTGAATTTCAGCGGTTTGATTTCACTGCCCCTGCGGTCAGCAGGCTCCACAATTCAACCTGCACGATACAAAATTCTCCTGATTCATAAAATATGAATTCGTCACATAGCCAAAAGTAGATATGATTGTGTATGTATATAAAGAAAAGAAAAAAAAAGGAAACTTTTTCATAGTCAGCAGGTGTTAAAAGCTACCAACATCATGAAGGAAACTGACAGAGGGCGCAGGTTCAAAACTGCTAACTATCCTCATACTATCCTTGACAAATACTTCAAAAATTGTACATGGAGGCCTTGACCTGTGTGTGTTTTCTTTTACTGCAAAATGAAATCAATAAATCAAAACATATTAAGCAATTTTTTCCTTTTAACATCAAACACACTCACTTGTACAGTGTGTTTGGAGAGAATAACTCCATTTCCTTGCAGCATCATAGACAGTCAAGTTCAAACACAGTGCTGGAGCTCTTGGTTCACTGATGTAGCAGCCAACTGTGAGAAACTAAAAAAACACAGTGATGTTTTGCCCAGGTAATAATATTTTGAGGCTAGAGCACAATTTCTGCCGAATTATAAATAAATATGTGAACAGAAAAAAAAGAGGTTCTGGTTCTTGATTTTTTTCAAGGTTAAAATCCCTCTTTATTTCCTTCACAATTTGCAGTCTGCACTGAAACACTGACGGTACATCCACACTGCGAGTATGAAATTCGACAAACCACTAAGAGTTTATTAATTTCCTAGAGAGTGGACCAATAAACGAAACCTGGATGGGGTCAGTGGTTAACACGTTTGTCAGCTGACTTTTTGTGGTCAGCAGCTGTAGATTCACACAACCATTGATAGGCAAGAAATGACATTCATCACGCTCACTCAAAGCTTCCCATGTCTCCATAAATTTTTTGAGAAAACAAGACTTGGACAAGAGATATTTGGCACTGGGATTGATGGGATGATTTGAAGTTTTTCCATAATTTCTTTCAGCAAATGTTTAATTATTAGTCGAGTCATGTCTTCAAATCAAAATAAATCAGCTATTGTTAATGCACAACCCACAACAGAGCAGACAGGCAAATATCATAACTTTCTAAAAATAACAGAAGAGTGTTAATAGACCATTTAAATAGCAGATCAGGAAGTCATAAGCTTGAACCCACAGAATTTAAACAAATGGCAAGAAGTGCCCTTCAGTGAGCTGCTCAGCCGAGAGTGCAAATCTAATCTAGAGGCCATGAAAATCTAATCTGGGAACTGGAGAGGATAACCTTTATTGTTGACGCAGTCCAACAACAGAGTGGAGAAACTCAAACTGTGCAAAGATAACCAGCATCTGAAGTGCAGAAAGTGGCAGAGGCGCAGTGAAGAGCAAACTCACAGCTGAGGTTTGTGATAATGGAGAGAAGGAAACATCGATCAGGACTGTTTCTGATTCAGTGAGAATACTCTTTTACGGTCAGGCGCATTTACACACACGCACGCACACAGACATGCACGCACTGACACCTACCAAAACACAAACTGTCACAAACACAAGCAAAATCACTTCTGGCAGGTCTCGGCAGACTCGCTCCTGTCAGCCCACAGTTTTCACTCTGCTCACTGTGGTCTGGCAGGACTCAACAGGCTTGCGGTTGGAAGAGACGTCATTTCACGTAGGTTGCAGGATGATTGATAGGTTTCGCCTTTACACAGACATCAACATAAACTGTCCCTCAGTTTAAGGGTTCAAAGAGTGAAAAACAAAAACATGGTTCAACTCTCGAGCGACACGTTGGTTTTGTTCAATTCAATAATCCCTATAGACAAATATCACACTGCTCATATGAGAAAAATGTCATCCAGTGTTGAGTAGCTAGTTACCACAGAGAACTTGTAACTGGATCATATGATAGTGACTGAGAAAGTAATTGGTTACGAAAATTAACTATATTACTACATATATAGACAAATAACATCGTGGTCACATGACTCAAATGTTACCAACCCAAAGTGTTTCTGTTGATCTGATTTAGCGCGCTTTTTTTTTTTTTTTTATACAAAACTCTCTCATCTCAGCCTGACCTGATCTAGCTAGTGATCATGGATATGTCAATTGCTAGTCTCACAACCTTTTTCAAGGTTATTTTATATTTTATTTAGTGCTGTCAAAGTTAACACATTAATAAAGGGATAACGCAAATTTATTTTAACACCGTTAAATTTTTTTAACGCGCATGTTTTGACCCTCGGCCCACCCCGTAGTATGGGAAATCAGGAAGCGATGCAGCCACCGCCATAGACATATGTACAAGATACACAGCTTAAGACAAGTAAGGTAAAGTGGAGGAGTAAGTATATATTCTTGACAGTATGTATCATAGTCTGTATCATACTGGGACACTATTAAAAGGTTACCAGTGAGTCTTAGCAATGACGGCGGCGACAGCTGCTCCATGTTCACACTGGTCGGTTGCAGTCAGCTGTTAGCTTCCAGGCTAGCTCCATTAGCACAGTGTGCCTAATTGAATAATAGCACTAATTTTATTCATTTTTTTCCTTGATGACATCTAAAGTCCCAACAAACACTGTCGTCTCATTTAGCCATTTGTTAGCAACCGCCTTTTATAAGATGTGTATAACATTAAAAGGCGTATTTTAAGTCACAGAACAAAATATCTAAATATCTTTTTAGTTTGTGTTAACCACAGACCTTATTTTAGGCATTTAACAGAAAACCCATTCAAAACACACAGACTTTGAGACTAAGGAACCATAAATGCTAACTGGCTTCTGGGTTTTAGGACACGTTACTTCACCACTCTATTTCAGTGAGGCTGCAATCAGGCAAAGCAGTTCTGCAGCTTAAGGCTAATGTCTGCATGCTAACGCCCTAAAATTGCTAACATTTTTTCTTAAGCAGGTAATATTCACTGATCTGCCTTCTTGACTGGCTGGTGTTTGTTTTTTGATTGGGATCACATGGTTGGTTAGAAGGTTTTGTTTAGATTGAAATACCAGCATTAGAGTCAATAAGAGGCACAGCAAAGGCGATAACTTAATTTACTCTGTTACCATACTAACATATGGTAATTAAACTAATTACAAAATAATTAACTGCATAACTAAGGAAACGCCAAGTAGAGCTGAGGTTGAGTCGCGTATCTCGTATGCTCAAGGAAAAGTCATTTGTAGCAATTTCCACTCCACTCCATCCAATACTTCACATCCGAGATGTTTCGCTTGACAAAAGAGTGAACCTCATGATAGCACGAAATGAAAGATCAGGACCTCAAAGGAGGGATTGACGTCAAGGTTAATTATTTAAGAACAAAATGTCATGAAAAATTTCATGGCAATCGTAACAAAAGATTTTAATCAGGAATAAGAGAAAGAACCACACTGCCAACCACAGCCACTCTGCCAGCACAGCTAAAATAAATACATCAATAAATATCAACCTGAGATTAAAGGCCTAGTCTGGCTTTAGAGGGATAACACCTCTGAAAATCCTTATACCGGTTTGTTTGCAGACACACAGACTGGATTATTAAAGACTTGACCGATGAGAGGCAGAATACAATGAAACACAATGTTCAGTATGAAAAACAGCACAGAGGGTAATCTGATAACACTGTAGTTACACAGAAAAGCAATAAACACTGCATTACACAGATTGATGTTATGAAACACTGATGCTCTCTGCAAAGTAAACTGCAGCTTCTGAGTTTTGCGGCTGCACTTGAACAAAAGAGGATGATGTCACAACAAAAAGTCCTGGAAAAACAAGCTCTGGTTCCGTCCTGGCAGACACTCCAAAGTCATTAAGTTGCCATCCAACCTATGACTTGTGCTGCTGTAATGCTAGTAACATGACCAATCATGCACGCCAAAACACCCGACTATGACCAATGAAAGAAAGACTGTTGCTGGCTTAGCAACAGGGACAGCTCGCTCTCACAAGACCACAGAGACCATCCATCTTACAGCTGACAAAGAAACATTATGCTTTCACACTGGCAAAAAAAAAAAGTCCCACTGAATTTAGCTCGAGAAGTTAAGTCTAGATTTTCAATCTTGATACATTGCTTGTCATACGGTCCTTATGAAATTGCACACAGGGCGTGTTTTTTGTTGTTTTTTGTTTTTTTTCTTTATCCCTGAACAATGTGTTTGTGCGTCTAATGCTCTCTTTGCCCAGAGACAAATTGATTTCTTCACTCTACACCCTCCATCTCCCCTCCTCTTCCCCCTCAAAAACTCTCACTGGGGTTTCTCCTGATCTCCCTCTTCTGTGTAATTTAGGCACTCCCACAGTAATGGACACCCTACTCAGGGGCAGTTAGTGAGAACCCAGCCCCGCTGCTCCAGCTACTGTACTCTCAAAGAATCCTAATCAGCTCCCAACACACTACTTTGGCAGAGAGACAAAGAAAGAGAGGAGGTGGGTCCTGGAGAACAAGGAGAAGAGGAGTCAAGGGAGCTGAGCCCTTCATCGCACGCTGGTGCAGTTCCTGGTGTCCCTGTGGGCGCGGGTGTCAGAGTGAAATATGGCATTCACCCTGGAGCCTCAGATGCACCGAGAGCACCATGACCTCACCCTTCCGCAACCTCCTTCTCCGTAGCCCCATGACAGCAGCCTGGTAACCTGTCAACTGACATTGGGGCAAGAGGCGACTCCTCAGAAGGCAAGCGCGGTGCCATTAAGCATATTAGAGTCACAGAGTGTTGTTGAAAAATCAAAGTCTGCAGTGACTAAGCCGGGGTTGCTTTCTAGCACAGTGCTGACAGTGCAAAGCAGGGGAGAAAAGGGAGGAGGTGGGGGACTACCTGGGTGCAAACACTGGGACTGCTGACTATTTGAGGTTGTTGAGGACAGGAGGATTACATAATAGAAACCACTGTAAAACCTCCGACTGAGGAAGAGATTCCAACAGCTTTTCTCTGTCGTTTCGCATAAAACATATGCAGCTTTTGTCTTCATTATGGCAAAAAATCCTAATTTACATCCAAATTTATAAACCAATTAATTAAACTTCACTGTTATGAACCTCTAAAGCCCAATATGTGCTGGAATGCACTGCAGATCTCATGACCTTGCACAGGATAAGCAGGTACAGCATTAAGAATGGATTGATGGATGAGCGCTATGTGCAGGAATGCTGTGTGTTGGCCTCAACTATTTGCCTTCATTTCGCCTCTTTCCTCAGCTTCAGCCACACTCCAGCCCATCTGGATCAAGGTGATGAAAACCTTGGCTCTAGCATCCAGCCACAGAGGATAAACATGCAGCCCCGGGGCACGTACAATTTTTCCTCATCTGGTTAGTTTCTCAATTACACTGTGTGAGTCTGTGTGACACAACATCCACAATATTAAACTGTTTTCTCAACCTTCCATCCATAACTTCCAGGCTGACACACAGGGTGATTCACACTGAGCGGCACCATCACCTGACCGCTCGTCCTCAACTGTTAATCCACCATGAAAGTGTGACAAATACGACACGAGATTACTTCAGTAAGCTGAAGTGTATTGTGAGCTTGATCCGGCCTGAGATGATTCATCTTCTGTCATGCCTTTTGTGTGACTGCGAGGTTTGTGGATGAACTCAACAGCAGGAGCAGTCTGTCTCATCAAGGATTATTAGTTTTCAGATAGACGCCTAAATATGGTTTTGTTCTTGAACCCAGCATGAGTAAAACAGGTTATTAAGTCTTATTTAGATTGGACTGGTATAAGCAAAGAGAGTGTGGTCTTTGTATTTCCACTGGACAAGCATAAGTCTGTATTTTACTCCAATTTACAGACATTTTCTTCGGATATGATGTCAAGGCACTGCGTAACATCCATCCAACATTCTTGAACAACAAAAGAACAATGAACCTGCTGAATCGGCATCCAAAATGCTGTCAAAACTTTCGATTGCCAACGCAGCCTCCATTATTCTCGACTGGGAAAGAGACAGAAAAAGAGCATGGACAATGATTTTTTTTTTAAATGGGAAAAAATAAAACAAAACACAAAAACAAACCCAAATGACCAAAATTCCAATTTGCAAAGGATGAATATGAACACACAACTGCTGCGATCAGTTTGGACAATTTAAATAAATATGTGCATAGGTATATTAGAATATATTTGGAAATGTATGTATGACAAATGTATGTATGTTTGTTGGATGGATATGAGTATGTTAACAATTATGTGTGTGTTTTTATTATGTGTTTCTTACTGGTGAATTCGTGTATGATGTTTTGTTTTTAACACGGACTCTTGGAAAACTAGCCAGAGAGCTAAAAGAGATCCAAATCAAAAATCAAAAATCAAAATGCATTTGGCGAAATACAGTATGACAGGATATCTGTGGTGAAAGTTTTGCTTTACAAATTACAGATATACCAGATTCTGTAACTGAATTCACGGATGATTATAGGGGTCCCCAGGTTACACTGGTCCCATGCAAACAGAGCTTAGATCAGTAGTAAGTCTACAGTAGATGTCGGTCAAACAGATTCAGTGCGTGCCTGGAATAGCAGACAAAAAAATGCACATTTCTAAAAAACAGCAGCATTGTTTGTGAAATAGTTAATTGTGATGATTTGTAGGAAAGGAGTTAGTCAAGAAAAACTACTGGTATAGTTCTTTAACTGGGCCTGAATTTTTTGTACCGACGGTGACAGTCTGTTGACTTCAGATGATGAAATGCACAGAAGACCCGAAGTAGGCGGCTTGAAACTAACAATCATTTTATCCTTGAATAATCTGAAGTCTATTTTTTTCAGATTAATCATTCAGTCTATGAAATGTCATTTAGTAGAGCCCACAGTGATGCTTTGTTTTTTCCTGAAATTAATGCTTACAAGCAAACTATGACATACATTTATACTGTACGTCAAAGAAAAGGAGAAATCCTGCAAATTGTGAAGCTGTAGAAAAACAGTAGCAATGATTATAGCCTAATATTAATAGACAATTGAAATACTTATGGGTTATTTGTCTGTCAATTGACTGGTTGATTAATTTGACTTATTAGTGCTACTAGACTCTGATTAGTCTGATTCAGAGATTAATTTTTGCCTGAGCAGGCCAGAGAAGGCTCCCACACTGAGACCAGGACATCCATGACTGGATCAGACGCCTCACTATGTTATCTGTTCTGTTACCTGTTTGCTACTTTTTATTTTTTAAAATCTAATGTTAATTCGTTTGTTTGGCTATTTTGGATGCGTTTTAAGTCTCGCTTGAAGAGAGCGAGAGAGAGAGAAGCGTGAAGCATGTGAGCTTTGTGCACATCACATGAGCTAATTTTAGCAACTGTGATTTGAATTAGGATACATTACCAAGCGTTTGCGGCCAGGAAGGAATTGTCGGAAAGTCTGTTACTATAACACCCCACAGCTGGGAAAGTGGGTGTTTCCACTGTGTGGAGTGAAATGAGCGTGGATCAATTAGGAGGTGTAGGTGCAGAACTGTCCATAGTCCTGAAAGGTAGCAGCTGAGATGCATTAGCTTGTGATTTACAAAAAAAAAGTACTGCTTTTATTCAAAAGATGTGGACCGCACAAGAGTACGCCTCATTAGCTGACCATAGCATTGTTTCTCTCAGCCACGTTGCTCTTTTCAGTCACCTTGTAGTTTTTCTCTCTATAAGATATTTATTATCAACTGGAGATATTCCCATGTTTTCTGATTTAATTAGCCATATGGAAACTGTTGGTCTAAATAATTTTCCTGTAAAATATAGCAGGATAAGACGATGTGCTTTACAAAGTAACGAGATGCACTCGGTGATTCTATTTTACAAAATTAAACAACCATAAAGTGTTTTAGTTCCATCTCTTGCAGAATAGTAGCGGCTAAAGACAAGCTCTTCACTGCTTTGGCACAGTACAAATGTACAATCATGTCGTCAGATAGATCTGGCAATGCTCGACTAGAATATGACAAGCACGCTGATTTTATTGAAGTACACTGGTAGCCTGTGTTCTGCCTCCACCAAGCTGGAAAAGTTGTTTGTAGGAATGCTCATGCAAATATTGACCTTCAATTAGGTGAAACAGGAACCCTCGCTTAGCGACTGCAATATGGAGGCATCAGCAAAAACATTGTAAACATAAACAGTCATAGATTATATATATAAGAGAAACCTACACAGTGTAAATAAAATCATCTTACGTAAATACATCACTGTTTGCAGTGTGAACTGACATCAAGTGAAAGACAACTGCAAAATCTGAAGCCGTTCACAGGTAATTTTTTTTAAACCTCAAACAGGATGTCAGCATCAGTAGGAAAGCAAAACCACAACAAAACTGAAAAGTTCTACCCCAACACAACACACACACACACCAAAATCTGAACAGTTTTGTGCCCTTTAATGGGGTGAGGAGCAAATGACCTTCCCAAGTGATGGCAGTCGACCACACTCCTGCATAATTAACAGCATCTAAAATGAGGTGTTCTTTATATGACCTTACCTGACAGTGTCAGGGCACAGCTTGCCTACAGGGACTATGCGGTAAATAACAAATGCACATGCATGTGTGCCTCCGACAACACACAAGCACACCGACTTTTTTTTACATCTTCTTTTGTGTATTAGAGTATGGATCATACTGCAGTAAGGCCCTAAAGACACAGAATTAGCACGCCTCAGAGTTTCTAAATAGCCAACACAGCTCATAGCATGAAGGCCTGGCAGGTACGAGAGCATTCCTCAAGGCTGAACCTGGTAAACTGCAGAATGACGGCACCATGAGAAAGACAAAACACATCTGGATTTTACCAAAGGCAGTTCCACAGATTTCACAGGGCTTTTAAAGAGTGCCGCTAAAGGAGGGGGGTCCGGGGGTTACTTCAGCTGCTCTGCTTCAGTAACACTGACATGGCTGGGGAGGATTGTGCTGGAGCATCGCCTGCTGCCTTAATTTGCTCGGCAGATCTGCGGCAGGGTTGGAAGGATTTTCCCCCAAAGCCCTCTTACCCTCCTGCAGAGCAGAAATCCCCTCCAATCCTCACTCGCAGTCACTGCAGGGACGCCTCACACTCTGAGACAAAGGACTCCAGTGAGGGAGGAGAGGAGAGGAGAGGAGAGGAGAGGAGAGGAGAGGAGAGGAGAGAAGAACAAGAAAAAGGAGAAATGAGGAGGGAAAAGAAGAGAAGAGAGGGATAGACGGGAAGAGAGGAGAGGAAGGAAGAGAAGAGCATAAACGGAAGAGAGAAGAATAGAGAGGGCACAGGAGAAAGGAGAGGAGAGTTGAGAGGGAAGAGGAGAAAGCTATAGGACAGGAGAGGAGTAAGAGGAGGGAAAAGTAAGAGAACAGGAAAGAAAAGGAGATGAGATTAAACAAAAAAAACAAGAAGAAATGAGAGAAGAAGAAGTCGGAGGAGAGGAGAGGAGAATAAAAGACAGGGGAGGAAACAGAGGGGGAGAAAACAGGAAAAAAGAAACAGTGGGAGAAGCAAAGAGAGGAGAGGAAAAGAGGGAAGTAAGGTAGGAGAGGGCTCTAAAGAGGAGAAAAATAAAGGAGACCAACAAATGGACATAAATTTAATTAAACAAAAGTTAATTCATTAAAATACTATACTGTACTGTCACCCTTTCTTCTTCTTACACACACACACACACACACACAGGTTTGCGCAGATATTCTTGTAAGGACTTTACATTGACATCCATTCATTTGTACAGCCTAACCCAAACCCAAACCTAACCCTAACCTAACCTTAACCTATTTATGCCGTAGCCCAGTGGTCTTCAACCAAGGGGTCGTGACCCCTAGGGGATCTTTGAGGTGCTGCAGGGGGTCCCCCAAAATAGTTACAATTTTTCATCAAAATTATTATTATTTTTTTTTTTTCTTATATATTGAGTAAACTCAGTTAAAAGTAAACTCTAATATTAATGGGCAATGATCAGCTACTTTTTACAAATATGATAATGACTGAGTATAAAATAGGTTAAAAACAGTTGGCTTGTCTTAAAACGCAACACTTTTTCTAATTTTTTTTTTTTTATTTAATCCGGGGGTCCCTGCTCTGTTTCTCTATTGATCAAGGGGTTCCTGGGCTGAAAAGGGTTGAAGACCCCTGCCTTAGCTTAATCTTAACCCAATCTCAATTCATACCTTACCCCTAAACTTAACCAGGGCCTCAGAAATCAAGTCATGCCACATTAGGAATAGTCTCTGGTCCCCATGAGGACTACTGGTACTACAAGGCAATGTTTACACCAAAAAAGGTCCTAAATAGGTAGCAAAAACCAGTACATACACACACACGTTTGTATTGCCATACTTGTGAGGACATTCATTGACACAATGCATTTTCTAGCCCCTTACCCTAACCCTAAAACCAAGTCTTAGCCCTCAGAAAGCCCGGCAACATAGTGAGGACTGGCCAAAATGTCCCGACTTTCCAAAAATGACCTCACTCCGTTGGTTAAAAACTTAAGCTGGTCCTCACTGAGGTGCAAGTACAAGAACATACACACACACGCACGCATGATGGAGTTCCTCAGGAAGAGGACGAGGAAACTCGCAACTGTGGGTCCAAAGTGAGAGTGAGAGACACAACTTGCAGATTGTGATCTGTGCACATGCAGTGTGTGTGTGGAGGGGTGTGGTCTCAGAGGGGACCTAGTGAGAGAAAGATTTGGAAGAGGCCGAGGTATCAAGTCGGGAAATATAATACCTCGCCTGCATCGCCGATCAATACACACACAAGGCATGCATCTGCAGCTAATCTTTCACAATAACACAGAATCCTTACTGGAGCTCAACCTGCTGAAGGGGAGGTTTCATCCCTTCAACCGAATCTGTCTGAATATCCCATGATCGCTAAGCACTACGTGTGTTATCACTTTTTTTTTCACAGCAGTCACCAGCCTCACCAAAGTGTTGCACAAAGCTCTCCAGTGAGATCCTGGGCGAGCCAACACCAGACATACCTGTGGTAAGCAGCACAGCAACTCACAATCACTGTTACACAACACTGGCTACTGTGGAAAGTGAACACCTGCACAAAAATGTCCCCACTGTTGATTCAAGAAGGAAACAGATTACAAAATATGCAGAGGAGAAGAATAGAGACCGTAAATCTTTTCTGAGTGACATATTACTGCCAAGATGGAGTTGTTGTGACAAACTTATGGCCTGTTGTGAGGGAGGATTGCCTTCACAAACAGCAAACCTCTCGACATTCCACTTGGCTACCAACTGTGCCAAGTGGCTAATGATTAACTTTTATGAAGGGAGTGTTTGAATGAGTAACCTCTTTCTTCCTGCAAAAGCTGAACTGCCCCCATCATATGTGTACATCATCATCATCATATGTATATTATTGCGTAACCTGGGCTGACCGGCTCACATGTGAGAGGGCCGGGCAGTCACAGTGACACACATACAGGATGGACTCTCGCTCCCGGGCAAACACAAGGAAATTCTATCCTCAACAACACGCCGGCTGAGTCAAGGCCAGATGCTGATACACAACTGCCCCTTACAAACACACACACACACACACACACACACACACACTGAGCAGAGGAAGCCACAAGACTGAATAATATGGCCAACACATTACAAAGCAACCAAATGCCTAGAATGAAATTATTAGGCTAGTGGGGCATTTGTGAGAGTGCCAGGCTGGCACTCCTGGCCTCCATTTTGTATTTGTGTGTGTATGTGTGTACCCAAGAACTTGTTCCTGGTTCAGTCTGGTCTCCCAGCACTACAGTGGGTCTATTCTTCTTGGGTGCTTCAGAGAACAGGATTAATGACCAGCAGCGGGGACATAAAAAGATTGTGTCCACCAGCCACCAGGATTTTACGGTCAATGTGTGTGTCACTCTGTGTGTGTGTGCGTGTGTGTTCTTCCTTTACATTTAGGAGAATGACAACAATGCCATCCTTCTGTTCATACATGCCATTTAACACTTTGAGATATCTGTCAAGACAAAAGCTATGTATGACGCAGAACACACTGCCAGCATTACAGGCATCACAACCTTCGTGCAACACCTACAAATTTCACATCTAGGGTCCAGACTAAACTGTCGCCCTGACTCTGAAGATCATCCCCTGATCCTTTGCTCCAGTGTGTCTGCGTTTATCAGATGTTGTTACCTTTAAGAGGTGTGTCTGAGGGTCTGAGCGGGAACTCCACACGACCCCCTGCATGCCGACGGCATTTCGTCTGTTTAAATCAACACGCTGCCACCTGCAAGGCTGACTCAGTGTGTGAGAGATGAAGTGGCGAGAGTACGCCAGGTGAGCGTTTGTGTGCATGTGAGACTCAGGATACAGTACAACGTTACAGTAAAAGGTGTTAAGTGATTCAGAGTTAATGGAAAGAAAAGCCTTTGTGCGGAGTGTTGCCGGTGCCAGCAAGAGACGCAGACGTCGCATAAACCTGCCGGACTAACTGACTCAGTTCAGTAATAAGTGTTAGTGCTGACAGGAAGATATGTTTTGCTTTTATTGTACCTGAACGTGCTCATTGCATAACAGCTACGACACTGAATACCAAAGCCTTCTGTGATGGATTGGCAGCGCTAAACTGTTGACTGGTGTGAAAACAGGTTCAACAGCTATACTGATAATCGCACATTCAATTCTAGCTTTTAAAACGTGGTAATTATTCTTAACAAGCCACCTCCTCACATTGCAGCCAAGCTACAATGGTATAAAAACATCAAAGTAACTCACAGCTTTTATCCTCATCCATGTTGAAACCATAAATGGCAGTAATCCTTGAAGCCTAGCTTTTTTTTTTTTTTTTTTTTCAATGATCAAATGCTACATGGTGTCAAAAAATCTTGGAAATTTGCAAGCAAACGGAGCAGCGCTCTCCCTGTGGTGCCTGCTGAGCTAGCGCCTTTCTTCAAGCCAGCACCACAAGTGGTCTTGATCCAGGCCAGAGTGGAGCACTGTGAGGCAGCCACTTGGTGCTGATTCAATAAGAAATAATTGCATATTGGCGTCTCTCCACTCACCCCCTCCTTCAGATTTTACTGTATTTGTGCTGGAAGTTTCAGTACAGAGCGAGGAGAAGGACACTGCAGCGTTGTAGCTGCTGTTTTTTTAAACACCCACATTTCTTTGGACTGGATGGGGAGGGCACTGAACTACCACTCATATTAAAAAAATGTATTTCTCGGCAGCACCTGGCTTTAGGTCAACCACAACGTTTCACTAGAGAAGTTAACACACTTCAGGTGCTATGAGCTCACTTCCTTTGAAACCGGCATTAGAGATGCTGACAGTGCAATGACCTTACCTTGCGTCAAAAAGTCTAATTTTTCTCATTTCTTCGCCTGATGTGATATTTATTCTATATCATATATCTGCTCACACGCCTGTGAACTGCTGCTGAGCTCATCCTCGCCCTTCTATTCACCACCTATCATTATAAAAAATAATAAAGCCATCTCAACTTCATGACACTCTCACTGTGAAATATTGGAACTGCCAGGTACTGAAAGGTATGAGATCATAGAGAGATGGATGGAGTATAATAGAGTGTATATTTTACGGGGAAAATATTTTGCATAGGCTACTAAACAACAGCCACACAACTGGGCCTATTCATTGTGTCTGCATGCAAACTTGATAGGCTACAGAAAAAAACACTTTCATTACTTGCTGTGAAAAGGTGAACCCTGTCACTGCCTAAATGAACTTAAGCAGATTAGATGTTACTGCCTTTGATCAGCGCCAAAATAAACCTGCTCCGGTCAACTGAACCACTTCAGGCTCTCTTGTAGCAGCAAAAGCATGATGTCATTCCTCAGAAATCAGGAAAGTGTAGGAGTAGCCACATTACAAGTAAGTTCTCAGGCCCGATCGTGAATCTGAAACTCGTGAGTATCCTGCGTGTGTCAGCCCGCACTGTTGCTCTCCTCCGCCGGCTTGTCACTGAGGACAAACGGGGTGAATACGCGATGAATAAGCTGCCAGCTGCGTGCGTGCAGCGCCCCCGCCGCTGCTCGAGCCAACAGCGCCGCACGGCACTGTAGTTTGGACCGCGACTGTCCCCAAAATCCCTGTGAACTGACAGCTGCTGGGATGTGTCCGCATCCTCACCCCTTTATTCATCACCTACTGCCATTAAAACACACTGAGGCGATCTCAACTTCATGACAGTCTCTCACCGTGGAAAGACGGGCGGGAACCTGCGCTTAAGTTCACACCACATCCCCCCTCTCACTGCAACGCAGTCGAAACTAAGTCATAAACAGGCAGTCATATTACGGTTAATATTTACCAGCTCGTACAGTAAGAGCGCTGCAGCCATTTATCCCGTAGAGAAAGAGCCAGAAGTCCGCATTTCCTGGATTGCGAAGCGCCGGATGGAGCTGCTCTCTGTGGCCGCGTTCCTGCGGAGGGAGAGCCGGAGGGGCTCGGGGTGCTTCCCACTGTTGTGTCAGACCGGACAGCGATGCCACATTCAGCTGATCGCCACAACAAAACAACATCTCGCCCTACGCAAAACACACTCGGCAGCTCCGCACCACCCCGCACCACAGGTCCGGCGGGCACCGCCCCCCCCGCTCAGCCTCAACCAGTAGGCTGGCGCGTCAAGCCCGCACTGTGCATAATTATGAGGTGTCACAGGCAGCCATTGGATGAAAGCAGCAGTTCCTGGTTAATGCTATTAATACCAATTAGCCAGTTAACCTCATGCAGTCGCTTAAACGAGAGTTTTTGGAGGCTGATGAGGGTGATCATGCACCCACTGATCGGCTTTACATTAGACCTTTCTCTGATTCATCAGCTATATTTAACCTCCACTGACTCACTCCAACACACACACCTTCCTGCTATACCGCAAGAATGAATAGAATACCTAAAGTAATGCTGACATGGCATCACGCGCACGAGAGGCATCACGGAGGTCAGGATCTGAGGCCACAAATCAATTAACTTCTCCTGGATGAGGCTGTGAACTGTCAGAGGGTCAAAGGCAGCGTTTCTGCACACATCTCAGCGCTCTTAGTGAAATTTCTGCTGATCTGATGACCCTGCCTGTTTGACCCCCTGGTCCCTGGGGGGGGGGGGGCAGTGATGGTCCGATACAGTGAAAGGTCACTGAAAGAAGCAGCTCTGGTGCCTGTGACTTCTGCATGCTTTGCTGTCCTGGAGATCAAATGGTGCTCGAAAAGGCCAGTTGACATCAGAGCACAGAGGTTGGGCTGGTGACTGGCAGCACAAAGCATCCATTTACCTGTCTCACATCACTGTCGTGGTGCACAGGTAGTCAGCGGAGGAGCAGCTTTGATAAATCATACAAGGACAATAAGGCAACAACTGATCCACATGTTTCATGATGACGAGCGATGGTGCAGAATAAACACACTTCATCCTGTCAGCATGCAAACATACAGTTACTCCCACTCTTTTGTGTCAGTCTATGCATCAGCATCCAGCATGCTAACTCTCCGTGATGAGAGCAGCTCCGCAGCAAAAAGGAAAGGAAAGGGAGAGAGTGGTGGGGGGTGGGGGAGAGGTGTAGCAAAAGAGGAGAGAGGAGAAAGACAGTGGGAGGAAGTGAGAGACGGAGCAGGAGACGGAGGAAGGAGTGCAGGGACACGCTGTGGTGTGAGCGCTCCGTACTGCTACAATATGACTCTGACAGGCTTATGTAACCAGACTGGCCTGGCATTTGGCTCACAGCAGACGCCGGCTGCACTGACTGTTATATAACTGCATTAGCTGCTCCTCTGAGCAGGGGGTGAGCATGCGCAAAGGAAGCACCACACACACATGAGCGCTCACACTCTCAGACTTTAAAACTTGCAGTTTAGGACAGAGTGACTGCTGCATTGCACTGCAGCCGGAGTGAGAGAGTGAGTGAAGTTGAAACACAATGAGGAAACCCCCTGAAGGTCCTGTGGGAGTTCAGCAGTTTATTAAAAACAAGCAGATTGATGTATTAGTGGCCACATTTTACTTATTGGAGAGAAGCAATGCAGTGACAGGCATTAGCATCCTCACTTCCCATCATCCAGCAACAAGTTTCCCATCCTGAAAAGCCTAATTGGGGCTTAATGTTGGGTAAATGTTTTCCAGTGCACATGCAGTATGCCAGCAGGGCTTAAACTCAATTAGCCCCCCTGCATGCAGCACATAATTTAATGGGCCTGGATCCCACTCTTAAAACCCAATTACACCTCAGACAGGCATTTCCAGTCATTCTGTCAGAGAGGTGGTCAGGGATGCACAATTCCCCCACAAAGCAATGCACATCTAAATCAGCACAGAGAACAGCTGTACTATGCACAAGTTATCTGTTGTTATAATGAAACACTAAAACAAAGCTGGAACAATGTGCTGATCGGCGTGTTTCACTGTAGAGAATGTTCGTTTTTTTTTTTTGACAAGCAAATGCAAAACGCAGCTGAATGCTGACATTTCCAAACTAATGTGGGAAAAGGGGAAATGAAGATTAAGGTCAGGGATAACACTGCAAGTGATAACCATTGTTCCAGTCAATCTGCAATTAAAAATCCCAGGATGCGTAACCACGCATGGCTGCAGAGCTACACTAAGTGGTTCATAATCAGCACATTACAGTCTCTGAACTCTTATTACAGCGACAAATTGCATCTGATGATAACAGAGGAAATGAAGGTGGGATTTATGACACTGGAGCCAATGGCCAAAGACGAAAAACGTTTTAAATCTATCCTAGGAGAAAATCCGACTTCACATTTATACACCTGATGATAACAGGGGAAATAAAAGTGTGATTTATGACACTTCGCTAATTTGTTCTCAGATGCTGTTGGCTGTGTTCAGAGGCTGTTACATTTCAGATGGGGCTAATGGAAGAAAAGAGCAAAGAGTTCTTTGGTTTCATGAAACTCAGTCTGGTGCTTTTATACCAAAAATGCTTCAGTCCCTGAAAGAGAAACAAAAAATTAAGGGGTAAGTTTACAAGAGCAAGCGGCGAGTGTAATTCTTCAAAGAGAAAAGAGTGAAATAATGCTAAGATTTGCAAGAGCAATAAAAGTGAAACTACAATCAACAGCAGCGATCTGGAGGAAATTCTGCCTGTCTGTTCCTCTTCGAGGAGTGACACCACATGTATTAGTGATGAGTTTACTAAAACATCTGTGCATTTGATGATGATGATTGCACAAGACTCGACCCCCCCCGCTCCCACCTTCCTTCGTGCGTCTGACCCATGAAGTGAAGCCATGTGTCAGGCCCAGTTTGCAGTGCGCTGCTACACAAAGAGACAAGACAAGACCTCCACTCCGCAAAACATCTGAACAATGTGCAGCGTTCCACGACAAGTCCAGAGCAGGAGCACAGTTTATACAAAACGAGTTTCTGTAAAAGCACAATTTTTAAAATGTTTTTGCACTAGTTTCTGTACATTTTGCAATAGATTTATTTTCTTTTAATGAAAGCTTGACGATGATCCACATACTTCACACATTATTACAGTTTTCTTCAGGCCGAACGTCCTGCATCTGCTGTTGATGCTGGTGTGCTTTATTGTTTGGAATCATATGACTGGTAATGTGATTTCTTATTTTCTATTGGTACATTAACATGTATTTGCTCTTTATATACGCTCACTCCTAACACAGTGAGTTTTTGTATTTCAACACTGCATACTGTTTATAATTAGCCTACTATTACTATAATTTTCTTGGCTGCCTTATAGTTTACGTTCACAGTTTTGTGCTGTCATCCTCCCTACAGGGATGATCTTTGTTTCTAAAGAGCATGTAAAAATAAAAGTGAATTCTCACAGCTAAACTGTGACACATTTCCTCAACTCGGGATTGTCATGGATAGGTTGAACGAGGGGTGGTGTTGTGGGAGGGTGGAAGTCGACAGGAGGTAGTGAGTCCTGAGCAGTTCCAGACAGTGCCAACTGGATTGAGTGACTGTAGCAGCCAAAACCAACAGGCCCCGTCTGCCAGCCAGGCGAGAAGGAAATAACACAGCAGAGGCTGCAAGCTTTGGCACACACTGCTCTGTCTCTGTACCAGCACAAGGGGTCAGACACATTTACGGCTTCAATTTACAGTTACCAAACGGGATAATACCTGTTGTGTGAATTGTAAACGTTATTTACTGAATACAAAGAGTCTTATGCATTCAACTTAGCTTTGTTCGTCTGTCGCAGGAGGCCAACTCAGCAAAGGGTCGAGGCAACAGTGGCTGTTGTGCCCCCAGCAGCAAAACTGCTGAGAAATGGTGTTAGAGTTTAAGCAGCAAATAGGGAAAACCAGCAGGGGATATGGCTTCAGATAAAAAGTGCTTGCGCAATGTGTCAGGCATATGGTTTGCTTGTTTTAGTGTGTCATCTACACTTAGGGTTGGATGAGACTACTTTAAAATACAGCCAGTTATGGAATACAGTTCACGTGACAGTTCTTCTAATTAGAAACATCATCCATTGAATTAAAAATACTAGGCCCAATCGAATCTGAATACTTCTGTATTACTTCAAAATCAAACAGAAAATAATGCACCTTATATGAAAATGGCAGCAGCCACAAAAATCCACAAATATTATTACCAATCATTCGACTGTGTCACACACAAGTGAGCTGCACGTTGTGGGGAAAATGGTTCAAACAAAACTCTGTACTAGCAAACAGTGATGTCAGGATGTAGCAGTACTGACAATAATTTAAAAAAGGAAATATTGATATTATGTTGAAAAAACACATATTACACTATTATGTAAACACCACAGTGCCTTTTAAATAATTTCTGTTTCTTTCCATTCTCACTTTGTCATAGTGTGTGGTGAAAATACTGGTTTTCACCTGTCAAAGAATGGAAAAATTAACTCAGTGTAATTGTTATTTCTGTACAATTTTGTCCAGTTATGACGAGATTTCACCTCCCTGCACTCACATTTTCAGTGTAATTTATTTGCTAACAAAACAAAACGTACCCTAAACAGTAAAGATAAATCTGACTTTATTATTATTATCGTTGTTGGCGTTAAAAATCTTCTAGATATCGTGATATTGTGAATTCCTTGTGTCACCATAACTGAATGGCTTAAATCTGCTTCATGACTGCACTCCAAGCGAAACCTTCACATTTTTCAGCAAAATGAGCTCATTCACAAGAGCTGGTTTATGTTAGCTTGGCTAGGCTAACTGATTAGAAAATCTGTGTTTCTTCAATTTGAAGTTAGGGTTTTTCAGATGACAGCAGTTTTACTTTTGGCTTGCACAAACTGTACTGAACATAGACGTTCTTGTGTGGCACATTTTTAAAGTTGGAATGATGGCGACATTGCCAGGAATGGAAGACTGAATGTCTCACTTGGAGAAACTGCTGCTGCTGCTTGAACCTTCCATCTTGACTCAGCGCTGTTTTTCCTCCCGCCAGGCTCCTCACAAATCGGAGAACTTGTCTAAAACCTTGTATGTCTTATGTGCACGTTTTAAGAGGATCCCTGGTGATAAAAAGTCATTTCATTTTAAAATTCCATATTTAAAAGAATCAAAAAAGTAATTATTGACATCACTAAGGAAACGTAAGCAGGACAGTTTGGGTGATAATTTTACAGTTCACCTTC
>JAQFJA010000025.1:16207265-16224649 GCA_029874485.1 Naso brachycentron | reverse complement strand
AGGAAGAAAAGATGTTATGTTTACAAGCATTTTTGCTTAATAATTTTACTTAATTCATGAATTTTTCCAAACTATTGCTGATTATTATTGTTGACCAAGTGAGTGGTTAATACAGTATTTCTTTGCCATGTGTTAGTTGTAGTATTGCAGGAACACACACATACATTCTACACATGTACAGTATTTACACAAGCACAGGAGCACACAAACAAAAACTTGGAGATTGTAGCTCCAGGCCAGACAGATACTCCCTAACTGACTGTTCGTTTCACTCTCTCCGCCCTCCTCTCTGGCCTCCAGTTTGCCATGGCGACGGTGGTGATGGAGCAGATCGGTCGCCTGTTCATCAACGCGCAGCAGCTGCGTCAGATCCCTCAGCTTCTCGAGTCGGCCTTCCCCACACTGCCTTGCACCGTCAAGGTGTCTGATGTCCCCTGGGTGTTCCAAGAGCGTCACATCCTCACCGGCTACAGACAGCCGGACCAAAGCTGGCGTTACTACTTCCTCACCCTCTTCCAAAGGCACAACGAGACCATTAATGTGTGGACCCACCTGCTGGCAGCCTTCATCATCTTAGTGAAGTGGCAGGAGATCTCAGAGACGGTGGATTTTTTGCGAGACCCTCACGCTCAGCCCCTCTTCATCGTCCTCCTGGCAGCCTTCACCTACCTCTCTTTCAGTGCTCTCGCTCATCTCCTCTCTGCCAAGTCCGAGCTCTCCTACTACACCTTCTACTTCCTCGACTACGTGGGGGTATCTGTCTACCAGTATGGCAGTGCCTTGGCGCACTACTACTATGCCATAGAGAAAGAGTGGCACACTAGAGTGCAGGGGCTCTTTTTACCCTCTGCAGCATTCTTGGCCTGGCTTACATGCTTCGGCTGCTGCTATGGCAAATATGCGAGTCCTGATATGCCCAAGTTAGCTAACAAGCTCTTTCAAGTGGTGCCCTCAGCCTTGGCTTACTGTTTAGACATAAGCCCTGTGGTTCACCGCATCTACAGCTGCTACCAGGAGGGCTGCTCCGACCCAGTCTTGACGTACCATTTCTACCACGTGGTCTTTTTCTTAATCGGCGCCTATTTCTTCTGCTGCCCTCACCCAGAGAGTTTGCTCCCTGGGAGGTGTGACTTCATCGGGCAGGGCCACCAGCTCTTTCATGTGTTCGTGGTGGTGTGCACCCTCATGCAGATCGAAGCGCTGCGAACTGACTTCACAGAGCGCCGTCCCCTCTACGAGCGTCTCCATGGCGACCTTGCACATGATGCTGTTGCACTCTTCATCTTCACTACCTGCTGCAGCGCTCTGACCGCTTTCTATGTGCGGCAGCGTGTACGTGCCTCTCTACACGAGAAGGAGGAGTAATATTTAAAATCAATTAAAAAAAATAAATAAGTGAGTCTAATTTATTTTACTCTGTAGTGACCATTAAAGGGCGTGTTCATCATTTTTTTGTTGTGGAGGTTTTTATATCATTCTGTAGCTTCCCAGTAGTGTTCCGTATGTATATAAATCCAAACAATCAAAATTGTGGTCTGAAAACGTATGTTTCAGTATCAAAGTACTTTTCTCAAGCTCCTCTAAAACGTTTTCTCATATGACCTGGCGTCAGTCTCATGATGGCGTTACTACATACAAACCTCCTAGGTTGAGGGGGGGAAAGGTGGCTATCGGTGCTGTAACCTCAGTCTCTGCTTTTTTCTAACAACTGTGTGGAATTTTCCATTCAATAAACTTGGAAAAAACAAAGATTGAGTCACACTTTAATTGAAATGATTGAATTGTTTGTTGTTGATGAAGGTCATTAGTTTGTGACAGTGACTTATGATTTCTTCTTTGTGTGATCTGCCAAACTACAGTGGGCTTAAACAAATAGTGATTTGTGACGTTTATAAAGAGGAGAAAAGGAATCTTGAAATCGCCATGTAGGAGTGCAGATAGTATTTAAACACTGCGGCGAGTCCTTGTCTGCTCTTGTATTAGACTGCAAGGTTTGATTTTCGTCATAATGTAAAGAATTGTGGTTTTATTTCACTGTACAAAAACACACTTTCTGTCACAGTGAGCTGGAAGAATTAAGAGACAAATGTCTAGTCTGCTGGTCTTAGTCATTTTGTAGCATTCAGACCATGTAAGCATTTATTTTTAAACTCCAAACACTTTGTGTATCCCAGTCAAATACTAATTCTAATCCAATTTAAATTGATGGCCTTGATAAAACCTTCTGATACCTTTTCATTTTGATTCTCTTTCAGATTGAAAGCAGGGATTTCTTTGTTTTTCCAATTGATCAAGGCACTAACACTTTGCCACAAAATCTTTGAACATATTCTGTGAATGTTCAGAGAAAATGGCCAATTTGGAAACCAAATATTTGACTCTTTGGTTATAATATTCTGTTGAACTAGATGCTAAAAATGAGGCTGGCTGGCTGGCTCTGTGTTGGTCAAGAGATAGACAGAAGATTACTGATGTCACTGTGTTGTTGTGACAGTGTTTATTGTTTTGTATTCAAAGGGCTGGAACTTCAGCTTTTGCCTTTTCACATCCCATGATGTCAGTGCTTTTGCGCGCATTGTTTGCATTGCCGGTTAATCAGATCTGAATCACAAAAAACGTGTCTGACTGGTGTTCTGCTTTTGGTATGTTTTTGTTTTTGTATGATGAATATGTATGTGCCTCTACGCATGTCTTTGGTATATATTGTGGATATTAAGTGTGTGAATGTCTATGAAAGCTTAGCTTTGCACTCCTTTCTTACCCTGTAAATAAGCTGTATTTCTCTAGAAAGTCATTTGCATCCCATTTTCTCTCCACCAAATAGCGCTTAGAACTGAATGCATCTTTTTTTCTGGTGGAATACAGCACATTCCTATTTTGCTGAATCCTTTCAGAGTGTGTATTGTGTCAAGTGTCCTCCTGCCTATCAGACTTTAATGGCCATGAATACATCATTTCACACAGCTGCATTGTTACACTTAAGAGTCTTTTTGTTTATTCTCTTTTGTCTAATGACTTTTGTTACAAAAAATGTCACACAGATATGGCTCACTGATAATGTTTCTTAGATTTTGATCTCACAAAATCTTAAGTGTCAGAATTCATTATAGCACTCTTTACATAATGGTGTTTAATGTGCCAATGAATCTATTATTGCTTCAGTGATGGTACTACTGAAGGATGACTTCGGAGACAGATTGTCAGAATATTAAATGATGTCTTGACCTGACTGCAAACATGTTACTGATGAGATGTGAGCCCTAAATATGAGCTCTCTAACTGTTGACTTTGGCATTACTGACCTGGTCTCATCTTGCACTGCCTGAATCGACACTGTATATACTGTAGCTGACAACACTGGCTATGCTTACGTGCATGGAGGTATCTGCTTTTAAAGTGGTTATTCTGGTTTTGTGCTGACCCTTGGAAATGTCATGATTCTGAATAACCTGGGTAAATCTGTACTCCATGTCTGAGAAACCCGTGCAAGATGCCTCCCTTGTTGTGCATGGTTTTCAGTTGTTTAGCAACAAGATTGAGGCTCTTATGCACGAGACTAATTCTGCACATGTAGTCTAACAAAAGGCTTCATTACAGGCTAATGATATCCATTTGGCAAATGGAGCCTTTTAAGTCTCTCACCAGCCCTGCCTGTTATATAAGTTTATCGTCCTGACCATCAGAAGGACCACAACTGTTACCACTGGGACGATACATGGATGTATTAAAGAGAAGTGGATACAGTGTCGTAGTTGGGGCCCTGTTTTTTTATTATCAACGTTGCTCAGAGGCGCATGAAGCATGAAAGTTAGAGTTTTGGGTTATAAAGTACCCAAATCTTCTGCACAGCTTTCATATTATAAGGCCCATAGAGCGCTAGAGAGTACTAGAGACTTTTACTTATTTGCAAATTAGCCCTCTGCTAAGTAGAATGAGGATTATAATGATTTAATTTTCCAGCTCTTTCCAAATGATATCAAACCGAGAAAGCATCTGCAAAATGACGAGTATTTTTTCCTAAATTGATTTTTTTGTGGCAACATGGATACTCTGTCATAGATTATCTGAATGCTGCTTATTTAATCTGACTAAAGGGCGTAACTGGAATATGAACAGCACTCTTTACTGTATTGGTGAATTTGTATGTGAGCGTAACCTCTAATGCCACCAAAGGATCCCTTTATCCTTTCATGAAAGCGGGGTGAGAGGGACCAGAATATTTTATGCCTCTAGAAAATGTGTGTGACTGACTGTACTAATAATCTGTGATATTTAAGAAAATAAAGTGTTACAATAACTTCAGCTTCTCGTTTTTATCTTTCACGGTTGAGGAACCATATGGAAGCAAAGAAAGGCCATAATTTGAATACTATGAGCAACTCAAAGCTAATTGTTAAATTTAACCACTGATGGATGTAAAAGTTGAGTTTGTAGCATTTGAAAAATTCTCTCTGGAGATCATCTGCAAGATTTTTTATGGTTTGACCTCCCTGCTTTTAAAATTTCTCCAAAGTAATTTCAAAGCTTTTATGTTCAGATGAGTAACAGGTCATTTTGGATGGAAAATCTGTGAATGCAGGCATGAAAAGAAAATCGTTATTTAATCTAAAAAAATATGAATTCCAAAGCGCAAACACACATTCAAACAGACTGGTCAAAAAGTTAAATATTCCAATACTTAAAAGGTCTGGGTAAAGTTTCATAGAATTATAGCCTCTCTTTACTTCCATAGTTAAGATTAATGACAATGCATTTTGATTGTATATCACATTTGTTTCTTCAGGATGTTAGTACAGTATTTAGGGTATGCCATTGAAATTATTACATTTTAAGTTTTATTTCCAGTCACAACAAAAGAAGTAAGTCAGAATACCATACAGATCAATGGTCTGACTGGAGACTGTGAATCTATTTGACCTTCATTTCAGACAATAAAACTATTTTTGGTGCAGATATTTTTAACCACACCCTCATCAGTGATGTTATATGATCACCAAACTGAATGACAGGCCATTTATTTTATTCTCAATCATGACGACTTGCTGAATAATGGACCTGGACTATAAATTATAAGGTCTAAATGCAGATAATATATAAAAAAGACAGGTCCACTCTAAAATTTATCAGATGTGTCTCAGTTATATTATTAGTCATGATTGTTGCACCACCAGAGGGCAGCCTTGTTGTTTGTTTAGACAGTTATGGTTGGACACCAAAGGTAAAATCAAAGCATGTTGAAGGAACTGACTCATGTTAGAGAAACTGACTCTCACTTAAGAGGCTTTTTGAGGTCAAATTTATATGAAAAGAAAAGATGCTCAATAGTTCTCATGGTTTTGCAAGATCAACTAAACATAACAGTGCTATTGATCACAGAAGCCTTAACACTGAAGGAGCAGTTAATCACTAAAAGATTCTATATAGAGACACTTGTGGTAAAGGCATGGCCCTTCTAATACTGATAATTACACATAGTTTATAATATTGTGTAAATTTGGAGGTAAAATAGATTTAAATGGTTAATGCCAACAAAACCTTATTTGTGGTAATGAGCATAAATCAGTCATTAAAATAACAGCAGATAAGTGAATACAAATGTTAAATTAGAGGGCTTATAGTTTTAAAGGTTATGATGAAGAAAACCATTGTTACGATTTTGGCTTGTTTATTGCTGCCAGTTGATAAATGTACCACTATGTTGGTCCCATAGTCTTTGGTTACAAAGGCCAGAATGCAAAACAGATGGCTTCTCTCCTCTGTACAGTATACACGAGTCAAATAAAGATAAGCAGACAATAATTTTCTGCCTGGACAAAAAGCTTTATCTGGTATATAGCCAAAAAAAAAAAAAAAACCTGCATCGTTTGTAGCTCTTCTTCACAGACGAGCTTCATAAGTCTGGAGGGGTTTATGTCATCCCACAAAACACGATGTTTACAAGGATTAATCTCTCCATTAGGGGGCACAAACGATCTGCATATCTTCCAAAATCCATATAGTGCATTATTGATTTATTACAGTTTTAAACTTAAACTTGAACTTACAGGTCAACAAGTCACTTTGTTTTAGTGAAACATTTTATTGATATTGATGCACTGCTGTTACAACTTATCAGAATATTCATTATGAGCCATCTGCAGCCTGGATGTCTAAACAACATATTGTATGTCATTCTCTTTGTTGAGTTAAACCATCAGTGAAAATGGACAAAAGTTAATTATTGCTATAAACATTTACTTAATCGACTAAGATTAATATGACATGATTAAAGCTAATATAATTCATGTTATTCCTCTGGGAACAATAGTTGGAGCAGCATTTTGCTCATCCTGCTGCATTGTGGGTGGCACATATTGTTTATATATGCACATACACATATGCTTGTTCTATTTATGTGTGGAAGGAGGGTGAGGTGGGTGTTAAGACTTGTTTTTGTTTACATGTGTCTTGTTTTGTTTCTTTGTTCCTACATTATATATGTGGAAGTTGGTGTGGGTTTACATAGCAGATAGCACGGTGCCTTTTTGTTGATATTTGCCAGGAGCTTTGCTTATGATGATTAAGCTGGCTGGCACACTGTGCATTTGTGTAAGGAAACTGTCTCATCAAGCCTTCTGTCTTTCTCTTACCTGCACGCACACACACACTCAAGAACATACGAAGCATTTATGGCTTAAGTGAGTGGAAATTCATATGCCGCACTAATTAGAACAGCTTTAAAGAACATTTTCTGTGATGGAAAAGAATAATTGAAATTTAAAGGCAGAAATGGGCTCCTGATGTATCTACCTTGGATGTGATTAATTCCTAGTATTACACACTCTGACGCTCTTAAATCAAATGGCAGAGATAGTGATAATTGCCTTACAGCCCGCTTCCTGTCCTCTAACTATCAATTGCTTCCTCAGACTCCATCAATTTTCATATGTCTGTTTCTGGAGCAGCTCGCCGTTTTCTCCTCTCAGCTTCACTCATCTAATCTCCCTCTGCCTTGGTTCTTCTCCTTGTGAGTTTTGCTGCAATGCTGTTGCTCCTCTCCATTTCCTTTTAAACGCTTCATTTGCTTTGTATGATTTGTATCAAGGTTGCTGGGGTAATATTGGGTGGCCTTGGTCTCCTATCGTGTTTTGTAATTAAAGGTTTGACTTGCTGGAGGGACGGCTTTGTTCAGAGTTATTAAACCACCTTCTCTTTTTGCCAGATGACAGACAGCCAACTTATTTTTCCATCTCTCACTCTTTTTTTTTAATAGATGAACCTCTTCTGTGCTGCCAGGTATTTTGTTCCAACATCCTTTGTTATTGTGGCATTTTCATATGGTCTCTGGCTTTTGTTATTATATGATGAAAAGCTTTGGGAAAATCACTGTTTTATGAGGGATGCAATCATATGAGAACTGAACAAAGCATTATCGGACTGGAAATTAGAAATAAATCAAAATGGAAAATGTAATACCTGTCCTCCCTCTCTCTCCCTGTAATGTACTCATAACTAATAATGATACAGAGTCAGTGAAGTGCATGGTAAACCTCAGGACAGTCAAATATCTCTCCCACTAAAACCTCATTTTCTACTTGATGGAGTATATTTAATTCTTAATACAGTATAAACAATGGTTATCTGAAGTATGAAACAAGTATTTAAAAGACTTTGAAACGTTCATTGGCTCTTTAGTTCTAAAATTGTTACCTTGAATAAAGCTGGATAAGATTTAAAGCAATCCTTACCTTTCTGGAACTTTTGCGCACTTATTTGTCTAAGGTAAAATGCTATTAATAATCATATGATACATTAAAATGTAAGATAAACCCAACAGGGTTAAAAACTCATCATTTTTCCATTCTCATATAATTCTTAGAAAAGTATGTCCAATGAAATTATTTGGTCCGACTAAAATGATTTGCCGAGGTTCCTGCCTGTCATCCGTCACCGTGTCCCCTAGTTGCACCGCGCAAGTCGTGCGCCTCTCTGGCAGCAAGTCGCGCGCGTCTCTGACAGAGACAGACAGCTTTGGAGGGAGGCGGATTTGTTCATGTTCAAATTTTAGCTAAGTGCTGAGCAACATGCCAGAAAGATAAGAATTGCTTTAATGCTGTTTACTACATGGCTTTGTTGAATACTTGACTCTGATTGGCCAATCACTGCATTCTAAGGTCTGATATTTCTGTATAACCGACCGTTGCTATGAGTAACAGACCATTGTTAGGGACACCGTTCTGACCCGGCTCATCCATGGGCTAGAATAGAAGTCCGATGTCTGTGTGTCTTCTGTTCACTGTGCTTTGTGAAAAAGGTGAAGCTATAGGCTGAGGATGGCATGTTTTCAAAGCATCAGTCAACAGTTTCAGGCACGTCTGCTGGTTTGGGAGTTTATTGGATGGGGCCAGCAGCCGACTGTTGCAAGAGTAGCATGGCTTCTTAAGAGAGTGGTTAAATGAAGGTGAGAGACCGGCGAGTTGTATGTGTGTGGAGCAACTGGAGGAGAGCAGGCAGTTAGCAGTTAGTTTAGCAGTAAGCAGCTGCTTTGTTAAACTGTGCTGACTTAAGTTGTTGGTAAAGTAAGACCGCAGCTCTCAAGACCAAGGTGGAGTCTCCCGTGTCCTTTCTAGTGCTGGTAAAGTGACGCTAAGAAACGAGGTCGGCCTCCTTCCCTAACCACGATCTGGATCCAAAACAGGAAACAGCTAACATTAACACTAAGATGCTATGCAAGCAGTTCCAGCTGTGGAATCCAAAGGACTATTTCTTTAGTGGAAGACATAAAATCATTTTTAAATCATTAAAATAATTTTTAAGTCAACATTTTGTGTCATACTATTGATTTGTTTAGTAAACAGCTATGCAATTAGTGGGATAATGTCAAGTGAGCAGATCATTACTGGTAAAAGAACCCCGACAGGGTGATGCTAGACCTATCATCAGCCAGAAGGGTTCTTTTCTTTTCTTATCCACTTACAGTTACACACCTGATTACCCTAAAACTGTGCAGGGTTTTGAAAAATTTGTCAGTCTACTTTAGTATCTTTAATAGAGAAGAATGACACCAATGTCAGTCTCAGCTGTCTGTTAAATATGAAGCTGATGCCACGACCAGTTAGCTTAGCTTTGTTTAGCATAAAGATAAGGAGCAGGGGCAAACTGCTAGCCTGGTTCTTCTGCCTACCAGCACCACCAAAGCTCACAAATTTAACATAATTATAACATGCAATGTTTGTTTAAACTTTTCAAATATCAAAGTGTAAAATGACAAGCTGTGGTTTTACGGAGGATAGGAAGTCCCTGCAGCCAAGAAATATGGTGCCACAAAACCCCGTGGAAAAACCTCCAATTGTCATTTTTATATAGTAGGCTACTCATAGGTATATACAGGTATATATGAATATATATATCTGTTAGGACCCGAACCAATATGGAATGTTTGCAACCAATGCCAATGGGGAGCAAGAAAATTCTAAGATCCGATACATCAGCCAATATTATATATATCTAAGTTTGGCTGAATGTGTGATATGTAATGGAGGCAGGATATCGTACATTTTAACAAAATTTATTCAAACATCAGTGCACTGAATGCTATTAGACAATGGACTGCCCTCTGCTTGACAAACTACGTAATTACAATAATTTAAATCACTATTTTCAAGCATTTTAAAATCTGTTTTAATATTGGCGAATACTGGAGAACTATATGCCAATACCAATATATCTGTGATGGGCCTATATCAGCTGATAATTTTGGCAAACCAATATATTGGTTGAGACCTAGTATTTGTACCTTTGGACACAAGAAGTCTAGCAGTTCCCCCCATTTCCATTCTTTGTGCTAAGCTGAGCAAACCATCTCAAAGTTCTCATTCAACTCTAAACAAGAAAGCAAAGAATGAGAGTATGTCCCAAAAAGTCAAACAAATCCTTTATAATTTACACAAAAACAGCAGCACATTTTTTAAAACTCTCATGAATCCAGCTTCTCAATGTCTTGACAGATTAGCGCAGAAATTGAAAAAACTTTTGATCATGTTGAGTTTTTTCACATCTGCATTTGGGTCCGGGCTGGGAAATTACATTGCCCACTTTGTTAAACTAAAACATACAGTAAACACTTCAAATGTTAATAGTCTGCCTGTCAGTCAGCTCCCCTCGTTCACATTATGCATTGCGTGAATGCCATTGTTTTCCACAGTTGCATTTAGCAACTCAAATGTGTATTGTACTTCCTACCTCCCACAAATCCTAGGAGCAGTGTTTTTGTCAGTCATTATACTGTGTATTGTCGAGCAGAGGAAGACATTGCAGTAGACAGATAAAAGCTGGAAGAAACAGTGGCATAAAATATAGATAAGGTGGCAGATGAAGAAGACTGTTGAGGCATGTAAATCGTGGGCCTCTAGTTAAGCAGTGGTTCAGTTACAATGAATATGATCCCTGAAGTTTCATAGTGAGTGTGTCACTAGCTTTTTTAAAAAGACAATAATGAGACACTGACTCATTGTATAGTCTAATGTTAACACTCCTTACAAAGTTGCATGAGAAAATGAGCCTCTCACAAACACTGCATTGTCCTTTTTGGCACTGATATATACTGTAGCGCTTGTTCTACAACACTGTCAGGATTTACTACAAACCTAATATATTCAGTCTGTTCTAAAAGAGACACTTCTTACCTCCTCTTCATCTTTGCGGGTGCCTCGATGCTACTTGCTTCACCAATCAGCTCACCCGCTGATCGGGCCTATTCATCATGAGCTGGTTGAGGAGATACTGGAGGCTTGCAGAGGTGAGGAGGAAGCACGTATGCCCTATCTGAAGGTCTCTCTCTCTTGCCAAAGCCCGTAGCTGCTCAAGGATAATAAATTCCCTCCCTCTGCCCCTTAACCTCTCTGTATACAGCAGGGTTACAGACTCCCAACACATTATACACAGATAACAAGAAAGTGGGAAACTTTAAGAAGCCTGGACATTGTGTTTTTCTCACAGCAGGCCTGTGCTAGTGCAGCTCAGGGGGGCAGATAGACCTGTTTTGTGGGTGTATTGCTTGAATAACCTTTGCTCACTTGGAGTCAACAGGCAATACTCTATGCTTCTGCAGCACAGTTTTTTTTACTGTGACCTAAACATTTGGATTTCTGTGCACTTAGATTTTGGCTATATTGTAAAGAGTACAATACTTTAAAGGGATAGTTCACACAAATATGAAAATTCAGTCATGATCTACTCACCCTCATGCTGATCGAAGGTTGGGCGAATTTTTTTAGTCCACAAAATGCTGCTTGAGTTTGAGGAAAAAGGGGTTGCAGTAATCTCCCAAACAACTGAAGTGAATGGTGACCAGGTTTTAAACATACCCCCCCCCAAACATAGTAAAACCATAAAATGCTGCCAAACTGCATGTCCAAGGTAATCCAAGTGTCCTGAAGCCTCGACATGCGGAGTTGTTTTGAAAAAGGCCACTGACGCCATGTTTTTGGTCTCTCTGTTCACTGTAGCTTGTAGCTCCTAAGAAGGGAGTCACGTTCACGTATGCTTCCTTGCAACATCTGTGATGTTTTTTAAAACAACTTGGCATGTTGGGGCTTCAGGACACTTGGATTACTTTGGATGAGCAGCATGGAGACATTTTATGGTTTTGTTATTATTATTTTAACATTTGAAACTTGGTCACCATTTGTTTCAATTGTTTGGGAGATTACAGCAATGCCTTTTTCTTGTGAAACTCCAGTAGTGTTTTGTGGACTTTAAAACTTCACCTGCCTTTTGAACAGCATGAGGGTTAGTAGATAATGACTGAATTTTCATTTACGGGTGAACTATCCCTTTAAGTTAGCTAATAATGACTAAAAAGAGGACAAACAGTTCAATCTTTCTCCTCTGTCCAAACATAAATCAGTAAATCAAAACCACAACATTTCATTTTTCCACTTTGGCTTTGGTACAGATTAAATTAACAAGGCAATTGTGTTGTGTTTTAATTAGTGAACTCTACTTTTCGTACCTTTGGAAAGGGTTAGTGTTAATATGTGATAATAGTGTTTCCCACTATTTCCAGCTGTTATGCTAAACAAAGTTAACTGCCTTGTGGTTGTGGAGCTATATTTACCATACCGACACAATCAGTGGCAGCTAATGTATGCTGCCCATTGATCACAGAGACTTAAGTTTAATGTAGAAACAACACTGTCTAACACTTTTACCTGCTAGTAGTCAATGGTGGGGTAAAGTCAAGTCAAGTAAAAGCACATGTAGCAGTCCTGACAAGCTAGTTCCCCACAACAAGCATCAAAATGGTAACAGGAAACAAAACCACCCGAAAAAAACAACAACAAAAAAAACAAAAAAACAAGCGCGCCCCCAGTGATCAATGCCTGCAATGACAACAGCTCTTTTAATAGCAGAAGCCCAAGAGCATTTTCCCCAAGCAAATCAATACAGCAATACAGTTACAGAATTGTCCTTCAAATTTATAGTTTCTAAGCACAAAAAGTGGAACAGTTTCAACTGCAGTTACATCATGAATGTTCTTATCTGACTCAGCAGACAGCGTATTTGCTTAGGAAGCAACTGCACCCTCCCTGTTTTTACTCTGGCTGACGCTTTATTTCATTTGTCGCTCTCTCTTTTAAGTCCAGTTTGCACCAAAGATTCACGACGAGACAAAACGGTGGCAGGAAAAGTTGCAGCGGAGCAAATTGGTCCGTCTCAGCTCGACTCAAGCCGGCTGACTGCGTTGCTTACAGACACTATTGTAAACTGCCTACTCCAGCTTTAAGCACATTGATCTCTGGTAACAGTGAACCATAAAGATTGTATTGCACATATTGTATACAGTAAGTATGTAGTATGAAACTGGGACAGAGGATTTGCAACATTTACACTACTGATTTAAATATTGAATAATTCAGAACTGATTATCACGTGCTTGTCAAAATGTGGAGCCCATGATACTCTTACCCAAAGTGTCTTTTCCCGCTATTTCATTGTGCCTCACAAAAGAATCTTTATGGTCCAATTCTGAAAACCCATCACCTACTGAAGAGTCCCCTCCTCCTCCTTCACCACAGTATGAGTTCTTTCAAAAGACTCCAGATGGCTCGGGAACCTTTTGTTGAGGCATATCTGTACACTTCCTCTGCTCATCTCTGGTCCTTCATACAAAGTATTCATTTACCCATGCACCTGCTGTGCTGGTTTCAATTTTCTGACGGAAGTGTTTGAACAAGCATTTAAACCTTGTTGCTGTAGGAAATATGGAGCCAGTTCCATACAATCACTACTTTTATTAAATGTACAATATTCTATATTGGAAAGAGTTTAATGATGATAACGTTCTATGATGGAGTAGTTAATTCATCGAGTGAATGATGAAAGTCTTGAGCAAGACAAAACAATGCTTGTCCTGTAGATATTCAGAGTTACCTATTTCTGTTGTAACTCTGAATGTAATTCTTGCATTGGGCAATTCGATGGGCTCAATTATTGTTGCGTCTTTTTAAGGGATTACATCCACACTGAGGATTAGAACAGAATTTGTTAAATTGAATTTTGGGAAGGTACAGAGATGATAACGGGAAATGGAGTTATATGGTATATTGGCTCAGTCTTGAATAGACTTGCTCTTCTTCAAAGAGCAGAAGACCTGAGAGCCGCCTGAAACTGGCAACCCCCTCTGATCCCTTTTCTACAGCCTAAACCGGCTTATTCAGCAACAGTTGAGCATCCGGTGGGTGACTGATCTTGTGTGAGAAGTTGTGCACCAATTGTAGAAGAGAGTGTAGCACATAAGTCAGAGTACCAGTGTGAATAGTGGCTGCACCAGTGACATAAAAAATAATGTAAATCGTAAAACTAATCTCTGTTTCTTAAATTTATGACCAGTGAGAATAAAAATGCCTTGGGCCAACTAAAGACAAAGGCAAAATAGAAAGAACCAAACCACTCATTCGCCGCTCTTCCTGGGGTCATCAGTGTCCTGTAAATGAAAACAAATGGACTGTTTTTTAATTGCACTGAATTTGTAAGTAAAATTTTGCTAGATATATTGCATTGTTGAAATGACAGACTGCATTACAGGTACAGACTTAAAATCCTTTTGAAGCAGCAGTCATAATAGTCATATTGTAAAAATAAATGTCTATGAATTGAGTGTTGGGGGGTTTGAATTTACCCCCTTCATGGGGGAAGATGCCACACTATAGCTGCAGTATAGTTCATAAATCACACTCCTCCATGTAAACAGATGGACATGGGTCAAACTAAATGATAAAAGTACATATCAAATAAATTTCAATCCATAGATGATTTCTGTTTTTAAGGAGTTCTTATCATGGTATATGCTCAAAGATGTATTTTTGTGATTAGTTTTTATTAGTTATTTCATGTTGAAAAAGGAGGATGTAATGTCAGGATTGGCAGCACTGCGTTGCATGCGATTGAGTCAGGCAACTGTAGGGGCAGCTCCATTTAACAATCACCAATGCACAGGCTCTGTGCTGTCATACTGCATGCGCTACATACTTCATAATAGGCCTAAATGAAAGATCACTCTGCCATCCATTCACACTGCAGTACACAGGCAGATTACCCAGAATGCATTTCATACACACCAGCAGTGATAGTAAGATTCTTTTTTCCCCATTAAACTTTTACAACAAATGCCCTGATGGATTTTGGTCGTGACGTTCCAGCACATTGCATTGTGGGAAATTGCTTGTTGCTGTTCGGCAGGTTGAGGAAAAAAGAAAAAGTCACGGGAAATATGAAAAATCTTCAGTGCCGGGAGCACACTGGACGACCCCTGGGGGCTCGCAGTTAAAACTGAACAAAACAAAAAATGTGACCACACACTCAGCATTATTTCCTCACATTTATTATTTGGAGCATTCACAAGAATCACTCAAAACCAGCAGAGAGAGGAGCATAAACACAGCTGATTACAGTTTACGCAAAAAACCCCTCCTTCTCTGTCCTTTCACTTTCCTATCCGCTTGTTATCATCTGGAATTAGGCCCAAAACATTCACTAACAACCATAAAAGCAAGCAGGCTAAGAAACCAAACTAAGTGACATGTTCTGTCTGTCAGTCAACCTTGGCGCTGTTTCAGGACTGTGAACAGTGCTGCAACACCCTGCCCCCTCAAAATTGTTTGATAACTTGTTTTGTACGTCTTATCAGTGGACAGGGAATTGAGAAAATGTGCTTTTGAAACGTTTTTGTCTTTCATCATCATTGGTTTTAACAGGGGACAGTACAGTACCTGTACAAGTAGTACTTGATGGCATGAAATAGCAGTTGGAAGTCTATCATAAATGTGGAACGCCTCAGCTTCTAGTGGAGGTTGCATCCCCTCCGGACCTCCTTAAATTCTGTCCCTAACAATGTCAAAAACCTACAGTCTTAATCTCACCACAATGATCCGCACATCAAAAAAGACACATCGAAGCCATAAAAAACCCACTATGTTGCTAGTGAATAGATAAGAGTCTAAACTATCTCTGCATTGATTACATGTTTTTATAATTTCCTATTATTGTCAGTCAGTGAAAACTCTGAATGTGTCCTTAGACAGAACAGCAGGCGATAAGAGGCTAAATTATAATCATTTTGTTGGTGATTGCTTATAATTGAACTGTGTTTGTTTATTTCTGTACACTTTCAATCACTGTGACATGAAGTCATTTCTCATATCAGGACCTTAATCAGTATCAGAGCAAAACGAGTCAGTAGACAGTAAAAAAGTGAAACAACCAGTAATGAGGAAATGTTGGAGCCACAGGTTGCGTTGTGCACTGATCTATATTGGTCTCTCAATTCATACCATTGTTATAGCTGAAAAACAAAACCTGTCTTTGTTCAGTGGTCCACAATGCTCTAAACCATTAAGTCCCCGTGTACATGTAACACATCCGTTTTCTTATCTGTTGAGGAGGTGAGTTGGGAGTATCAGACTGTGAAGCCATATAACACAAAGAGTGCCTCCATGCCCGTCACTCTGGAACAATTCTAATAATGTGATGAGTGTATCTTGACAAAATCTAAATAGAAGTGTCTAAGGGAAAACAAGGAATGGGTGGAGGCAATCGCTGTGGTGAGGAGCTCCCGGCTGGCTCTGTGAATCGACACAGGCTGATAGATGGTGCGCGGGCTGACAGCGCTGGAACAGTAACTAAATCACACGGAGGAGGGGCAGGGCTGATAAAAACTCTGGGACTGTCACACTGATTAAGCTTCCCTTTCAGCCTCTCCATTATGAGAGAGCTGTTCTCTTTTGAACCTGGTTTTAGAGATGCTGTGGAGAGGTGAATAACTTCCTCTCAATCCCAATTAACCCGAGCACAAGTTCTGCAGCAGAAGGGGAGAGGCTAGCATGATGTGCATTAAATGTTTCCCATACACTCAGTCTTAATTATGTGCCTGGTTTTTGAGCCTGAATTTGGACAGATATCTAAAGGAAGAAAAATGGTTTTGGGTAATTATTATTTTTATACACATGAACACCTACTCTCATAAGATCCTCCTCCTGAGGGGGCTAATTATTAGGCAGACATGCAAAAAAATATGCCAAAGAATATAGGCTACCTTTATGTATATTTTTGGGACCGTGAAAAACAAAATATTGTATACTTGCTGATACATAAGCACAGTAAGTTCTGGCTGCATTTCATGCATCATTGCTGTCAACTTGAGATTAGTTATGGTGCTATTAAGAGTTGATTTCGCACTTTCAAGTCCAAAAAACAGGCTGTAGAGTGTGTGACAGCTTGACGATATGCTCACTTCAAATACGTGCCTGCTATGAAGGTAACAGTTGTTTGCATTCTGGTGTAAACTCAAAAAAGACTCTTAAAGGAGATGCCCTTGAAAGGGACCACAGTGTGTTTCAAACTGTGAAAGCAACCCTTTGTGGTTTAACGCAGCGCACACCCACATGCACTCATGAGTCATCTCCCTCTGATACTGCTGACAGCTGGCTCAATAACTTATATGGAGCAGCAAGTTAGAGTAACTCACTGTCGTGAAATCAGTTTTCTCATTTTTTATTTTCAAGTTTAAGGTATTTCCTCCTGAGAAAATAATAGGGATTGTAAAGTACAAGTTTTTTAGGTTTACTTTTAAATATGCAAATATGTTGAATGTTTTAAGTGCAAAACAAATCTATGATTATTACATAATTGTTTTTTCCTTTCAGAAAAACACATTAAAGACATTTTTAGGGTATGTACAAGATGGAAATCTTCATTGAAATGACATCAAAAATACATTTATTTGCAACAAATAAGTACGACAAATAACTTCTTGTAAAAAGTTGCAAACTGGGGCACCTGGTGGCTCAGTCGGTAGAGCAAGCGCCCCATATACAGAGGCTATGTCCTCGCGCAGCGGACCCGGG
>JAQFJA010000025.1:16155576-16166582 GCA_029874485.1 Naso brachycentron | reverse complement strand
TCGTGCTTTAATTTAGCAAACAGCGGCCACTGCATTATGTGATTTTGGTAAGAATCTTCCCATAAATCCATTTACCTGCTCGGGAACAAGAGCTTCTCACAAGCACAATAGAGGGAAAAGCATCAAATTAGCCTTGTCAGTTTTGCTTTTCTCAATAATATTGTTTTGTTGGCCACAAGGCTTGAAAGCTCTTTGTAGTTAAAACTCCTCTAGTTAACCGACAGACTAAATTATGCTCTTGATCATTAATATTCTTTGGTCTAGTCCATGAAGATAAGGCAGTAGGGCTGAAACTCTGTGTTCACGCTGGTGTTTTTGTTGTTTTCATAATTAACCAGGAGTCGTCAGGGAACTGTCATAGGTCTTTTCTCAAGGCCAAACTGAGGTCAAACTTAATGTGAGCCTTGATGTGTCAAAACATTGAAAATGCTCCCTGAAAATGATTGTGTCAAAGGCTATTTTCTGTTTTCAAAAGCCACAGAAAGCTGCTGGCTAGACTGAAATAATGATTTTAAAGTTACATGAGGACAGTAGAAGAGGAGGAAATTATGGAGGATTTGAGTTACATGTTGATGCCGAAGTATGTTTTCATTTGAATGAAACAATAACGGTTGGATGTCGTTCTTCGTAAATTATATTCATAAACTGCTTGTTTCCCGTGACAGCTTGTTTTTTATTTTATTTTAATTTTATTTTAATTTCTCTCATGATATGAATAGCGTGGCTCATTCTTGCATCCAACAACTAAGAAATACTGCCAAAATTAACATCTGTAAGCAGTACTAAGCGTTTATTCATGTACCTGTCAGCAAAAACGGTGCTTTCCAATGATGAGTGACTGCAGGATTCTGTTCCAGGTAAGAAAACCTCATTCAAATCCCTGTCATGTTTGCTAAGGCTAAAAATACAGCCTTTAAACAGAGCCTTTCTCAACAGCATGCTGTGTGACTCGCTTCATGTGTTTTGATAAGGAGGGTAAATTTTGCTAATGGTCTAACAGCAGCATGGTAGGTTGTAAACTTTACCAACCAGGTCTCAAAATGACCACAAACCATAAGACTTATTGTGATAAAAATGGAGGAGTGGGACTAAAAACAGGGGGCAGTGTGAGACAGGACATCGCGACCGCCGTCTGTTACTTGCAACGCTCTTAGCTCAGGTGATAACAGTCAGTCAGTCAGTGCAGTCTGCTGAGCAGCTTTTGAACCAGTCTGCTGTCCACTGTGACTGACAGCACCATCAGCAGCAGGAGGCACGCTTTGTGGCACTCTGGGAATTCAAACCTGAACTTTGAGCAGGACACACACTTTTATTTTTTCTGACTGCGTGAATAACTGCTACTTTTATACAGATGACACAGAAAGCCTTTGAAGGTCCAGCATGTACGATTTAGGGGGATCTATTTGCGGATTATGGCAGAAATTGAATATAATACTTGTAAGTATGTTTACATTAGTGTATAATCTCCTGACATAAGAAATGTTGTGTTTCAATTTCCTTAAAATGAGCTTTTTACATCTACAGAGGGAGCAGATCCTCTTCATGGAAGTTGCCATGTTTCAACGGCATGTTTCTACAGCAGGGCCTTTTGTGTTTTGGGGGTTACGCTGCCCTCGTAGGTTTTTCTTCAAGCTCTAAAGTGAAGGGTGAGAGAAGGGATTTTCAGGTGGGTGCAACTAGCACTTCACCACTAATGACACTAAATTAGTCTTGTGAGACTTGTGTTGTAAAGGCTGATGTTTTTCCTCTTTGAAGGAAGATGCTGACTTAACATGTACACACAGCCAACCACTGTGGAGAGATCACTCACAGAAATACAACAAAGTGACAGATGCCTTCTGGCCCATAGAGAAGGGTGCACAGACACAACGCCTGACACAGTTTACCTGCTTTATGTCCTTCTCTTTCTCCTCATCTCATACTCAAACAGCATCTAAGTGAGCTACGTCAAGAGCCTGCATGAATCCTAAAAATGCATCTACTCTACAGTAGGGCTGGTTGATACATTGATTTCATCAATTAATTCGAATTTGTGGTTTAGGAAGATTTTTTAAAAATAAAAATCGATATTCTCTCTCTAGGATTGTGTTTGGTTTCAGGGGCCTCAAAATTATATTGTTTTGATTTATGAGGGAAAAATTTCATATAAAAATGTTTTATCAAATTATTGAGGGCTGCAGTTCAAATGTTAACGAATTCCTCTTCCCTGAAACTACATGGTGCACTTTTAAAGTCAAGTTTGCAACTTCATCTTCAACCCCAAGAGGGAAATTCACTTTGCATCTGTAAATTGTATTGTTAAATTAAAAGCCAAACTTGTTTTGAGTAACTTCTTTGTCATCTGTAACTTTTTAAGAAAGGTAAAAAAAAGGATGAGTTTGGTGTGAGAAATCTGAGATTTTATTTTTAGGTCATATTGCCCGAGCCCTACTGTACAGCCAGTGTTGTAAGGGCATTTAGAAATACACACAGGCTGTCTCTGATCCACCTGAGTTGTTGCATTCTATCATTTCTGTTGGAGAATCCTTAATTAAGTCTGACTGTGCTTTCAGTTTGATCAACCTGAGGGCGCTTTCACACCTAATAGTCCACTTCGAGTCCACTCCCCTGGTGCGAACACCTGCACAAACAAACCATACCAAATGGAGTAAACACACTCAAGTTCTTTTCAGCTGAACAAAATAAGGCTGGTGTGAAAGCGCTCTAAGACAAACTGCATCAACTTACTAATGCTACCAGTGCAACACTGACGTCAACGTGAATCTTTAACAAACCCTGTTCCCAGAAATATATCACTCTTTTACAGTGATCCCCTTCATTCCCTAATGATATTCTCACAGTTTTTGAATTATTTGGTAATAATTTTAGGAGATCAACAATTGTGTACTTACTGTCAGATGGTAAGAAGGCATCCAACTATACAGACTACAGAGGCATTTTGCTTTGCTTTATATTTCCTTTTAAGAGTGATTATAGGAATGTACATAACCATCTTCATTAGACTGATCTAAAGATGTTGCTGTGTTCAGTGGCAGGGATGGAAAATTTAAGGCATGCAGTCACTTTGGACAGTGCTTTTTGTGGTTCGAAGTAGGGAAGCATTGTTCTTGAATGTACTGTTCGGATCTTTTGCACTAGATGTCAAACCTTTTGAAGCTACTCAATTTCTTCTATTTACTTTAATTAGCTATATTGCTATGATTGTAAGGTGGGTCTGCATATAGGACTAATTTGATTTATTACTGGAAGGAGTTAGAACTCCCTTTTTTCTTTGTTTGAAAAATTTAAAACCATTTTGTCACACAGCTGTTACTGAAAATTCTTAGAGGAGGGTAAAAAGTTGAACCAGTTTACTGCAGTAATTGCAGTTTTGGGTTGAAGACAGTACACAAAAGCATTAATAAGGTTTGGAGAAGAAAGATGTTTTTGCATTGGAGCAGCTCAAAGTGGTACCTTTGAGCTGCTCTAATTAAATTATTTCAAATTTTCAAAAAATTAGAAATTAATTTGAAAAGTTTAACATGAATAACTTTAAGCTTTTTAGTTTTTGTGAGAAGAAAATTATTTTTAAATATGGAGGATCCCTACTTGTTTTAAAGAACCTTAACTTTGACACAATGCACAGGAAGTCAGTGCATTAAGGACATTTGGGAACTAAGTACCATTTTGCATCTCAACAGCACATTAAACGGGGTGCTCCCTGTGGCCCACCATTACGTTTTAAAATTGGTCCATTAAGTAAAAAAGTCTGGGCTTTCGTGACGTATAGTACACAAATATATATACACACAGACACACAATGCTTCTGTAAATGGTCCCAAGTGCAGAGAACACACCACATGAGTAATTTGTAACTTGAAAAACAGATATTTCTTTTCTTTGTTTAGGTCATTACAGCATTGCAACTAACAGAATGTTTTTGAGAATGCAAACTGAACAGACTAACTAAACAAATAACTCTTAATGAGAAAGACCAAACAGGAGCAGAGAGAACTCAGCACTGGTGTCTTCAAGATTCAGCAACCAGCATCTGGAGCAACAAGGTATGTTTTAATATGTAGAGCTGGGCAGGTGACACCAGTGATAGGCTGATCAGTAAAAGCAAGCAACTGTTCATACAGTCCCCTGTAGCCTAATCCCATGACCCCTGCAAAGAAAGAAGGATCAGATTTTGGGGGGAAATTCTCAAGAAACACTCTGATGATTCCTGGTTATCAGTATCTTATATGGCAGTGTTTCTTAATCTGAGGGTCAAAAAACTTTAAAAAAAAAACAAAAAAAAAACCAACTTATCAACCCCCCAATCAATGCATTTTGTTTACTGTTAATGAAGTCATAAAAAGCTATAGATTAGCCATAAAGTTGTTTTACTGATGGTATCCTTACATTAAAGTCAGCAAATTAGATATTAACCTTGACAAAGTTTGTTTTCTGTTCCCACAAGTACATGTATAACTCATAATACAACTTTCTTTTTGCTCGGCCACTACTCTACAAAACTATGAGGACAGGTTTTTTGGCCATCAGAATAAATAATAGAACAAGGTTATTTTGCCAGATGCCCTGTTGTCCTGCAGACTTAAAAGATAAAACGCACACAACTTTAGGAGCAAGAGGGGAAAACAAACAGAACAGGTATAGTGCTGTATTCGTGGTCACACCCTTGTGTTGGTTTTTGTGCTTTTAGATATAAAACTTGTGTGTGAAGCAGCAGATTATCTCAGTGGCTTCCTGTGAATCAAGAAGAGCTAAATTAGATGAGCCTAATGACTCTTGCACTTCAAAGCAGACCCATTTAAATATTAATTTATACCACATTATTAATTTAAAAAACGGAGGAATTGCATCGGCAGAGTTTTCAGCAGCAGATGTTATAGATGACAGCGAATGCATGGCCACAGACAGACAGGCACAAACACATAAGGACAGAGAGTGAGGGTTGGAAAAACATAAACACGATAAACACTAATTAGCTACTCTAATTGAAGTGCACTCTTAAAGTAATTACTAGGCAGAGGAAGCAGTATTTACATTCATAAATAATCCTGACAGCATGGGGAGCCACTGCAGGGGGAGAGTCCCTCCTCTTCCCTTTTGGTCTGGAGAAGGTGGGCTATGCACTCCATAAATCTGTCAGTCGTCAGCGGTATCAGCTACCGTTTACTGCTAATGGCTTTGTACAACAGTTGATTTGTAAGCATAAATCAGTACCTGGATGCAAAAACAAATGCTGTGGATCTTAAAAATAATCTTTATCCTGCAGTACACAGTTATTGGAAATATGGATCGATATGGTCTCAGAAGTTCTGAGAAAATCGAACATATCTTTGTGGAATATCTCTTCACACAGTAACTGTAATCTTCACTTTGCTTAAGTAAGGCCTAAATGACTGTGGTCACCTCTACTGCAGGGTGCCTGAGGCTGCTTCCAGCTGTGGCTTTTTGCTTGTGTCTTATTACTTTTTAATTAAATAAACTTTGGTAGCTGCAGTTCAGTGTCCCAACAGGTAGAGGAAATCTGTTCAATTGATCAATGTTTCTGTCTACTTTTCATGAGTCCATTCATTTATACAGCATAATAATAATAGCCCCAATGACAGAAAGGCAAGTTTTTTGTTACTGGTTTGTCCACTAAAGACTAAATGGCATAAGTAAAGACAAAGTAACATCAATAAAGCACAATCAGATGCCAGAAGTGGAAGATAGTCAAACATTTCAGGGTGCTTTCATCTAAAGACTGTTATTGGCCTGTAACAGCCAGACTAGGCTTTGTGTTTCCTCATAAACTAATGTATTTTTTGATCTTAAGACTGATTTTACCCTGTGCTATGGAAAAAAGGATCCTTATGGATTGAAAGTTCATCCAAATCCAGCATAGGGTTCGCAGATTCTCTATTAACCAACAATAAAGCCGGCTGTAAATCGTAATGGGACTGTATGATCCAGAAATGCCAGGACGGTCTGAGCCTTTCAAGCCTTTCATCACATGACTTTTCCTAACTATGTGTTTTTGATGTTTCCTGATTCCTAGAAGGTACTAAAATAAAACGCACAAGCTTATTGAGCATTTATACCTTTGACCGCCATATTATATATATAGTATAGACCATGACCTTTGTGTCTATAGGAGTCCTTTTCTTCATGGCACAGTGGAAAGTCAGTCTTTAAACCAGAAAAAACAGGTAAGTTTCTAAGGAAACAGAAATCTGAGCCTAGTTGTTCTGAGCCGATAGTAGCCTTCAGATGAAAGCATGCTGAAATGCTTTCCTTAAACAAAGACTCTTATGAAAATGTAAAACACAAGTTAGCTGATTTATTTTGAAGGAATTATGTCCTTCTTAAAGCTGAAGAAAAAAAAGACTTGTGGCTGGGTTTGAACCCACAATGTTGTATACACAGTCCTGCACTCAATAGCTGTGCTATCATAACACATCCTCCAAGATAAAATTTCTGTTACAAATAACAGAAGTGCTGTGCAATTAAAAAATAAATAGTTGTTAAAAATTGAAGCGTAGATGACAAAGACACATACACACACAAACAACAAGAATGAATCATATTACGCTATTAATGTTGTCCCCTTAGATAAAAAAGTTTTCCTCCTGCCTCTGCCGCCCCCCCGTACACACACACACACACACACACACCTAGAACTCAGCTGCAAACATGATTTCACATATGCAATCCAGTGAAATGATTACTGTTAAATGAGGAGAAGTTGGAAAAGTAGCAGATGACATCAATCATATGGCAGCACAGAGTCTTTGTCTCACACATCTTCCTGTCAGTTATTCAGCCCACAAAGACCCTGTGGATCTCAAAGTGCCCCTGATGTTGAAAAAAAAAAAAAAGTCATTTTGTGTGCCACACACAGTGGAGAGATGGATATTTTGACTTTAGCATTGTTATTTATAAAGGTGATAGGTGGCCGAGAGATCCAGCCTCTGGCTGCCACAAGAAATACTCTGTTTTTCGTAGTGACCTTTTCAGGGTGCTTACCATTTGTTTGCAAAGGGATTTATATTGAACAATTACGCTTTATTCAGTTAATTTAACTTGCTGTTACTCTAATATGGATTTTCATAATAGTATTAGAAATCAGATTATCATGCCTTATTCAGGTGAATATAATAACATTTTGTCTACATGGCGAACAGATGAATGACGCTAAGAGCCGTGCTAGTAGGCTCCACTGAGGCTGTACTATGGCAAGGCGCTGCTTTGAGATAAGTGTTACCATGGTAACGTGCGCATAATGGCAATGCTAACATTATGATGTTGAACATAAATAAACTTTATTCTGTTCAGTTTTTTGTGCCCATTGTGAAGTTGGAGTTCTTCAGTGACATCCTGATGGCTTTTTGAAACACACAAAGGGCATGGGATAATTAAGTGAAATGGCTTTTTTATATTTTTCTTTTTTTTTTGAACAAAATATATTAAATCATATAAAATAATGTAGAGTTATTGTGTGGCCAGCAAACCAAAATTGTCTCACAGCGCAGCAACATTCATAAAGCCTCGCTTACTTTAGCATGTCAGCATGCTAGCAGTTTCTTATTTGGAGAGGTACAGCTTAGGGTGATGAGAATGTCATTAGTTTTTTGTTTATTTGGTCACAAATCAAAGTGTTTAACAAATTAAGATTTTGATCTGGCACAAGATTAAAAAAAGTAAGATGGTTTCACAACTCACTGTGGATGTGAATTTGGGTGGTATCAAGGCATTACGAAACAAGGGCCAATGCCAGCTACATCTCTGGTTCCGAGTATAATCTTTTGAAAACACAAACTTCTTTCCGTCTGTGTAAACTTGCAATATGAAAGACCTGTGAAAGTGGTGACTAAGTTCATGCTAATACTGGTGCAAGTCAGTAGATTTCTCAACAGTCACTACCAAACTCTAATTAAACACTCCATAGTACACACACACACACACAGAAAGTGTAATCCATATGTCTCGCCAACCCACCTCTGGGGCAAGACAAGAAAAGGGGGCTTAGAATTTCAGTAGGTATGATTTTTAATACCCTCAGGAACACAGACACTCCTGTATGGTGCTGTATTGAGGTGATGTTTCGTAGTGCACGGCATGCAACCACAGAGGTCAGTCTCTACTGGTGGAACAGGCAGCTGAGCTGAAAAGATAGCAACTTCAAGTGGTGGAGAAAATGTTAAAGAATTACTGAAAAAGGGTAACAAATCAAACCTTAACTTCAGTGTCAATAATCAGTGGAAGAAGGGTGTTAATTTCACCTCTATTCAAAGGCTATATGTATTTGAGCCAATTTGTAGGTTAAATGCATTTTAGATGCACAGCATTGTATGCTAGACAATTATTACTTTATTAGCCAGACGCACAACCTTTTGATTTTTTAAACGAAAAAAGTCAAATACCCTTTACAATGGTAAAATATCAGTAAGTAATTGAAAAAATAGATACCGTCCAGCCGAGGTAAGAGTGTATATATAAATGTTCATGGCATTTATTCAGTATGTGGTGAGATATTTTAGTCTGGACATCAAAATGCATGCAGTTCATGTTATGTAGACTTCTGTCAAACCCTGAACAAAAGCAGTGAAAAAGATTTGCACTGTATTTTGAAAGAAAAGGACTTGTAGCAATCCTTCAAGGCCTCGTAAACACTTTCTGCTTTTCTCTTTACTGTTTCCATGTTAATTGGCCCTTGACTAAGCAGTGTGATCTTCATAATTTCTTGAGAGAATTTAGATGTCTTGACATTTCTATTAATGAACTGGTTGTCAGGTTGAAAAAAGCTGCAGATTTTCAATTTAATTGATTTACTAACTCTGGCTGTCGGCCTCCTTCAGTTAATTTGCGTCTGCCCTGTTTCTTATACGAATGACCAAATTAAATAGTCTAATTTGAATTGTTCTCAAGGCCCCGGCAGATAGCACAATGTCTTCTTCATAGGGTTGGCCCACAGGAAATAGCCTTCTATTAAGTTGTCAGTGAGAGCTGCAGGGTGTGAACATTTTTTTAATCAAAAAAAAATTGAATGCTCAGAGAGAGGAAGGCACATGGAAGATGGTACCCTGCTGAGGAGTTCTATAAGAGTCTGAGACATGCCATTAAACATTCCTGCTATGCTCAGACAGGGAATTGTAGAACAAACGCATTTGAGTTTGTAGATTTTTTAAGAACCCATCAGTCATTCAGAAAAGATGAGCTTTGGATGACCCTGCTAAAATATTAAATTTAAAAAGGATGGACACATTTTGAGTTGTTTTAACTTTGAAATATAAAGCACATTAACCAATGAACTAAAAGTCTTTTATTTTTCTTCTAATAAATCTCACAAAGAACAAATCACAGCAGGCTTTTCCCTAATTGGTTTTCATTTGTAACATATAACAAGTCTCGAAATGGTTTCTGTTTAGCTCTTCCAAATTGATTATTCAAACAAAAGGCAGAGATACAAAAAGAATCAAGTGCAAAGAATGTTTAAGCACCGTCAGGATGAATTGAGATAATGATCGTGGTATTGAAGGATTCTTCAGATGATTGAGAGGGAAATGAAACTCAGTGATAACTTAAAATCTAAAGCTACACTTTGGCGTAACTAAGACCCCCGAGGGAGAGAGAGGAAGATTAACCTGCAGTCAGGTAACATTGACTGATTGAGACCTATATGCACATTAAATGTATATAGTGAGGCTTAGTCAAACACAGAGGAAAGAGGGAGCAATTCTCAGGCTACTAACAGTGATTTGGGCGCTCACACTTAAAGTTTTATGAAGCATGAATTTCATTTTCTAATCTATTTGATTTATTACCCACTGTGGATCTCTGCAAATGTGTGCACTGTGTGCTGGTGTTTGTTGTTTTAGCACATTTACCACACCAGCCGTTCCAGTTTTTTTAGATGATAGAAGGGGTTTTTTTTTTACCTTTTTAGGAAGTCATTGGTTTCAGTTCATCTCAACAGGATGTCATAATTAGCAGACATTTGACCTCCGTTTGAAACCGCACCCCCACGCTTCCATGTTTTTTATGAATGTCACACTGCTTCTTCTTCAGTGAATTTTGCCTCTGAAAATAAATTTGTTATTTTAGAATATTGTTTATGATTATACATGACTGTCCTCACATCTCACCCCAAAATGTGTAATAGACCTGCTGAACCACTAGAGGATAGCATGTAATTGATTACTCCCAAAAAGCAGTTGATCAATCGATTTTCAGCCAAATACTATGATCAATTCCCATCAAATATGTCAGATAAAACCAGTAAAAGGTTGACTAATGTAGGGCGGATCAACCTGTTGTTTAGTGAAATAGCAGAGTCTTTGATTAGCTGTGAAAAGCTGTTTGCAGTTGAGCAGTGATCTGACTGGACTGAACCCTGAGCAAGCTTGTTTGAGCTGGAGATACTGTTTGACTGCAGGAGCATCAGGACCTCTTGCAGGAATAACAGGAGTCTTTCCTACTATGTCTTTTTTTAGTTCATTTTCATGGGTAGCTGAGGCAAGCAGTGACACCTACTTTTTTTTTTACATGCTTTGGCGTGATACAGGGTTGGTTTAATGAGTTAATGAGTTTAGTCATTATGAGAAGGAAGTCAGGTGATGTTAACATAATCCATTTAAGTCCACAGATGAGGTCAGGTTAGATTAAAAGATTAAGGACACTGTTAAAATAGGAGACTGCTGCTTGTTTTCTGTTTCCAAAGACAAAGTGTACAACTTCTTCTTCTTTTTTCTTTTCTTGTTTTTTAAGCCAGACTACAATCTTTCCCCTAATCTAACCAAGTCATATTTGTGGCCAAGCCTGACCAAGCCATAGTGATCTATCACGATATCACCTGTGCAAGATAATCTTGATCCAGAATCAAATAAGATTCACTACAGGGAGAATGTTGTTTGAAAATAAATTTTCCTTTCACAGTAGTTCTTGTATCTTAGATGTGTCTTTTCAAACACAACATGCTAATCAATACAAACATGGAAGAAAATAACATATTAATTTGAACACAGTGTGTTCTG
>JAQFJA010000025.1:16092794-16104875 GCA_029874485.1 Naso brachycentron | reverse complement strand
AGGTTCAGATAAATGTTATTAAAGTGCCTCAAGTGGCTGCAGACTGGTTTAAACCCGAATCTTTCCAATGCTGAGTGCCTAAGAATAACTTTTGCCAAAACAGAAAGAGGTTAATTCTAGTTTATTTTGTTGCTATTAATCGATATTTTGGCAGAGTCAAATAAAATATATTGTTAGTCTTTTTTTTCCCCCAAATTTTGCAGCTCTTCGGGTATGTTAATTAACATTTTATCATGCTGAGTAAAAATGTTATCCGGACAGCATTTAACTTCCTTCAAAACTTTAAAGCAGAATTCTTGCAGACAGACAAATTGAAGTACAATAATAAGAGTGTAAATTAAGGAGGAAGTTCTTTCACTGATAACAAAATTTTGCACACAGGTACTTTTATTCTCTTGTCAGCCCAGATGAAAACATTACACATTTTTACACAAACCTTCCAGATTCACTTGGTCGTATCACATCTTCACTTAAAACATTGTCTTAATGTCTTATTTTCATATTTTCCCCAGTGACAGCGAAGTCCTGTGCTTGACTGATTTCCCTGCTGGTGCGTTTTGTCCATGTGTACACGTGATAAGGCAGGTATTGTCAAACATGGCTGACATTAGTTAGGAGGTATGCGCTGAGATTGAGGTGAGGCAGTTTAAACAGAACTCTGCTAATGGGTCCGTCCCTCTGGGTCCACCGTGCACAGAAGCAGAGAGATAACCACGGCTCCTCCCATCCTCCTGGATCACTGCTCAGAAGAATATTATCATCCAGACTACTGATGAGCAGCCTTCCTGACTGTCGACATTTACTCCGACCGTGAGCTCATTCTTTCATTTTCTCACAGCAGTCATTAAAATCCCATCAAATCTATTTTGTAAATATTTTTATCTGGAATGCTTAAGATCGGCCAAAGGAACCAACACAAGAGCACTTAACAACCAAAACTTGTACAGAGAAACAGCACATTAAACCACTCTTTCACTAAATCTTGGGATTAAAATTGTCAAGCTTTATCATTCACAAGGTATTAGAGAGTATTGGCAATGTTTACAAATATTACAAACGTAATTTCTTCTGCACTGATTAGAAAAAAAGTGGAAGCCCCAGCTTTACTGTCTGTATAAACATAAATCCAGCTACTTTGAACCAGAACCTTATTTTCTGTTTTCTCTCCATCATAACAGTTTATTGCATTTAAAATTTCATCAGCGTTTCATTGCTTAGAGTGTTGCTCTGCAGCCCACACTGAGGAAGCGAAGCAAATCAGAAAGCTGCCCTGAAAAAGATTAAAACACATCTTTTCAGCACAACATACAATAGTACACACTCTTCATTTACACACCTGTAAATCGCTGTGATTAAAAAAACATTAGCGTGACATTTTGGTTTCAATTGTTTGAAAGACATTTTTTCAACATTCACAGATTTCATTGCACAGAAGGTGACAGTTTCTAGATGTGTTCAAGTTAAAAGGATGTGATGAGACTGGAAAATACACTGAAAAAGTGGTTCACTGCAATGTGTTTCAATCACTCTCCGGGTTCAGTTACCTTGATTAGCACCTTTATTCACTCTCTACAGTGACATGATGAAGTGTTTTGTTTTTTTTAAAAAATCAAACTCAAGGATTCCTTGATCTTAGACAAAAACTACCAGCATTGTCCTTTATAGTGTGATTTGAAAGTTCTAATGTTTTTTCCTAATGTTAATTTGTCAGTCATTAACTGTATTTCAGACTGAATTTAGAGCAGACCTTCAATGTCCCCAGAGAAACTCAACTGTCTGCTTTTCCTCTGGCACAACCAGCAGTTCAGCATTTACATTTTATTTGTTTATCTCAGTGCATGTGATGAACTGGTGCACTTTTGCGTGCACACACTGATTGCTCCCATGGGATGAATCCTGATGTCTTTGGTAATCCACTGACGAATTCTGGTGCCACCAAGAAGGTGATGTAAGTGAAATATCTTTCCAACTTTTAGATGAGTTGCTATTAAATCTGTTTAAAAAAAAACAAAAACATGCCTCCCTCAGGGTGAATAATTTTGGTGATCCAATTACTTTCTCATGTAGTGCCATCAACAGGTCAAAAGTTGCCCATCATGTTGGTAAATGATTCTCTTATTAGTCTTCGCTGTCCTTTAATTTGTGCTAAATAACATACAGTATGTAAGCACGCTAACTTTCTTAAGATGGCAACATCAGTATGTTAGTGTTGTCACTGTGAGCATGTTAGCATGCTGATGATTGCTTAAAGCACCATTGTGCCTCACAGAGCCACTTGCATCGTTGTGTTCTTTTATCCTTGTGCTCTTGACTTCCTTTTAGTCTTTGTAATGCTGATCTTTCTTGACAAAAAGTTACTATAGAAGTGTGTGTAGGTTATAGTCAACAGAATCCATACAATAATAATTACTGATGGAAACATCTGGCAAAAACAATAAGATATAATAATGTGTTTTTGATCTCTGTTATAACAGGCATCCTAGTACCTGTATTCATTGACTACTTATTAATTAGAGAGGCCCTGAAACATCTGCCTGCCCTACAACTAAACCCCCAATCCATGTTACACTCACACTCATTTATCATGCCTTATTTGTGTCATGTTGGCTTTAGTATGGTGTCAAACACGCGGGAGAAATTATCCCCAGCTGATGTAAATCCAGAGGTCTTCATACAGTGATTATTTTAGGGACGGGCTACCTGTGAAAAGATGAGAGGATCTGCGGAGGGAAAATACTGGACTAGAAAATTTTTCAAAATTTTGAAAAGTGGGGGAAGAATTAAAAGCTTTGACCACTGCCAAGAAGCCCAGTACACTGACAGTCTCTGTGGACGCCACAACGACAGCTGAACACGTCTGATAAGAAGTGAGCCAAAAAAACAGCAGCAGACGGAGAGGTACGAAGACTTAAAGAGAGATGAGGGAGAAAGAGAGAGGTAGGGCGGGAGGAGGGAGTCTGTGGAGCTTGATGCTGCCTTTTTAATGGAACTCAGTGTGATTCAAATTTAACTAAGAAGCACCCACAATGCCGTTACGAACAAGTTGAACTTTGACTATAATACAGTATTGTTCTTTTTATGCCCAGAGGAAACTTTTTCATCAGAAATATGCAAAAACTTATTTGGAGATGTTTTATGAGTTTAATTAACTTAATTAAAAGCAAGATGACCTGCCCACACTGTAGAGGGATTTGAAAAGAAAACTTAATGCATGATTTTTAGCGCAATAGAAGAAGAGAGCATTGGAAATATGTTGTACAAAACGTATATCATATCCTTAACATTTGAGATCTTTAAAAATACAGCAATTTTTAGTACATACACAATGTGTTGTGGAACAACAAACACGTATATTGTGGGGCCCGACTGACATATCAGCTTGCTGATATTATTGCTCGATATTATCGATATCAATGTCGATGTTCTCCAATATATGCCAGCTTTAAAGATGTTTATCAAAGCTAGAAAAAATGCTTGTACTAGTGATTTAAAATGATGTAATTAAGAAGTCTGTCCGGCAGAGGGCTGTCTGTTATTTAATAACTAATAAGTGAAGTGTTTACTGTTCCATGCACTGATGATTAAAGTAAAGTCTGTTAAAATGTAAGATATCCTGCCTCCATCTTTGTCACAAGTTTTTGATAACCACATTGAGCAAATAGAAAATATATAAATAATATCAGCTGATATATTGGATATCCAGATTGTCTTGCTCCCTATTTTTGGTATCAGCATCGGCCCCCAAAATCCCAAGCAGAAGTCTATTGATAGCATCAATGAGAGTCAAATTGCTATCGTTGTCTGTTTTTGTCCTTTGCTCAATAAAGGATACAGTCCCTGTACTCGTACTCATATCAAATTCAGCCATCAAGGTTTTAGCAGAATCACATTAATCCACTCCTGACTTCCCTGGTGACCTGTTAGCTACAAAATGAATTTAAAGCTAAAAAAATATATACATATCTGCAGCACAATTCAACAGAATTTATAACCCTATATAAACAAGAGCACATCAAATAACATGTCTCCACCTTTTTATTTATAAAAATCACAACTATTATCTTGATGCAGTAGGCCTTTTAAATGTTCTATTATTATTATTACAATTTCTTTGCTCTACTATGAAAGATAACAGCCTGTTTTATGCTTATGTTTTTGTAGTTCGTCAAGTAAAATGTTGTACTTTTATTCTGCCAGGTCTATCAGAAGTCAGGAAAGAAACAACATCCAGAAAGTCGGCCCACAGGCCTTCAATGTGGCTGCGGAGATTAGAATGCAAATTAATTAGAAAGGTTTTTAATGTTCACTCCCAATCTTCACTTGAAAAACTCAGGTCTGTGGAGGTCTGCTGCACCCGCCCACTCAATCTCTCCGCAGCTCAACAAACAAGAGTTTTAATTTTAATTGACCAAGTGATTTGTTTAATTCAGCACATGAAAGGGTAACACCTTGTGGGTCAGTGGATTTGAATATATTTTTCAACTGAACCTCCATGGAAATATTTTATAAGCATTGGTGACTCACAATCAGGCTGAACATACGAACAACACTCTCTTTTGGGTTGGAAACTGCTCTGAAAAACAACTCCAGCACCGAGAAATGCTGAAGCAGAAAGAATGCATTTGGACTGCGACTCACATCTATGACAGAACAGATGATGTCGCCCAACAGTGTTCACATCTGACTGAAAGTGTTTTAATCCTCATTCCTCCTGGACTGCTTTGTTTTCATTAACCATTTCCCTTTGTAAGCTATTTTCACAGCTGCACTGTTTCTTTTTGTTGCCTGCCGGCTGACATGGCAGAATGAGCCATCTCAGAGAAAGTTCCATACAAGGAAAAATGACTCTAAAAGGAAGTTTTTTTGTGTCAGGGAACAAAAGATGTTTTTACAATTCACTTCACATTTAGATATTATCATCCTTACATGCTGAACCTGAATGAAAGAGATCGTCTCTGCTGTTTTCTAAAACCTTTTCTCTTTCTGTAGCATGGTGGGCTTTAGTGATTGTTGACAAAGGTTCATTTTCAACTATTCCAATCTATTTGCAAACCACAGCTGATTTGATCTCTACTGACCACTGGTTATCCAGCAGTGTTTTTGTGTATCTGCCAATATCCTGTCTCCTGGTGCCACTGTAAACTTTGCACAGTGTCCTGTACACACACAGCAATCCATGCTATTTAACCCTGCCTGCCTTATTCCTTTAATTATTAAGGGTCCAGTGTGAAGGATTTTAAGAAATCTATTTGTGGAATATGTCAGAAATGCAATATAATTTTCAGTTTTTGTAAGTGTACAATGGCCTGAAAATAAGAATCATCATGGTTTGAATACCTAAGAATAAAGCCACACTAATTTGGTCTATTGCTGAGTGATCAGTGCACTTTTTAATGGTTTGGGAGACCAAGGTTCAAGAGGCGCTGTAGGAAAACTCCCTTATGAAGGAGACTATAATGTATATGCTACTATACAGTAAAGAAACAGTACTTTAAAGAAATGCACAGCAAAGAAAACAGCATGTTAAAATAATTACAATAAAGATGCAACACTGTGAATACATTTTACAGTAAGGAGCAGTATTATAAATATATGTCAAGAAACTAGCATTGTAACAGAGTTACAGTAAAAAGGCGAAAAGACAAGCAGACAAAGCTCACTCCAGAACAGTAGTGAATCTCGTTTTGGTTTTTACCCGCTTTCGAGCACTGAAGGAGAGGCCCGGGATGAAGAGCGACGTGGAGTTGGCCTGCATTCTGTTGGACAGGTAAGTGCCAAAGTCCTGTGGTTAGCTTATGCTAACTTGCTAAATTATCAACTATTTCACCACAACAAACTTTATATTCATGTAGGTACAAGCAGTATACGTACACTCCAGGATACTTCTGGTGGTGTTGAGCTCGGTGGTAGGGGCCCAGTTTGAACGCTGTGTTTACAAGCTGCATCGAACGATACTACTGACTCTACCTTTTAGCTGCATGTGATCGCTGTGAAGCTCTGCGTGGTCATGCACTGTAGAAATGTGCTGTAGCTCTTTGTCACTAGTCTTCTAACAGTGCTTTTAAGGTTTTTCATTTTGTAGTTGTTAAAATTTGGAACTCTCCCACTGGACATAATATTTGTGAACACTGTACATCTTTAAAAGCAGCTCAAGATCCATTTGTGTATCCTTGCTTTTACGTAATTTCTCTGTTTTCTGTTTTTGTATTTCATATCTGTGCGTTTATTCTTACATTATTGCCTCTAAGAAGCATTTTGTGAAGTCTCTACTCTTGAAAATTATATAGTTACTTACTTCATGACATGTCTGCCTGAATAAACTATGCACAGTCTGACAGCAGGGCTTGTCAACAGAACCAACAGGGTGGTACAGGAGTAGTTTTATTAGACAGGGTCTCATGAGGACACAAAATGATTGAAGGTCAGATCCATTTTTGTGCCACCTTGGGCCCACACATGTCAGCCTCAAAGATAGCAAGTCAGCAATATTACAGTAAATTAACTTAGTTTACTTACTCGGGGTCTTGATCTTGTGACAAAGATGACAAGCCTTTTGCAAGTTGAAAAACATCCAGAAAGAGACAGTCCCTTCGCCACTGTTTGCTGTATGGTAAGTATCAAAACCATGCATGTCCATGTGACAACAAAAAGTTACAGCTATCATCCCATAGCAAAGCTTATCAGGTTGACTCCAGCTATGCCTTTAGACTAACGTACCCTACTAAGATTGCTTTTTCAAATGATTGCAAGCCAGGTCTGCTGCTGTTTCCTTTGCTGCCACTGACCTGCCATGGCGGTGTTACTGATGGCATAGACGGGTTGGGGATGTTTTAAAGGCCTAACTGTTCCACATTAGATAATCATATTAAATGCTATATTCAATCACGAAACATACCTTTAGACTGATTGGCCATACAAACTTGTCTGTGCGAAGCTTAGGGAGAGAACTGATGATACATGGAGATATCCACCAATCAATTTTCTTCACTGTTTATTCCAATTTAGAGCAAGGCTGTATTCCACAATACTTAAAACCAAGTGCAAAGAAACACCTTGTACGTCAATATATCTATTAACTACTGTAACAATAATAATTAAAGGTAGATTTATCCTGATAAAACCCCAGAAGGTATTCTGTAAGTCAAGGTGAAACTGTAGTAAGGAGGGGATTTTTGTTTGTTTTTTGTAGATAAATCAGTGCCACATATGACAACAAGTACAGTGGTTGCCTTTCCAATTGCCACAGCGTGAGAGGAAGCACCGTGGAAATTATGAATAATAAAAGGATTAATTATTTCTCACCCATATCATCTAGGGAAAATCCACATATGGAGTTTTCACTCAATGAATTAAAGTCACAGATGTTTCAGCATCTGGTTGATCCTTTTGGCACTTGCCAAGGCAGGATACATCACCAGAGGGGACCGTACATGCTCTTTCCCCCTGTGTTTGCATGCACAATTAAGCGCTTCAAAAGTCTAGCTCTTGGTTTACACATAAGGAAAATAAACGCCTAGTGAGCCCGAATTCAGCTCTCTGTTCCTCTAAATTTATACAGCAGTTTACTGATTGGTTGTCAAGCCTGACATTCAAAGCAGCTGGTTTTTCGACCAAATTTAATTTCCTGTCTTGTTTTCCCTTCTCCTCTAAACGTGGCCGTTCTCTGTTTGTGTACAGTAGTATTGTACCAGCCTGGCTAATCAGTGAAAATAAAGAGAACTATTCTGTGGAAAAGCGGGAACGAATGCAGCTGTAGGCTCTACAGGGCTGTGCACAGGGATTGAAAAGCACAGTATTTGGTCATATTTTGACATAAATATGAGTGTACTGAGAGGACAGATGGGCAGGGTGGTGTTTTTATGGATGTTGTGATACTTTATTTCCACCATGAAAACTTGCTGCGAAGCTGCTATGAATATAAGTCGACTGCAACTTCTTCATGAGGGAACAAACTCCAAATTTTTATACCCTCTGTGAAGTCTACAAGGAGTAAGTGTCTCACACTCAAAAGGTAAGGTTCGGGTGAGGTATCACTTTAATGCAAAGTAATATTGTGCCATAATAACATCATAACAGAACCAACATATACAAAAAAAAAAAAACAGTTGCAACTTGCACCCTCAAGTTCAGCGTTTCAAAGCACTTCACATGCATGTGAATATGTCAGAGAAAGCTCAAAGCGACTCTCACAAGCCTCTCCATCCTGCCGTCTCCAACAAAACAGTCAGAGAGAGAGTGTGTCAGAAGAGAAAAAGTAAAACTTGAACAAGAAGGGACATGTCAAATTTAAGGATTCAGTGCATGACGGCTCAGTTATAGGGTGGATTCAAGATTCCAGACATGCCAAATGGAACTGATAGATGAAGGTACAAATGACAAGAATGGCATGAAGTTTTTTATGTAACACAAACTGTTTCCTTTATCGACTCCCTTTGGTGACTACACATCTCACCGTGTTGTGGATGCAGTATAAGAAGAGCAGCCAACAGCAGGATTTAGTTAAACCCCACATGGTCTTTCTGAACATGAAACAGAAACTGTATGCAACATGTTGGAGCATACCATTCATTATAAAAAATGCTGTTTTGTCTCTGCTGCACATTTTGTCATATCCAGTACTCTGCGTGGCTGTGAACAGACAGAAAAACCCACTGCAGAAACCTTGGGACACCAACTGTGAACAAAAATACTGAAAGGACATGTTGCTATTAGCCAATAAAATAAAATAAACTGAGTTTAAATATTTTAACAACATTTTATGCTCTTCTTCATAATATTACCTATGCTTGAAGAGATGCAGAGGCAGTTGAAATATATTTATGTGCTGCAAATAACTCCAAATATACTGTTCTCTCTGTGTATTTGTCATTATCTGTAATTTATGGAAACTTTGAGATCTTTGATGAACTGTAGCTGCCGAAAACCAGCCTGGATTAAAAAGAATCCTCTGCGATCACATCATTAAGACTTATTCTGAGACCATTTTCTCACATTATAGTCACATCTCGGGCTCAGCAGACCATGACTTCCTTTAGCTTTCGCAAATGAATGTCTCCATCACTTCAAAGGCGGTCTGCCACAGCAAGAGCAGCACTTTGCAACAGTTGTCGCCTGCCAGCATCAACAAGTTCACTTAGAGACTTACTCACACCCTGCGGTGTTTCTCTGAAGAAAGTTGTAAGCATTTTGAAATGTTTTGCCCTCTATGGCTCCTAAATATGAGACAGTTTAAGTGACTAGAAATATGCGTCTCCTTCTGTTTGCTTCAACAGAAAGATATTTGCATACTTACTGTGTAAGCTTATTTAACACATCCATACTAAGGACTTCGCAGTAAATACTAAGAAGAAACTATCTTCTTCTATAAGCTTCTTGTGAGTTTCTTTACATTTAACCTGCAGAATGTTTGCTGGTCTGTATCTGAAATTGTGACTGAATGACAAAATAGCTTTTGTCTGATTTTATTTGGTTCAGTATTTGTCATTACCAATAAAGTTCAAAAAAACAGCGGACGCAGCGGGGGGTGCCTTTACCAATAAAGTTCTTTGGAAGGAAAAGTGCCAGAGAACGCAGGCTGTAAGCTTTATGAAAGAGATGTTGTTGACACAGAAGAAACAGCAAATATGAGAATGTTTACAAAGATTAAAAAAATAATATATATGCACCTGATGTTATTGCACTTCTAGTATACCTGGTGTCATGCTCAAAATATTAACCCTGAGCCTTGCCACACTTCACACAGAAGATTTTGGTTGAGAGGTCCTTAAAGTGCAGCTTGTGTCTGTGCAGCACTTTTCTAATCAATGTGAAGTTCATCTATTCATCACATTGTTCTGTACTGAGAGATGTAATTTATGGCATCATCTATATTGTGAGGAAAGTGAAAAGATTTTTTCATTGTCATAAACCATTCGTCCAACACAACTATTTTTCTTCAATCTTTTTTGACCTCTGATTATAATTGACTATTTGCGCAGCCCTGCACCCATGAGTAATTACCGCTACGTCTCTCAAGCTTTTCATTTTAGCACGGCAAATTTACCAATCAAAATTCTGAGTAACTGTTCAAAAAATTGATCCCTGGGTTCAGACAGAGGTAAACATAAGAAACTGTCTTTCTTGTGCTGACAAGTGGCATTTTTTGAGGCTGAAATGACACTTGTTGTTGCCCAGCTTGTCCAGGAGTTTAACAAAGACAGGATGTCAACATAGCAACCTTTTAGGCAACAACAAAATGTGTTTCACAAAACTCAAAACTAAACTTAAGGCACCAATTAGTATTGAAGTGGGGGTTATTTTGCTTGGAAGCTTTAGATGCAAACCTAAAATACATGTAACACATTTTTTGTTTGTTTTTTGCTAGCTTTAGCCTCCAAGCTGGGGCATGCAGCGCCTGGAAATCAAGCTAACTGTAGCATGAGACTCCTAAAGTAACTCTGCTGCACCCTCCCCTCCCTGTTTTTGCTCTGTAGCTCTAACCCGCCCTTCACAAGGCCTGCGTGTTATTTCACTTGTTGTTGCGCTCTCTTTTAAGGCCAGTTTATATTAAAGATTCACGTCAGGACATGGGCAGTGGTGTCCTAATGGTTAGAGGAGGAGCTTATGATCGAAAGGTTGCCAGTTCAAGCTCCCAACCGGTAGGATTTATGTGGGTGGTGAAAGTGAAGGGAGCTGCTAGCTCCACCTGCATTCAACCACTGAGAGACCTTGAGCAAGGCCCCTAACCCTAATCACTCCTGTGGAGCTGCTCACAAAAGACCACTGCTGTACTGGCTTCCAGGTGTAAATGTGAAATTGTGTGAGTGTGTTCAGGGTGTCTCTGAAAAAGAGGATTTGCTATAATAATAATAATAAGAAGAAGAAGAAGAAGAAGAAGAAGAAGAAAACTAAATAACTAAAGCTTTAAAAAAAAGGCACAGGGAAAGTTGCTGTGTAAACCAATCCACTTGACTGAAGTTGGCTGTTGCCCGCAACTCACCTTGTCAAGTCACCAGAGGCTAGTTTTCAAATGTTGTTTTAACAGCCAGTCAGCTTAGCTTAGCAACATCACCTGTGGCTAAGAAACGCAGTGTAGAGCAGCACACACTCTGTGAAATGACCATTGATTGGCTGAAAAGTGCCCATCAATCATCGGTTTTCATTTTCATACACCTGAATACAGAGCCAAGGAGAGGTGCGGAGCATAGTGTTTTTTCAGACCACCTGAATTACAATATGCTGAAATGTTAATATGGAAATTTTGCCTGATGACACCAAAAATAAACTGCCTACCCCAACTTTAACCGTGTCCTTCACCCAGTTGTTGAAATACAGCTAAAACATTAATAGGATTTTCTTTTCTTTATGTAGCCTGTTAACCGACAAACAGATGTTAATGTTCGCATGAAAAACATAATGCCTTCCAGGAAATAATGCTTGTCAGTACCAACGCCAGTTGGTAGTAATAAAGTTAGGAGAGCATGCTATAAATTGCAGCTTACAGAGCAGACAATCATTTTAATGCATCCTGCTTTTGCTAATGCATTTTTGGTTGGACTACTATGTACTTTTCTGCTATCTTTAATCAAAAGTGTGGTCTGTTAATTTGAGAACATTGTTTATTCACCATGAGATGAAACAAGTTAAACAGCAACTGAGCAGGAAGCTCTAAAAAGTAGAGCCAACGTGCTTCCAAAGGGCAGGGATCAAGCAGGGATCAATTCACTGGTCAACACACGACAGCTACTACATACTACAGCTGACACTGAGGAGTTTTGATGGACGTGTTGCACAAAATCTGTAAGTAGAGACAAAATCCAAGAGCAAAAAGCTGATAAATTGCCCAAATATGAGAGTAAAAAAAGGCTAAAGCTGCAATGCAGAAGATCTGTCGAAGCGAGCATTATATAGTATCTGAGTGCAAGCTTGATAGTTTGAGGAGAAGCAGAGCACTTGCAAGGTGAGCAGTGTTAGGGAGGAATGTGGAGTGATGCCGGAGAAGGAAAAGAAGAAGTACCAGAGTCCCGGATGTCTTATGCTGAAGGAATTTATTTACTTGATATCAAGGAGAACAGAGGAGTCGTCAACACAACATAAGTGCGT
>JAQFJA010000025.1:16062715-16073674 GCA_029874485.1 Naso brachycentron | reverse complement strand
TTTCCTAATCGCAGAGAAATAAGGATTCTGTCTTCTGGATACTTTAATCAGGGAGGTTCAGCAAACAAACTTGCAGGTACTGCCCTACTAATTGAGGTCACATCTATAGCTTTCTTGATCAAATTGATGACGTAACTGAAAGAAATCTGAAATGACCACAGCTCAGGACATTGTGTGACTTGCAAACTTACAGAGAAAAAAAACTAAATGTTCACCATCTAAAACTGATTATTATCCACACATCACCTTTGATATAAAGGGTTGCAAGCTAATTATAAATAATTTTGAAAAGCAGAATCTTGGGAAAAGACTCCAAACACTGCTCATCTCTCAAAATACACAAATAAAACAAATGAAATTTGATTTATTTTCAGGCAAACATGGCAGGCATCAATATACACATTTTACTACCTTGACTCTACACAATTTATTTATAGTCATATGTCACAACAAGCAAAAATTGATTTGTATATAAAGCTGAACTTCAAACAGAACAAAACTGCATTTGAGGTAATAAAAATGGTTTGATTTGTGTTTTTATCACAGAATAATAACCAGCCTCATGTCGCTTGATAGACAGAGGGGAAGGTATATTATAACTGTAGGCTGTGACTACTCCAGCATGAAGTATCATTTCCATTGCATAGTGGGAAATTGCAAGTGCTGGGGATCGGAAGTAAATGACATCAAGGAAGATAGTATGGTAAGGGAGCATGTAAAGCGCATCCTTATTTCACTTCTAGTCTGATGCTCTTTCACTCCCTGATCACAGAACAGCAAGGGTTGATGGGAGAGCTGCTGGGAGGGGGGATGTGATTTGAAGGCATCAAGAAGCGGAACTGACAAAGACGGATTCACTGTGGCCCAAGCATGGAATTGCTTTTCCTTTCCCCTGGAACTGAGCTGGAAGTGCCTGCGGCTGCAAACAATCTCTAAGCAGCAGCTTTCACAAAGCCCAAGAGCCAGAACCATGAAAGCTCAGATGCAGGTGAGAAGACGCTGAACTATTTAGAACAAGCACAAACAGGTGGTGAGAAATAACGGAAAGGCAGCACAGGTCCTCAAAAAACTGCCACATTAACAGAAAATCTAAGTTTAAATGTCTTTTTTTTATACCATAAAGATGTACATGTGTATACGCATATAAAGTGTTATGTATATGTCTTTGAGTCTGAGTGAGAGCCATAAGAGGTCTGTGTGCTGTCAGGTTACATAGCTAATTATACAGGTGTTACAGAAATCAGGAAAACAAGAGAGTGTTTCACGCTCGCAGTTTGAGGTGCACTATTCAATTTACACCTTAACCCGAGAGGAGCTCGTGGTCCTAGTAGAATTCTGTTCTGTTCTGAGTCTGAATCAGGCAAACTCAAGCAAAATAAAAGTAATATAGAGGTATCATGCCTGAGCCATAGTCACTGTTTTGAACATCATTATAAAGATACTAAATTAACATTCCATCAGTGCACTCCATGCCACAATGAGCCACAAGAGAGTGATGTTACACTGGAACAACATCATTAAAACCTTTATGCATTGGTTGAAAAATACATACTAATCTAATTTGAATCCAATATGACAAATAGCTTCTCTTAATGGCCCAAACTCTTGGAGTTAACGCATGTTAGGGCGATCAGATGAGAGCCCCTGTTGTTTCACCTCTAATGGTGCATGTCCCTGAGGAAATGAGGTATTGTCAGGCTGAGATCCTTGTCCTAACACAACTTGCTGTTCACATTCAGTTAGATTTTTCTTTTCTTTGTTTTCATCAATCAGTCGCTCCACGCAAAAAGAGTACAGTCTCTGACATCTGGTTGCTGATGTTGTCGACATCTCTGATGAGGTAAAAACAGGTTGGGGTAACCAGTCACCATATAAATCCCCGACCGGTCTACACCACTGAACATGTCAGAGACTTTCACCCTGCAGACTGACAGAAGCTCCACAGTGGGTCTGTGGCCAGGCATTCATGTGCGAGAGAGACACACAGAGAGCATTACCCAGCGCCTCCGTCCTCTAACATGAATCAGTGTGTTTGTGTCAAGTGAACTCTCCTCGTTTGTCTGAGTGTGTTTGATCTGCATCTGAAGCAAACCTTTTGGTGAGGGCTATTACAGCCAGCTGACAAGAGCAGAATTGAAACAGACACAAACTAGAAGCAATCACTGGCATGTACTTTCCTCTCACATGTTGCTTATACAGCACGGGATTGTCGCAGTGAAAGTCTGCCTCCCACAAATCTATAGACATGGCATTTTCTTCATGAGTAAACCCACTGTTAGACGACAAGAGAAGAAGAATAGCTGCCATCTGGGAGTGATGATAAGAGGATCATATAACTGACTATTCTTCCATCCATGATGCATGCATGCATTTGGCCATTCATGGTAATTACATTTCATTGTTGCCATTGTAGAGACACATGTCAAGCTCAATGCAATAAGCAACACAGTTCACTGTTTTCCTATTTTTCAGCTCATTCCAGCAGATTAACATCAAAGACACTATTAGAAATGCCACAGTGTATCTTTTGAAATTCAATGGTTAAGCGCAGAGTAGAAGTCCAGTTATTGTTTACACCTAAGAGAGTCGGACTTTCCTTGTCTGCTTTAGTGAGAGCACTATAATTTTTTCCTCTCTCTATCCCTTCTCTCATCAAACGCTCTACAACCAAAGTTGAAGAGTAACTTAACACCACTTTCTTTAAGCTGAAAATCGAGGCTAAGAAGTATTTAGTGGTGTTTTTGATTGATTCAGGTCTTAATCTTGACATTTAATGCAAATTAACTGATGTTTTATTCTGTTAGAAATGTTTGTAGTGACTGCCATCTACTGGTTGAAACACTGCTATTGAAGGTAATTTTTGATGCATTTTGATTGGTTGATAAGGTAAAACGTGATGTCACAGGTGAAACGTGATGTCACAAGTGCTTTCTTCGGGGCTGAAACCAGTTGATGGGGAACCAGACTAATCTAGATGCATTTTCTGAATTTCAGGAATGAGGCACTTCAGCCAGAACTCTGGGGGTTTAACTGCATTTTAAAAATGAAGCAGCAGATCTTGAAAGCAAAGTGCCAGCAAAAACAAAATCAATATGACAGTTTTTTTTGCCGTATCACTGATGCTAAATTGGAATATTCTGCATAGCTATTAAAGCCTAGTGTGAAATGCAGCCAGATTCAATGTGGGCTGACTGTATTGCAGTATGTGGTGTTAGGGTCGCCTCCGCTGAGTGTACTGTTCTCTCCCTTGTGAGTGACACAACGGCAAAAAACATGTTCCCGCAAAGGATGTCAAGACCCCCTTACCCAGGTCACCCAGAGCAGACAGCTGTAGGACAGGGCAGGTGAGACCACCACTGTGCAGACGCTTCGACAGCTGTCAGACACTCCCGCCTCCACCCGTCTCCTCACCTGGCACAGAACAGGTGAAACGCAGCAAGGGAGAAGAAAAAGGCAAAATGACTACAAAAGGTAAGAGGGAGCTGCGAAGATAAAGAGGAACAGGATGTTTACAATAAGTGAGATGGATACAGATGGTGACAGAAGAAGGTGAGGAGACAAAAAAAGACGGGAAATTGCAAGAGCAGGAGTGAAATTGATAAAAGACTGCAAAGGGGAAAAAAAGCAGCAAGACAGTCAAATGTAGGAAAAACAGGGCCATGAATTATTCGGCTGTTATCCTGTCTGACAGCAGTCTCCAAAGACATTTTTTCTTTTTTTGCAAGAAGGTATTCTTCCGGTACAGACGAGCAGCACGACCTGTGCAATGAAATATTGAAAAGTTCATATCTGCATGCGTGTAGATCCAAGGGCCCGGCTTAGATGACACGACAGCATAATCCCCAGCGCTCTTTGGGCCAGGCACAGTATTAAATGGAAAAGCCACAGTAAGAGATGAAGAGAAATGGCTCTTCTCTTCTTTTAATTAGGTTTGAAGGTTGTGAAAGACCAGAGCATGACACTGACAGTTGCTAGGCAAGAGGGCAAGAGACAAGACTCTTCAACCAAGAGACTAATTTGTAGACATGTCAGTCACTGCCGTTGACCTGCAGGAGGATGGGTGAGAGTAAAATCTGTATGTCTTGAAGGCGTAAGGGCAGTCAGAGAAGGAAAAAGGACAGTCAAGTTTGCCAATTTTCATTAAATAAGCAAATGTCCACATCAAAGATCACTTCATGCAAAACACAAAAACACCTTTTTAAATAAAGCATTCATGTTAGCAAAAATTCCAAATGATTGAATTTGATTGATTAAAGTTATAGTTTGACATTTTGAGAAATACACTCACTTGATTTCTCCCTGACTGTTCAATACAACTCTCATTTCTGTTAATATGAATCTCAAGCAACAGCTGTTAACTAAGCCTAGCATACATACTTGGAACAGTCTGGACTCCTTTAATTCCTGTCATCAACCTGAGGTGGCTGAGCAACCAGTGGAGACTCCAGGAAGTCTCTGCTCCCTGCTAATAATGGTTAAGCATATAACAGCACATAAAAATAACATACCAGCTTTACATGATTTTGATGTTTTAACAAGGAAACCTAAGAGGTGCTGGTAGATGGACACAAGCAGGCTAGCACCTTCTTTCTGTTTCCTGTCATGATGCTAAGCTACGCTAATTAGCATGCTAGCTCAAGTTGATTTATTAAGTTGTTATGGTAATCTTCTTAGCAAATAGTTGTCTATGTACATGTCCAACTAATATGAAAATACACTATACACTATGCATTCATTTGGAGTCATCATGGCCATCTGATGAAAATAACTACAATACTGACTTTCCTTTTTGCTCTGTTTGAACTCTACTAACTTCTGAGGGAAATATTTGGTTCTTCAGACATCACATGATCCGATATGTCCACCAGCTAGTCTCTAACCTTGACTGTGTGTCGTTTGGGGAGCATACAGTCGTTTTTTTTAGGGTTTTGATTTTTGCTGAGAACAGCTGCCTTCTGCTCAAAATGAGGCTGATGACAGCAATGAGACTGAATTAAAACAGTAAAGTTGAGGGCTGAAAAAAACAATGCTGAAAAACACTCAAACACTCTACAGAGCTGCATGGAATAGCAGGGTTGGGTGATAATTCTCTTAGGGTTTTTTTTTTTTTTTTTTGTTACAAGCAACCCCATCCTCAAACTGCACAGTCACTCATGTCATCAAAGATTCATTTTTTTACAGCACCAGTGTGATTTTCATTTAATGAATGTATTGAGCCTTTTTGGGCAAAATGTACCCCAACCTAGCTATCTGAGCAATACATAAACAGGATTGTTGTAGAGTTCCATATTTTTGTTCAGTGTTTGCTGGAGTCGCATTTGTTTGCCTTCTTCCAAAGGACATCCCCTCCATACAGTAGGTGCAATCCAAAAAAAATACATATTTCCCCTAAAACAACAAATAAGAGCAGTTGCAGACATATTAGTAGCGTTACTATTCTCCACAGACTGTGACGCTAAATGATATGAGAACATTATAAATCACACAATAGGTGTGAAAGCCAAAGTGTTAAGAAGGAGTGGTGTTGAGGGCCACATTTTCATTGAGGATGCAGAGAACTATTTTCTCAACTAGCGTAACATTACTCAGCCGTGGCAAGAGGGAGATAGGTTGCAGCTACAGGGCTGCATAAACCGGAGGACGCAGGGCTCCAGGGATGTCAGAGGAAGGACTGGGGTTACAGAATCATGCACTCGAGGGTGTCTGGTGTGGAAGAGAGATGAGGGAGTAGAGGACGACTGTTTTTCTCCCTGAGGTTAACATAGTACTATCAGTTGCACAACTGTCCTCTTGTGGCTACATCTATTTTAACAAACGCTGGAGGAAAAATGGGAAAAAAAATGCAGAGAATGAGGGTGATGAAGATGGTTAAGGGGGGGACATAAGGAAGGTGGATGATAGGAGGAGCGGGGAGTAAACAGGGCCTGCAGAGAAATCATGGAAATGAACGCCGTAAGGTGTAGACTCTTGCCCTTGTAGTCTTTGAATCTTTGCTATTTTAAGTGCTTTCAAAGTTGAGAGCAGGGATCTTGTCTTTGAATTTATAGTTTCAGAAACACAGAACAAAAGTTGTGTGATCAGTTGGCAAAGGCAGAAATCAATCAGAAACACGTTTTATCCTTTAAGACAAGTGCTCACAGCTAAACAGAAAGGCTTACAATTTAGCTTTTCTTTTATGTCTAGAGAAACTGATTAAGATCTGAGCAGCTGCCTGAAATATTTGAGAAATTTATAGCAATAAAAGGAAATGTTAAACTATTGTCTATGGTATATTCCCAGTGTTTGTTTAAAAGCCTTTAAGGAAATCAAAAGACTTCTGTTGTTGTTGAAGTTTGTCAAGGATCACAATGAAATTTGATTGATGTTAGTCGTCGCTTGTGGCCCCATTTTTCTGCTCTAAATAAACCGAAGGATAAATCCAGTTGCTAAGCCCGTCCCTCAAAGGGCTGACCTTTTGATAAGCCCATCCCTCAAATTTATGGCAGCTCGGAGATGCTTTATTGGCACAACCTAGAAATGGTTCATGTTGACATAAGATCATTTACAAGCTTCTCCCCAGAACCCTCAAGGCTTGACACCACTGTATGTGTACCAACAACGAGAGATTATCCTTGGAGCAAAATAACTTCAGCCTCTGCTTCACCTGAGTTTGTATTGTTATCGAGAGAGATGTGACAGAGACAGATTGAGTGTAAAACCTTGGTATTTCACCGCCACTATACCTTTCCAAACTTTATTCTTTGCTTTTCCTGCATTTCACAGCTCTCCTCTGCCCTGTTTTATTTTACAGCGGCCATTTCATGCCAACCATTTTGCTTTCCTTCACTGGCTTAATTCAGCTGTTGAATTCAGGGCCACAAACAGACACGGGTCAAAGCTTCTTAAGTTAAAGGTGGCTGGTGTCTGTGATGGAAGCAAACTACTGCTGGGTTTCGTAACAGCAAAAGGTAAGTGTGATAAAGAGGAAAGGGATGGTTGAGTCACTCATGTGTCCTCTGATTCTGGTTATCTGTTTCAGGCTTCTTGTTTGCCTGAGAGATCTGGGCTGGAACCATCAGGGGCTCCCTCTCTTCCTCTCATTCATGTGAACCATGACTTTCATTGAACTGAGAGCACACTGCTGAGATAAGGGCTCCAGTCAGACCGACTGTGGCAACGGAGCCAGTGAGAAAACATGGTGGACGGAGCCATCTGGCCGGCTCCTTTCCGTCCTCGCTCTGCTGAGCACAAAGCTGCAGCCACCTGTCTTGTCTGCTGCACTATCCAGCAGAAGTTGAGTACCACCAGGATGGCAAGACAAGATAGTGTATGTGTGTGCGTTCACATTTCACCACGTGAATTTTTATAGGAAAAATGTGCAGACAGAGAAGTTCTCCTCAGGGACGAGCATTCTTTGTTCGACTCTGTACTATTTCTAAGAAATCATATAATAGCCTACATTGATCCAGATTTTTCTGCTGTTTTCTAAAAGCCTCTAACACTATTTCCATGCCATGTTAATGGATATGCATCTTCTGTTTCTACTTATTGACTGAGCCAATAAGCAAGGTCATTCACAAAAGCTTTTGTGACAATATTCTCTAAGAGAATATTGGGTTTTATCTACATCTATTAGCAAAACATTTGGTATGAAAGAGAGAACATTTAACAGTTAGAAAGATATACCACTGTGCTTTGAAGGATAACATTCTGCTGATGCCATAACCTGACAGGACCTTTTAAAGCCTGTATCATGTCTCTGTAGCTATTAAGCAACAAGTGAGCACACTTTTAGCGCAGTGATTTTAAACTTTGAGTAGTCTGCTTTTGTCCTAGAGAGTTGATGCAAGGACTGTGCTGTAACTGACTTCTAATAAAGTGAAATAATATGAATGTAGAAAATATCTAAATAGGGGAATAATTCAGAAGACACCATCTATTTACTTAACTTACAAGTAAATCCCTTAGACCTTGTCATTGCAAGTGTATGAATTCTTGTTCACAAGCTAGCAGAGAAGTCAGCAAAGCTAAACTTTAGGGATAAGTGATTTTGAAGGTTAGCAAAAGAGGATATATCATTTGAAATAATAAGCCAAAACGGATGATTAGTTAGAAAAAATCACCCATAAATTACAGATTATTGGGTGAAATAGCTACGTAAGAAACTGGCAAAGTTCTCAAAATAGTAATCAAAAGTAGGCTATTTAAAAAGCTGAGGTAGGCAGTTTAGTTTTGGTGTCATCAGGCAATAATTCCATAACAACCTCTCAGCATTTTGTAATTCAGGTGGTCTAAAAGAACACTAGACTTCTGCAGCTCTCCTTGGTACAGCATTCAGGCTTTAGAAAAGACAGTGACGAACACTTTTTGACCAGTAACAGGTCATTTCAGAGAGCGTAAGTTCCTATTGGCTATTCTAGCCTGCACTTCTTAAGGACAGGTGACATCGCTAGGAGCTGATTGGCTGTTGAAACAAGTGACGTGTCTTACATTGTAAACCTGGCCTCTGCCGTCTTGGCAAGCTGAGTTGCAGGTGACATCATCAACCGGCTTGAGTCAAGCTGAGATGGACCAGTTTATCCTGCTGCAACTGTTCCTGCAACCGTTTGTCTCATTAATGAATCTTTGGTTTAAACTGGTCTTAAGGGTGGATCACACTGAGAAGTGTCGCTAGAAAGTATAACCATTGTTTTTCCTGGTACACTGAGCCTGCTGGGCACTCCTCTATAGATGCTGCGCAACAAGTTTTTCAAGTGTTTTTTGAGCACACATGAAAAAAATACTATTTCATGCTATACTATTTCAACTTCTCAGCTCAATGCTCAGACTCGTCAGTGTCACTTCTGGCCAAAAAAGTCAGTTAAATCAAGTAGGAGGAGGGCTTTACTCACCATGTCCTTCCTGTTTTGTTGGGAACGGTAGCGGAATAAAATGGGATAATGAAGAACACAGACAAGGAGTTAAAACTGACTGTATTTTCCTACAGATGTGCTTTCCAGGCAGTCTTGGAATGGCCGTGCCTGGTGCGACACTTCTTGGTGTAATTGGCCCCATAAAAGAGAGACTGATGACAAACGCAATAAAATGCAAGCCAGAAAACAGGGAGAGGAGGGTGCAGTGGAGTTGCTTCCTTAGGAGTTTCATGCTACAGCTAGCTTGATTTCAAGATGTCGCCCACCCCAGATTTAATAACTGGTTAAAATAGTTAAATGCATTGTATATATAATGTCTCTCACTAGAGGTCTCATTATCAAAACAGTGACAACAAAGGATGTAGTTTGATTTGGCAGTGAAGTAGCCTGAACATGGCATTTGTTTTTTTCATTATTAAACAGCCACCATTGCAGATGGCAAATCATTTGACTGACTCACAAACAAGGTGATGTATTAAAGTTTTATTCAGGTTAGCTTTAGCAATTTTCCAAGATGGTGGTGTTACCCTGGAAGTTAGCAGCATGCTACAAAATGAGGCGCATCTTTACCTAACATAAACTTAGACAAAGGATTTCTCTGAATTTGAACACTGTTGGACACATTTAGTACAACATAAGTACACAACTTGACAGAAAAAAAAAAGATTTTTTTTTTCGTTTTAACGTTATAAGGCAGAAATGTTCCATATTGTAAGTTTAAAAATAAAGGACCACTATTCTACGATAGTTGTCAGCTGTATTTCATCCTCCCACCTCCCCCTGACATCACCTGACACTGCTTGCTGTCGGACCTTGCTCCCGTTTTGCAGAAAATACACGAGAGTGTATCTAGTGCGAGACTCACTAGGGAGTCTCCGGGTAAGGCTGACATCCGTCGAGCCTGTCAGTGAAGGAATATTAGACAGGAAACCCAGAGAGAAAAGACAAAACCTAGTTGGATCTCGACCTTATGATAAGTTACCTTGGACAAGGCAGTCATTACACCGCCTGAATTAAATGATAAGATTCCAATTACCCGCTAATTTAAAACACCGGTCAAATACCAGTGGTAAAGGATGATGGGCCCTGCTGCTGAGGATTTCATGTTGTAATAGCTTTCTGCAGGTGAAAAAGTAAATTGAGAAAACCTTGGAGATATTAAATATGGTAGTTCAAATGACCTGACTTCATAAAAACCTCCTTATCTGGGTCTTGTTAAATCTTCAATTAATTAATTCTTTCTCTTTCTCACTGATATGAAAACTCTAAAGAAAAGAACACTTGCATTTACCAACCCCTCATTTACCACATCTGAAAGTTTGTTTTTTAAGCTTATCAATCACCAAACTATCTAAAAGTGAACCCACATAGCCTCCACTGTCCTCAACCCAACATTAGTGTGTTTTGTCCTCTAATTAATCTGGCTTGTCCCTCTGCTAAACACTGAGTCCGTTTGCAGGACTGCTGCATTATTTAACATAGCCGTGGGTGAGAGAGGAAGTCTGTGGTCTGGGGTCACCTTACTCTGGGCACAGCGACAAAGTGGGAGAGATGGAGAAGGATGAGAGGGAGAAATGAAAGTGATGGAGGAGGAGGAGGTAAGGATTGGGGAGGTAAAGGGAGGGGATGGAAAGATGTTGGCGGGGGAGGGGGGGATGAAAAGGGGAAAGGCAAGAAATAAGGTGAGAGATTAAAAAGAAGGGAGAGATCAAATGGTCGATGTGGTTCAAGGCGAGGGATACTGCTAAAAGAACACATCCGAATGAGAAACCGCAGGAGGGTCAGAGGCTTATAGACAGGAAGTCCATGTCCAGCCATCAGTTCTCTGCTTCTGCTGACAAATCAATTATAGAACCACACAGAATTTTCTAGCTGTTGATGCATTTTTCACACAACATCCAATGATAAATTGACACCTCTTTGTTTTCCCTTGTTCTTTTATTGTTGATAGTCATTATTTTTCAGAACAAACCCCTTCCTAAACCCCAAAATACATGTGTTGTCTCCGTCTCTGTTATTAAATACATACCTTGCCCCCACAAATACAATGGTCAAAAACACAGTAGTC
>JAQFJA010000025.1:16021103-16031177 GCA_029874485.1 Naso brachycentron | reverse complement strand
GCAAAAAAAGCATAAAAATGTTGTTGAATCGCATAAGGTGGTGGAGGGGTAGCGGTGGTGGAGGGGTAGCAGTGGGGAGGGGAGGGGCGGGTTACACTGGGCCATACGTCATATTGAGGTGCCGGCTGTATCGCTGTAATAACGCAGAAATCCTCTTGGGGGCGACAGAAGTTACGCACTATAGCTTTAAATGGAGACAATGACCCGGTGCATTACTGGCAAATGCAGGCCAAACTGCTTTGACTCTTGACTCTATCTGAATGACATGTCATAGGTCCTCCACTTGACCCTTAGGTTTCCACAGATACTACACAGAAAACTAGAAAACACACTCAATAGAACTTGGTAGACACCATGTAGGAGGCATCTCTCTTCCCATGGGAACAGAGTTTTCTATAACATCACGGGCAACCTTGGTGGGGAAAGAAATAAGACTTCCAGCAAGTTCCACAAACATGAAGGCAGCTACACCACTTTCTCATTTACAGCATGAAAGTGAGAGTTAAGATGAAAAAGCCTCCAACTGTGACATTGGATTATGTATATCATTGCAGTTCGAGTGTTCTTGCCTCCAGTTCTCTCACTCAATGTATGTCACAGTACGAACAAATGGACCAATTATGATTATGCTACTAAAATTTATACTCAAGGTTTGTCATTAAGGATACAATTACAGCATGAATAGTAAGACTCTAAATAATGCCTTTTGTAGAGCAAAGCAGATCTAAAACTGCCCATGGTACTTGGTACATGAGCACGAGCTGCAATACTTTATTGCTTCATGTAGTCTATGTTGTCCTATTATGTCAAAGTGTAAGAGAAAGGTGTAGTAGCGTTTTTTTACCTCATACTCCTGTTTAAAGCCATAGCCCTCGGCAGTCTTCATCTGGTTGATGTGCTGGAGAAGGTCAGCAACTCGAACAGCAGGGTGGAGCTGCCCTGTGTGGTAGGGAGAGCCTTTACGTCCACACTGGTGCCTCGGGGAGCTTCCCAGCAGGCTGCTGGCCTCATTCACTGAACTACGAGCATCACCTGTGTCAGACAGAGACACATCGCAATTTCAGTTTGACTCCAGTGTAAAAAATTCATGAGCAAGACATGTTATAATATGGAATATTAAAGAGACAGTTTAGGTTTGTTGAAGCGGTGTTAGATGAGGCCTTTAGTCAGTGTATTACATACAGTAGATAGTGGTTTGGACACCAGTGGAGAAGCAGCAAGAGTACTCATGTAGAAAGCTAAGCAATGAATTGCTGAGCATGGGGAAGCAGTAAAACGTAATGTACATACCTTAATAAAATCATTTTCAGTGTAAGTGAGGGCTACATTTAGAACATTTTCAGCACTTTTGCAGCACAAAACTGAAGCCATTATATCCATTTATGCTCTCTTCACAGCCACCAGACTTCTTTGACAAAAACTGCAATGTCACCAACCAGAACATGGGAGTTTTGGTTTTACCCTTGCCTTGATTGGATAGTTTGTATTATTGTGTGACTTTAATGTTTTAATATGTAAGTTCTGATCACAAAAGTCACACATTAACACAAACAAACCAAAGACGGAGGCAGTGGTAGACCAGCCAACCCCATGTTTTGCCTGATAAAATGGCTGCTTTTCTGAAAAAAGGTGGCTCTGGGGAGAGCAACATAACACCTTCAGTTTCCCATTGGAAAGGACTGTCTGAGTGCAAATTAAGCAGGAAAATAATTCTAAATATAGCATTCACTTACAATCTGATATTGATTTTTTTAGGTTGCTAAAATGTGTTTTGCTACAGTCCCATCCAAGGCTATTCAATACTTCTCTTCCTAGCCTGGTGCTCCTGTTGCTTTTCCTGCTGACAGTCATCGACTGTAAGTTATACCCTGACTATCGACGCCTTTCTCATACGACCCACCTTCAAAAAAACCCGAACTGTTCCTTTGTGCAAGTTTTGTAACTCTTGTACATACAGTTTAGGCTTTCAAAATATGTTTGATATGACATAGAGACATGCATACAGTACAGTAAATGTTACAGGTGGGTCCTTTTGATATGAGTTGTAAGGGCAAAGATGTCCTCATAATAGATCTCATGTAGATGTGGCACTGGGTTTGTATTGGATGATGTGCGGAGCAGACAAAGATCTGTGTAACTTCAGAGTAAACACATCTGTCTTCCTCTCTGTGTGAGACTGACAATATTTAAAAGGAGATCAGGATGAATTGTCCTGACAAGAATCCCAAATCTTTTCATTTAAAGTCGTTACCACGTTCACTTGAGCAAATCTCCCTTTCTTTGCAATCGTGTGAGAAAATCTTTGTGCTTCACTTGTAGGCAGTAAATAGCGCAGGCAAAGTCATCCCACAGAATATTTTTTGACAAGGGATGATAACTACTGTATCAGTCAGAATGATTCAGACATTTATGGAGTGAATGAGCGACAGACAACAAGATTACAAAGTGAGGAATGATGTGTGTCAAGTTTGAAATTGCATTGTGCAGTTGTCTTAAGCTGGTAGGTTTGTGCGCACTATACTGTATGTGTGAGACTCAGTGCATTTGTCTTACTGCGTGTGCCGCAGGTGTGCGCATCCATGAAGGAAAGGGCCATTCTTTCATCTTCCTGAAGGGTGCTCTGGTCTGTGAAACTGTGCTCCATGGAGCCCATATGGCTCTTCTCCTGCCGGTAGGTAATGGGTGTCTTATTCATGTTCACTGGTTTCCTATTAATGGATAAAGAAAAGGAAGGAAGGGGAATTTGCAATAGAGGAGAGATTGGAATGGACAGAGACAGAGAAAGGGGGAGAAAAAATGTTATGTTTAGTGAGGTATAATATCGAAAAATAACAAGAAAAAAGTGCAGAAGTAGTGGAAAAAAGGTGTGTCCACAGACAAACTGGTTTACTGTTTTCCCTTTACAAATTATGACTGACAGCCAGAGCACAAGCATGTATAGATGGACTGATGGAAAAGCAAAGAGGTGGAGTCACTTACGGATAGTAAGAGTAGTAGTCCCTTCTGGAAAGAGTGCAGGAGAAGGAGAAAAAAAATCAAGAGAAAGAAGAGATGTAAGATGAAAGCAATGTCAGCTGAGGGCAGAATGCATTGATTACAATGAAAATGGGAACAATCCTCTCGTGAGCTTGGATGTGCAGGTGGCCATATGACACATGCAAAAGTACCAAGCAGGTGCTGACAGACTAAACCATAGCGAGGCAGAAAAAAACGTGTGTTTCTTCCTATCGAATATGTCTCAGTGTTACACTTCAAGGACCAGACCACAAGGTTTCCTGTCACAGCAAATTTAACAATCAATTCTCTCAGAGCGAACTTCATGGTGGCTTAGAAGAGGAACCCACGATGATGTGGTGAGTACTGGTGACTTTTAAAATCAACATTATTCAATATTAGCCGAGCCGCTGTGTCAGCTATTTAATAATGATTGCTGGAACGCTGAGTAACTTCCTATTTAGCTTTGCAAGCACTTTAGATTTCAATAAATCTTGCTCAAGTAAGGCAGGTTAAGCCTTACTTCAGATCTGAACTGGGCTGCCCTACTGCTGCTGCTAAATGAATGCAGAAACAGAGGTGCAGATTATCTACTGTAGACCTGTGGGATCATTGGCTAATAATCTCTAAAAGCACACCTTTTCCCTCCCAATTATCATCTCATTTAAGGGTCAGGCCTCTGCTTGGGATGTGTAATTAAGTTGCTAACTGAATTGCATCCGCCTCTAATTAAAGACTTCACACTCAGACAGGCTCTGCAGATGAGAGTTGTTTGGTCCCTCTGGTGCACCATGAGGGAATGAAAACAATGCAGCTCCGGCTGTTGGTCCAGCATCTTCCCCAAACAAGTATGACCTTTATGAAAGTTCAGCAAGTACAAAAAACGACTGCTGAACTGTTCCCAAACAAAACATAAAGGGAAAAGCAATGCAGGAGATGCGGTGTGATAATGCATACTGTAATGAGGCATGTTTTGTGCTCAACGCATGTCGGCAGAAGCTTACCCTTTCTTAATGATGATGATGACAGCACCCAGCAGCAGGATGAGGACAACCAGACCTCCAGCACACACCCCGAGAATCAGGCCCATCTCCTCAGAGTGCTGGGACACCTCCAGAGCCTTGCGGTGATCTTTGCAGGCCGCTAGAAGCAGAAACAAAGGTGCGCATGATGAAAGTACAATACAGATACAGAATATAAAGGAACGAGGTTGAAATGTGCAAATGAATCACAGCAAAATGTAAAGCGAAGAGCGCCTTTGTGTGATTGTAAATAGAAAATTCACAGCTTTGAGGAATAAATCATTCATGCGCACAAAACTTTCTTCCTCACAAAACAGACTTTTCACATCACAATACAGACGTTCACTCTGCTTTTACTCAATACTGCAAGGAGATCCACTGAATTATAAGGGTCTTGTTAATGCCAAAGCCACCTTTCAATAACCGTGGTATTTTCAAGACATATTTTTCAAATAGCCAGCAAAAATGAAAGAGACACGTAAATAGAGCAGTGATGCCTGACGCAAGGCAGACAGTGATTGTCCATGTTGTCCAACACTGCCAACCTGCAGTCCTCAGAGACACATAATAACATCTTGTGCTGTGACAAACAAAATGGTTGGCTGACACGCAGAATAAAAGTTTAGTTGTCAAAAAAGCCTTGCAACCAGCTATTTAGAATGTTCAAAATTCTTACTGATGTTTACAGAAAAGGAATAGAGATGGGAAAACAAACAGATTGCCATAAAGGGGAGCAGAAGAAGTGACAGTTTTCACATCAGCTGCAGATATGCCAGCTTCACACAGGAAACTCACTTTCCAAGACCCAGCAGTCATGTAGAAAGATGCTGCAAAACCATTTTTCCAATTAACAATTCAGACATCTGAACTTTGTGAATGCAGTGATACTGAGTACAAATATACTAGTGCTTTAAAAAATAAACAAAATTACATGGTATCAGATGAGTGAATAGACTTGTGTGTTTGCTGATACCCAATCCAGCATTTCAGGCAGTATTGGAGGTTAATACAAATATTATCGTGGGTATCAGAACAACCCTAATCATCTACAAAAAACGTTTGCAGCACATTGGTTTTTTAACACACTGTTTATCAGCGCAACAATAAAGTGACAGCTTGTGATGAGTTGCAAATTTGTATGCTACACTACATGTGCTAAACCTTTATTGTGCATTTCTATTCAGTGCTGATCTGAATATGTTATTTTTCCAGTCACAAGTCATCCACACATCCGTACAGTATAAACTCAAGGTGCCCCAGTGTCTGTGAGCCACTGCAAAGGTTGTTATCATAATAGCAGGTTATTCATTTCTCTGGCATAAACCTTCATACTTATGTAAATGCTGCTGAGCAGTGGACCTTTCTTTGTCTTCTTCGAGGGGCCCACTGATCTAGTTTTTCTTGTGCGTGTCAGCTTGTCCTCCAGGCCTTGACAGCCCTAAAACTAGCCCTTCTGAGCATACTGGAACAGCTCAACCTATCTGGAGAGCGGCAGAAAGTCAGAGCAAGCCTGGGGATAGAGCTCTATCTCGAAGCCTGCTGAGGAAGAATCAGATCTGGGGCAGGGGAAATGAAAACGGAGCCACATTAAAGTCCAACTATCTGCAGCCATGAGCACTTTCTGGGTGCTTTGGAACCCTCATCACAAAAAAAAAGATGAAAGCATATTTGGCAGGATGTTTTAATCAATGATGGTGGAGTTTGGCATATCTGAATGGGAAAAATGAGTCATTGGCTTAATATCAGAAGGAACCTGTTCCTTTTTAAACTTCTCAGAACACAGCTTTTTGAATGGCTCTCTCTACGTAACATGTTGTTCCAAAAATGTGACATTTTTGGTTGTATTGTTCAGTGTATAGTCACATCAGAAAAGTGTACTTTACTTTGTAGTAGTGGTAGTAGAGGGTTTAGACAGAGTGAATCAAAGATGATTCACACACACTATCATCCAAAGATGCCTCTGCATCTCTGAGCTACTGTAACAACACAGACTTCTGTCTATCTCACTCTCAATCTGTTCTGTACAAAAACCAGCCACAAACTTAAGCACTCGCTGTTTATTTTTTTGCTGTGACCTCAATTAAAATTAGACGTACACATGTATTTGTAAAACTTTACCAACATTTTAGTTGACATTCAACAATATAACTGTTTCCCCTAACCCTAACCTTATTTAACTATCTATAGGCAGACTACCCAAATAAAGTGTAACCTACACATGTAATACTTTCCGTTGGATAAAAATGCATATGAGGAGGTAAAAAAAAAAATCTTTTTCCATTTTCTGACATTTTGGACAGATAAGGCAGTTTTGCTGCATTTAGCCTCGAAATTTCTATTAAGCCAAACAGGAGCATGAAATAGATTTTCACATGAATCCATGCACCTGCCAGCTGCCCGATGGTGGAAATTGGCACTTAGAGGAGAAATGGAAGTCTATTGTTGTGTCGAGCCTGCCAGAGGATCCTTAATTAAACTGTCACCTGGAAGTTGAAATGTAATCTTCAGCTTTGTTATCCAAGCCAGAATCATTTGCTACCACTTTGCTTGTGATGGGCTGCTTGATAATAACGGCTTAGTGCCCGGTGATGCAGCGACTATGTTAATGGTAGACGGATCATGGAGATCACAAACAGCAAAAAAAAAAAAAAAAAACCTCTGACCTGTCACACCTTGAAATTAGAAATCAACCCGGGACTTTTTTTTCCTATCAGCTTGCCTTTCAGGATTTTTTTCTGTTACATCATCCCGCATGTGGCTGATGTAATGTTGGCAATTTTTAAATCACTACTTTCCATTGTGTATTTTTCTCTCCTCTTTCTTTTGTCTTATCCTCCTGTCTGCGCTCTCTATTTTAATTGTTACTATCTGGCTTACTTACTTGATAAAGTTTAATTATTTTGACTTTTTGAGCTCCATAGTGCATTTCTGTCTTTATTTCTTTGCTTACATGCAAAGAAAAGAGGCGAGCACAGTGTAAAGCCCACTGCTGTGAGAAAGTCTAATTAATCAATGCCCAACCAGGTGTCTGTGAGGGCAAGATGGAGTGAGACACTCAGCTTTGCCTTTTGGCTTTACGCTTGAGGAGAGCCTCATCTCTTTCCCTTTTTTTCGCTCACAAAACCTTCACCAAAAAAAGACACCCCGCCAAGACAATTTACTTGCAAGGCTCTGCTTACTGTTGCGGTGCAATGATAACTATAAATACGTGGCTTTTATTCACCATGATCTGACAGTGCACTATGGAAGAGGGGCTCTTCTGCCATCAGGACTTAGAGTCAATTTTCCTGCCCTTTTCATGTCCCTTTGAATCCAAAAGATGAGGTACAGAAGAGGAGGGGGGTGGGGGGAGGCCTTGCTCATAGTGATACGAAAAGGTAGCTCCATCTGGAAGTTTTGATCTGGAGGACCCTTCTGGACTGCGCTGAGGTCAAAGCCCTCAGATGTAGCCATCTAGTGGGCTGCTGATGAGAACAAAGAGACTGCCTTTGATACAGTGTGTCTCAGCGTCTGCCCCCAAACAAACAGGATGAAAGCCTGACCTCTAATCCCTCCCTCCGTGTTGCCCTTTTCTCAGAGGCCCACCGCTAAATAACCGAGACCGTCAGAGAAAATTAGTTTAGATCTGAACCTCTGTGCTTCAGAGAAAGGTGAATAACTGTGCAACAAAGACTAAACTAAACAATACTGTCACAATTACATTCTTAATTTCTCATCTTAGAGCTCAGATAAACAATTTTCCAAAGCACTCAGACGCAATGCAGGCAGATTCATTCAAGGTCACGGTGTTCTCATAGAGGAGAAGAAATATTCATGTTGAATTACCTTTGCGAGCGATGCGGATACAGTTTATTCTTGATTCCTGGAAGAGAAAGAAAACACAGACATCAGAAGGGAGGGTGTTGGTTTGCATTTCGCATAAAAGAGGTGCGATAAAAGGAAAGAGGATGACATTAAATGCTGAACATACATACATCACATTGATAACATGACCACAGCTGACAAACGAACTGAAAACGAATTTCCCTATGGGACAATAAAGGCTATCTATCTATCTATTTATCTAAAAAAAACCATTCTGAGTGAACATGAAATGTGACATTACTTCACTAAGGCACAGGAAACACATGAGGTAACTTACTTGTTTTATACATTCCCTGGAACACATCTCCAACCAAAGTGCTGTCAGCCCTCTGACTCAATATTTAAATGACTACACATGAGCATATTGACTGCATCATGAAGACACAGATAAACCAGAGATAAAAGGATTCAGACTAAAGGGACAAATTACCTCTGAGTTAACAGTCCTAGTGACGACATTAGATTACAAATTCTGTCAAGTCTAAAAGCTGTGGTAAAGTGTTTGAGAAGGAGTTTCCTGCTGAAGGAGAAAAGATGAGAGTTGAGAGGGAGCGGGCATAATTAAGAGGAGGGTTTCAGACCAGTGCACCACTATGAAAAGGAATTAATTTTATTCAAATTTCAGCTGATGACATCTCAGTGTTATGAAAAGGACCTTTGTCAAACAGCACTAATGAGATCCAAGACTGTAATCCAATTCCATCCTGCCACCTCTGGAAGGAGATGCATTATCAAATTAAGATTTACAGATGCTAATTCGGGCTTTATGGGACAATTATGCAAATTTGCCCGTTCGGAAATTACCAAAAAGCGCTTTCCTCAAACTCCAGTTAAATTGCTTCTTTAAAATTGAAAACCCATTTCTATCTGGCAGACACTTTAACAAGCTCTTAACCCAATGGTTTGAGCTGAAAGTACACTAAACCATGGACAAACATGACTGTCATTTCATTTCCACAAACCAGCCGCTCAGGGAAAAAAATGAGGGAACCTTTGTTTACTATTCGTGGATAATGCTCGCCCTTCTAGTCTTGTTTTCATATATCAGCCCGATCAAGTCTCTTGAAAGCCGCAGATATGGATGTTTTGTGCATGTTCTTTTTCAGAAAAACAAACTATTTTGTTGGAAGGGTCATTTGATGTGAATTGCTGCATTAAAGATATATGATGGATTTAGGCTTTCCTAGAAAATAACACAAAACACAAAACACAAAATTTAACACGTATATTCAGACCTTTCATTACAGCTAATCAGTGTAAAGTAAAAGAAAAACATCTAGTTAGTAAGTGTTTATTAAAGGTGCTGTACACTATGTGAAATTTTAGCAACAATTTCAGTACAATTCTAGTTTTGTGTCTCAGTGTGTGTGTTGAGTATTTGTTGCTTAAATGTTACACATACAGTAGCACCTTTAAAGGAGATATATGACACACTTTCACATCCAATAATTCATGAGAGTTTTAGAGAGTGATTTAACTCTCTTGACTTGACTGAATGTGTCTTTAAAAAATGTGGTCGTCAAGCCATTACATACAGGACACAGTACTGATTTTAAAATCTATATGCATTGTACTGTAGTTGGTGCTAAACTGTTACATTAAGCACCATTGATTATCAGTTCATTACTTAATTGTTTCACGCTCATCCTCAGTAACTACTCATAATGTTGTGTATTGCACTGTAAAGTGTTGTTATGTTGGGGTTTACCACATGACAACAGTACTAACAGTGTAGACTATAGCCGTGCATCAGCTTAGCAAGACTGCACTCAGGCACAGTGGTGCTTTGATCTGACTGTCAGAACGCTGAGATAGATTACAGCATACTCTAGTAATGTGGGTGTAATAATGTCAGCCTGATGGTGTCTGTGTGTGTGTGTTTGGCTTGTGTCTGAAATGTTATTCTGTTCTGGTGTTATTCTGTTTTGCTTAAGTATCATGTTTGTAAGGTTTAAGTCCTGCTCCTTTTTTGTTAAGAAGGTCCAGTTTTGGGGGAAAAAAATAAGTGGTTCTCTATATGTTTGGAACTTGAATATATGTTTGTTTTGGTTGTTGCTGAAAAAATAAGGGTGTTAAATTAAAAAAGGTGCTAAACACTAATTGTAGTTGAGGTTGATGGAAATGTAATTCATTTTGAAGGTATTTAGTCATAAAGAAAAGTATTTGACAAACTAAAAAGGTGCTCAAGGAAAAG
>JAQFJA010000025.1:16002207-16013873 GCA_029874485.1 Naso brachycentron | reverse complement strand
GCTTAGTTCAGGGGTCTATTTCCAGCAGCACAGGCGCTACTGCATGATAAAAAAAAAAAATAACAGGCGTATCGAAGGAATGATATAGAAATGCAATAAGAAGCAGTGTGTCTCTATGATCTACTTCTGTGACAGCACCTTCCTCCCTGTCACTTTGATCAATGTGACACTATTTTATAGAGAATATCAGCTACATTACAGTTAAGAGTTGAGCTACTTATAGTATACATTTAAGAGTTTTTTTGGGATCCAAGACAAAACTGCCACGAGCATAGGACTGAGAAAAAAGAGGCAATAACAAATGTATTGAATCCTTTGCTCCTGCATTCTCTCTGCTGCTAGGAGGTGGAGAGGGGAGATGGCAGTTTCGGGGGGGGGGGGGTTGCATTTTAGTCATTTTGCTAACAAGAGGGATTGCCTACTGTCCTCAATATGAAGACAGAATCATGAGCCATCCAGACCTCTGTGCTGCCTCTACAAAGGCAGACATAAAAGATCCCTTACAATGCATAGAGCAGTGAGGAGGGTCTGCGGGACAACATGGTAGTCGATGGGCTCAGGCAGCGTGGTCAATGGTTTAATCTGAGAGAAATGAAGCGGATTTCTTCAGCTCTGTGTACAGCTTTACCCATCAGCTGAGGGAGATCAACACACTACAGAGTAAAAAATCCTGTGCAGCCTCCACTATATATGTCAAACCACAAATCCTATTTAATAATATCCTTGAGGCAACATTGCAAGAGAAGCCAAGAAAAGAAGGCTTGAGGATAGACAGACAGGAGGTATACAGCAAATCCAAAATCATTATCCTGCTGAACATGAGGCCTACAGCACAACAGATGCATGTGAGTTATCTATTAATGACACAGGGCTCCATTTTAATGGCACAAGACCAGCATTTCGTAGTACACAAGGTCAGTGAAAGCGCATACAGGCATTGCTGTTATTTTCATTGAATTAGGCACAGTGCACCATGTACTAAAGGGTTGGGCAAAGAAGAATATAAAACGAAGCAGAGTGGTTTCGTGATTAAGCACATATCTGAACTGTGCCAATGTTAGAGGCCAGAAAATGTTTTTTTTCTTGGTATCATCTTTGCCCTGCCATAAATATTTTAAGTGCTACTCAGTGTGCTTGCTACAGTATGTGCTGTCTGAGTACAGGACACAAATTTAGCCTACAGGTAAAGCTGTTTTTTTTTTCCCACCCTTCTAATGGACTTTTTACAGCTAAGACAAGTTTTTTATTCAAATGAAAAACAGAACCAGCAATCGAACATTCATATCTTAGCAACAGTAGCTAGGCATAACAGGCCTGTCAAGCTCTGGATTTTTTCCACATTTGAAGCAGTATACATGGGAGAGTCTGTCTGTTTCTTTATAGCCTTTCAAAAAACAAAAAACACAAAATGGAGTCAAAGGAATGGATTAAAGAGCATTTCTGTATTTCTACTGCTTCAGGTTTAGCTGCAAGGCTAGTACCAATTGCAGTGCTGGTGTTGGCGGTGATGTTAACAAAAGAATTTCAGTAATAATATTACAGTTACACAAAATGAAATAACTCGTTGCAACATTACTTACATTACTTACAACATATCTGTTTTTCCTCCAAACGGGCTGGACGATTTCATTGATCTTCATGTGCAGTCAGGCACGTGGTTAAGAAATGTCCACAAAGTGCAACACCGAACAGCATAAATATTAAATGACTTTAGCCTTGTGTAGTGTAGTCTCTCTAAAATCACTTCTCACATCAGGAAGATGAGTATTTATTTTTAATTTTCCACTTGGAGTAAATTTGGTGACACCACACTGCACAAGGGTGAAGTTATTAAAGTTTCCCATGGCTGCACTTTTTAAATGGTCCCTGCGCACGTGCCTCACAACCAACTGAACCTGAAAAGTTGCTCACTACCTTCTCTCTCATCTTTAAACGTCAATATCGTCAATCTGACAGTGCAGCTGTTGGCCACTGTTCAAAGTGTTATGAGCCACAATCAAATTTCATCATTGTTCAGTAGTCTAGTGACAGGAAAAGTTGTATAAAAAGAAATGCAACCCCAAGTCAAAAGTCATGTCGATTTACGTCGAACTAATATTATCACAGGACCTCTGTGTTTGGTGAAATATGATCAGTAGTAGTTGGTGGAATTTTGCTTTACAAATAACGGACACGGCATATTTGGACAGGATTAAGGTCACAGATGTCCAACGCAATTATTACAAATTACCTCAGGCCCAAAGGTAATACTTATCCAGTGAGAAAAGGGCTTTAGCTGCGCATCACAGTCGCACATGTGAGGTCTGAATATTCAAGAAAAAGGGTGAAATTACCAACCTTATGGAATGTAAGGGAAAGTAATGTAAAGAGTAATGTAACAAATTATTTTTGGCACTTACTAATAAGTAAGGAAACTGTATTACTTTTGAAAAGAGTAACGATTTATGAGTCCAAAGAACCAATGAGCCCAACACTTAGATCCAACAGTAACCCAGTGCTTTTTCAAACTGTGTGCCCTCAGTGTAAAGGGGAAAAAAAAGGTAGCACATCCACTGTGAAGTATTTTCAAGCAAGTTCTAGTTAACATACTGTAACTATATCAAACTTTGGGTTAATTTTAGCAGCTCTTGTTTGCTCGTTAGAGAATTAGAGAAATATATTAAAAGTAAATTTTTAATATATTAAAAGTAAATTATACTGGTAATGACATAAATCTAACATTAGCCTAGCCTGCCCAGTATGTAAGCTAAGCTAACAATTAAAACAAACAAAGCTAACAGATTTCAATCAAGACTCACCTCATATTGGGTAATAAGGCCATTGGGCTCAACAGGCTCTTCCCACTTCAGGAAGATCATGTCATCCAGCGGGGTGAAGGTAAGTGACTCTGGTGCTATGCCTCCAGGAACTATAAGAAACAGTCAGAACAAACATTTGTTTGGGAAATTGAAGCGCTAATCCCACAGTGAGCCTCTCCTGTCAATATCACAGAAATGAATGTCACAGGGGCTCAGAACAATGTACCACATGAGACACTTAGACTGCCACAGAACAGCAGGCAGACAATTATGTAACCACATCACAGACAAGAGAAGAAAAGATAATCATGATGTTTTAATTTTGCATCAATCGTCAGTCAAAGATGAAATATATTGATGGAAATGTCAGATCCTTGCTGTTAAACTTCTGAATGGCAGTGACAAGACTATGAATGCCTGAAAAATCAATATTAGATATGTTTTTTTGGGGGGTGGGGTCGGCGCATTTGGCTGCAGCCTGAGTGCCCGTGGTTTGTTTGAGCACTGCACAGAGAAAGACTGTTATGTGAGATTGAGGCCTGAGGCTAAAGCAAGAGTCAAACAGCTGAGTAGACTGTTATTTTTTAACTGAGTTAGACTGGAGGACAGAGTTGCCTATTAAGGCTTTTGGAAAAAAGCATTCATATTCGACGTGTCGGCCTACTGTATGCATATATACATACATTAATCTTTGAACACTTAAAAAAAAACCCTCTCTTTTGCTTTCCCACTCTCTTGATCTCTTTTTATCATTCTCTATGTTTTGTATAACTCTGTACTGTTTGTTTTGATTTTTTTTATGGCAAAACTGATTTCTCCCCCTCAGCCACCATGCAGACGATGTGCTACAGCACAAAAGAATAATAGAAGATAAGAAATAAGCATAAAATCCTATCTCAAGGTTGCCAGAGTCTTAGACAAAATATTTTCTCTTTTACGTTATTTTCATGTGGAAATGAAAAGGATATTTTGTTTGCAGATTCAGCCCTGATCAGATGGTTACCTTTTCTGTTGAAGGTTTTGAAAGATTAAGCAGAAATCATCATGTGAACTAAAACTGACTGATATATAAAACTGTATGTTGTTACTTCATGTGCTGCACTCAATGAACATCAGAGTGTAAGCTAAATGTGACTGCAAAGTTTGAGTTATGGGCAGTTTCAGGTCTGGAAAGTCTCCTTTCAAACATTTAAAATGAGAATAGTGAAACAATTTGAGACAATCTGGTAAATTTCAGATTTTCCACTTCTCCATAAAAGCTATTTCAAGTAATCCATGTGATCAGAGATTAAGATATGACAATGTGGATCCCTAGTGTCACTAAATGACAAGTTAAGAAACTAATATGCACATGCCGGTGTAGGATAGTCGTGCATTTCACATTTTTAAATAGTAGAGAACAGCTCTGCCCTCATTTACAGTGGCAGATACCACATGTTGTGGTAACAACATGTTAAATAATTTAGAAAATTCAGTGCACAGTGATCAAGTTCCTGTCATACAAAATTGATGTTTTGACAAAATTTGATAAAAAGCAGCAGCTAAAAGCAGTAAAGTGATGTTACAGGTTTATTAGATGTACATTTCTAATATTAATGCAGTCTAATACAAGAGTCCTGCAATAAGGTCTATTTTTATGAAGGTTATAAAGTCATATTTGAAACTGTTTTTTAGAGGTGTTGATTTAACTTTATGGTCATTATGGAGGCTGCAGTTCTGTCTGCTGTTCAATTGTATTGCTTTACACTGACAGGTCAATATTTTGTCCATTCATCATTAAACGTTAGGCTCGTTAAAAAAAAAAACAACAAACATCTGCAGAACAGTCGAACAACACAACAAACTACATCCCCCGATGTTTTAATCAGCACCTCCTGAAGTGAGGACTTATTGTTGTATAATACTGCATTACGCTAAGCTAGGTGTGCCAAAGAAACAGGGAAATGCATATTAACATTAAAGGGGAAGTTAATCTCAACATGTTTACCACTTTCTAATCATTTTTTTTCTTTTTTGTTTGCGTTTCCATACTATCTTTGCTGTAACCTCCTCCAGAGACTTACTGTCCTCCTCGGTCTGGAACGTGACCTCTCTGCCCTCTTTCTTCCCCTCTGGGTTGGCCAGTGACAGACGGACATGGACGCCATGGTAGGGTGGCAGATCACGCAGCGTGAAGCGTGAGGCGTTGTGTTCCACTGCCAGGCACTCACGCACAGTGGTGTTGTGGCCTCCACCGCCCCCCGCCGTGGTGTAGCGATAGCACAGGGACACTGAGTAGGTGTGGCAGCGTGTCAGGTTGAAAGCCAGATTCTCCCACTGCAGGGACAACTGCCTGGACTGGATATCTGTGGCTACGAGGCCCCGCAACGCACGCATGGGCTCTGGGAGGGAGAGAGGAAGATAAAGAAGAAAATTCAGTTATAAAGAAAGCAAAGATGCATTGGTAAAAACAAGTAATGTTATTAAAGGAACTCCAAAGGCACAATACTGGATTTTCAAAATGAAAACTCAGATAACTCTGTTTTATTGTGAAATATTTGATTTCAGACAGAACTCTCAGCAAAGGACAGTGTCACAGATGTCCCAGGACTACCCTGGCAGTTCTGCCTTCCTACATGCTACCGTATTGCACCACCACACCATGGAGGTCAAAATTAAGCTGCCAGCACAACACACCCACATCCTCCATGGCAGCTCAGGAACTCATGCCAATTGCGCTAATTAATCGGACAGGCTGCGGGTTGCTGTCGCAGTCCCACCCTCCCGCCTCCATGTCGCAGAGCAAATTGACTATCCAGTAGTTATACTTCTTTGCCCTGCAGCTTAATCCACACACACAAACACACAGTGCCACACAAGGGCACTCACTTCCGCTGGTCACTTTTACTGCTGGGTCATCGCGATGGCCTGTCACGTATTTTTAGAAGGCATCAAGTTATTTCTGGTCACTGCTGGGTTAACCCTGATTCTCTCTGACTCAGACTAAAAGAACAACAGCTCTATCTTTGATATCCTCCTCAAGTGTCATGGCTGGCTCAAAGACACAGAGAGCCTCTGTACACGGACGCACAGACCAGCCAGTGTTCACAGGAACGTCCGAAACTGAAGAGAGGCTGAATGAAGCCAAGGACATCCTCAGTATCAATAGAGGCATTTATCTGAGGCCATTATTAACTATCGATGTCTTTTTTATCAAGCAATACACTATATAAAGTATTGTATGGTTATATCCTTTTAATAGGGCATGTTGAGTAATGAGCCAGGGAGGCAGGGAATGACAGCAGAGATATGGGGTACAGGGAAAGATCAGAGGAGTTTGAGGTTACTGGCCAAGGTCTTCATTCCTTCACTGACTTGCACACTCAGTGGGATTCTCACTGCAGCACAAGATTAGTGTAGGGAAGTTAAATAAGGCGGCTAATGCATCACTGAGCAGCAGCTAATGCACTAAAACAAGAATTATCTAGGAAAATGGATTTGAAAGGTGCTTTGCAGTTGCACAAGGACACACTAACACAGAGATTTGCACACATTTGCTGTGTAAAAAATAATTATTCTGGCCAATGTCTTTATCACTCTCTTTTTTTTATCTCTTCTGTCCTCTCCCTCTTCCTTCTTTTTCTTCCATTTTAGTATGCATGTACTCATGTTCAAACACACATAAAGTATGCAGACATTATTGGATACAATAGACCTTCACCGAATCGTCTTATTCATTCATTACTGCCAGTGGTAGAGTAATTCTTGTAAAGTTAGATTTTAAAACACTTTCATTTGACACTGAGGGCCTCTGCAGTCACTAGATTTCTCTTACAATTTCTCTGGATGGAAAGATGTCCACAGCATTGATCTGAACCTCATGCAGACTAATACGACGGCAGATAAATGGGTGACCAGAGGAATAGCAAAGTAGTAGACTGCACCCAGGATTGCTAATGTTCCATTGTTCAGTGTGACTGAGGATTGTCTTAATGGTGCAATTGATAGTCTGCACAGTCTGAAAGCTAAATAAAGAGAGGCATTTAACTGCTGAGTTGATGAAAGTGCCGCCAAAGAGGCCACAGTGTGCTCATTGTGGGTTTTCTCAAAGTGGACATTTGTGCCAGCCCCTTCCCTTTGCCTCGTCTTATTTGTCTGAATGCCACGGGCATCCATTCTCTGGCACCCTGTGGCGTGTAAACTGCAGCCGCCCAAACATGGCCCAAAGCCCAGAGCACCATGTTGATCCTTGGAGAATGGAAGTAAGAGTGAATCTGACAGGTTCTGGTTTATTATCTCCCCAAAAACTGCAACGTGGGACAGCAGTAGGACAGAGCAGAGTTGCCTTAGACTGCATGCATCCGTGGAGGTGATCTGGACTGACTGTGTCAGGTGGAAAAGCAAAATTTATACAGACGTGCACGCCTGTACCCATGTGCAAGCAAAGACACAAACACACATAAATTCAAATACCCCAAATGTGAACATATAAATTCTGAGTCAGAATGGAAGACAAGATTAACGACATGCCAAGAAAGGCAAGGCACTTGTGTGCCTAATGTGCCTAATTTTAGTCAGGCTCTGGTGTTGGCTCCCTCTAACAGACCAAGAGCATCATGGACAGGGGCTTTCCAGAAGGTTCGGTGACCCAGCAGCAGGTGGAAGCCCATTAACGTAGTTTGGGGACCACCTGCAGTACAAATGCACGCCTCTCCTCTGTGATTTACTTGAGGGGCTTCAAGCTGTGCTAATGCACCGTGCTGATAATCACAGCAATGGCTCATCAAGCACACCTGGATGGCCATCAGAGCCAGGCGGAGACCATGTTCACATTCACGGCCATTAGTTTTACAGCACCCTCACGAGGACAGCTCGGTTCTGCGAGGGTGTGTGTGTGTGTGTGTGTGTGTGTGTGTGCACGGTAAAGCCATAGCCGGCATGTTTGGGCAGGAGGGAAATATTCAGCATGACCATGGACGAGTGACATTAGTCACAGTGACAAGACACAGCTTCTGGAGAGGAAATTCACTTTCCTCCTAAATACAGCGACGATCCAAATATCCCCTCTGTTCCCTGGATAGTTACCATCTCTCTGAAATCACCACAACAACCTTACTGTCCATTTCCTCCTGCTTAAACCTAATCAGGCCAACAGCAATTGAGGACAATGAGGATTCAGTGGTGGAATGTGGGGTCAGTAGGGGTGGTGTAGTCCAGATGGTTTGAAGGCTGGGTTAGGGGTGCTCTGGGAACCAGGTGGTGATTAGACTCTCCTGCAGGGTCAAGAAGGTGAAACACACCAGGTGGAGGAGTTTCCATTGTTGCAGCTTACTGTAAAATGTGTGTCGCATCAACACCACCCAGATAAGAACAGTAAACACTGATCAAGTCACGCAGGAGTCACTCAGATGCAGCTGCACGACACATAAGCTAATTCAACTATCAGTCACTCACAGCTTTGCAGTTACAGGGTCGAAACACAACTGACTGGCAAAATTAATTTCACCTATTCTTCCTCTGTATTGAACTAGTACTGAATCTATGAGCCCTGTTTAACAGCTCAGCAAACAGAGCAGTATTACTTATCCTACGGTTGAACAAGCTAATGTCACAGTGGTTGAAATGTAAATACATCATTAAAGGCCAAGCTTAGTGACTTTCACAAACACCGATACCAGCAACAGTAAAAGGCAATTTCTATACACTTTGAATCCCCTTTCGCTTCACTTCTCACAGATTCATTTTACTCATTCTCAATGTTTTACTCTCTCACAATGAAAAACTACCCTCTCTCCCACACAACTAGCTACTCCCACGGACCAGCCTTTCCTACAATCCTTCGTCTTTTGCTATCGACTTTTTTTTTCCTAACTTTTTTATTGTGAATTTGCGGCGTCTCTTGAGTTGGGGCCGGGGGTGAGGGGATTGAGGAGGGAGTGCTGTGAGCTCACTCAATGTGTCTGATGAATGAGGGGTGTCTTCTGCTGTTGGGAGAGGAGAGTAGCTTTAATATGTCATTGGAGAGGAGGCCAGGGAGGCTCTACTGGAGCAGGGTAGGGAGATATGTGAGGGATGGTGTGTGGCAGGAAGAGGCCGTTGGGCATAGAAAAGAGTGATGACCATGGAAGTCACAGATCCACAGACTGCCTTTGGGTAACACAAAGCACTGCATATCATGCGCCTGTGAGTGCTGCGCCCACATTGCAGATGCAGGCAGCAGTGATGAATGCCTGCATCTCTTCGGGTGCATCTGCGTCAACACAGTGCTCTTTGTGCTGTAAATGTGTACATATATTTAAAAGTAAGTATGGGTGTGGCCCGCTGGTATCCTGCTCATCTCCTGGGTGTTCTGTGTCTGCACAGAGATAGACGACAGGGGCGCACCAAGCGGCAATCTCCGCTGCTGAAAAATGGAGGCAGCATGAAGTGCCAAAAACTGCAGCTGCAAAAATGGCCACTTGAGGCTCCCTCCAAAGGTTGGTCAATTTTAATAGCCCGTTTTAAAAATGTCTAAATGTTGAAAATAAACATGTTTACAGGATGATTCAAAAAGATTTTTTTGTCTCTACAGTTAATTCCTGTAATGAAAACTGCAACAAGGGTGAACTGTTATATAACTCACTCTTTGCAATTAGAATTAGGTTTAAAGTTATGTATAATAAAAAATATGGCTGCCTATCACCAATGCCAATTCAAGTCACTGATCTTAACTTCTCGGGCGTATTTGAGGTGTTGATGCTTTTTGGATAATTTTTCATGCAAATATCAGACAAATAAAATGGCTTTCTGTGTACTTAACTGCACTAACATACTTGTCTTTGCTCCACCCACACTCTGTACCCATTTTGGATTAGCCAGGAGCGAGGGGGAGAGAGGCACTGCCAAGATGGTAACAGCCGCAGCCTCGACTCTAAGCTTCTCTACGGCTGAAACCTATGGGTGACGTCACAGAGACTTTGTCCATGTTTTTTCACAGTCTATGTTGTGCACAGATGTGAGTAGGCAGTACAAAATGCTCAAATAAAAACAAACAAAGACAGGAGAAAAACTTTCATCTGAATGACAAAAGAGAATTAATAATAACTAACTTAAATGTGCATTTAACTGTTAAATAAATTGTAACCATGGTTTAAGAAGAAGTGACGGACAAATGAATATCTAATCTCTGAATATCATAACAAGCACACTATATTGGTTTCATGGAATTTATATCTGTAAGTATAGCATGTAATGTTTGTATTGCGATTGCTCTCCACAACCACCACCAACAAATTATCTGTTTGTTTGCCAAATAAACACTCTCCCTTGTTCAGCAGATACCAAAGACACCTGCTCTAGCTAGTTTCTGTCATCAGCCCGCTGTTATCTTTAACAGTCAAACCAATATTTCCATGCTGGCAGCAAGAAAGTCCTCCTTTCAGTCTCCTCAGCTCCTGAGTTCAGAGAACGTCAGCGATAGCAAACGCTCCTTTTTTCATGAGATAAGTATGTGCAGCGACTGGGTTGGAACTTGTCTATCAGCTCTCCTCTGATTGAATTTCAGCAGATTATCGTGACAGATGAAGGCCCATCGTGTCAGACTCTCTGAAGTTCTGGTGAGAGGCTGTTGGGCATCAGGACTTGGCTGTGGATCTTTAATTAAGTGAAAAGAAGACATAAAGGTATTATATTAATCTGGATGAAATGGTGCTTACGCAATTTATAAAATCAGAGAGCAGCTTTGTGGTTCACAGAGCAATGTCCTGATTTCTACCAAATAGCCAGTTGCTCAACAAACTGCATTCCCCTCTACTCCTCTGCAACACTGCATCACCTGAAAGGTAGACACATTTTTCCTTTCAAGCAGAAAAGATTCTATAGTGGGTCCTTTCAAAGGACTATTGTTGTCCGGAAAAGAAAAAGAGAGAAAAACAACAAAACCCAAATGGAAACAGAGTGAAAACAATGTTATAGCCTGTTATCTCTAAAAACATGACATCATTCTACTGGGTTCAAATACAGCTACAAATTGCTGCAATAGAAAGGATGTATGCGATAAAACAAAGAATGCTCTATAATGCAGTTTAAAAGACATAAAGATAAAAGCTTTGTGGTGTGTGTTTAATGCAACTACAGCTTGAATGAGCACGAAGTTGATGATTATAGTTACGGTAGAACTCGTCTGTATTTTAACGCTGAGCTCTATTATCTAACATAACCAGCGATCAAAGGAAGCTACATCACCTAAAGCACAACACAGCGGTTCTCACGCTGAGTCTGCGGGGTCACAAAATAATTAGAGGCATGAGAAGGAAAAAGACGCATTTTTGTCACACAAAATTCAGTTTGTATTTGAGTCTATTTTTTTTTTTTATTTTCCTGTGAAACAATTGTTACTTTCACCTCTTTCAGACACCCAAAAAATCTGTAAAACTGAAAAAAAAAAAAATAATAATCATACTGACGCAACACTAAGACCATAACCTGACACAACAATGCTTCATTTAAGAGGTGATAAGCCCAACGATTAGGAACCACCAGGACCAAAGCTCACCTGCACACTTGGTCCTGCTCACCAGAGGCGGGCCAGGTGGGCCAGTTCCCCCCTCTCCTGGCCGAGTCAGCAGCACACTGATGTGATACTCTGTGTCTGGATCCAGGTGCCACAGCTTGTAGGTGACCATGTTGACTCCATGCACCTCTGACCACGGAGACTGGCTGGCGCGGTACTCAATCTCCTTCCTGATTATGGGGCCATCTCCCAGGATTGAGTTGGTGTTGAGCTGTATGATCAGGTAAGTGGAGCCGGCACGCAACAGCTGGGGTGGTGCAATGGGGGATGGAGGTTCTGAGAGAGGAAATAAAAAGCAGTATTTTTCGTTTACACAATTGCATTGGCCAAAGCATTTT
>JAQFJA010000025.1:15966424-15989926 GCA_029874485.1 Naso brachycentron | reverse complement strand
GGCATGTCTTAATCAAAGATCACACAATGTAGATTTATTGAATTTAATCTGCTTCCCCATGCACCTCTTATAGATTTTAATAAAACTTAAAATATTACCAAGTGGAGCATTAGAGAGTTGGCATTGCAGCCCAACAGATATATCAGTTTGCAAATATTACTGGCCAACACTGATCTATTGCAGATGTATCAGCATCGATATATATGTTCTTAGACAGGCGTCAATATTAAAACTGTATTTTTAAGGCTGGGAAAAATCTGGACTAGTGATTTAAAATAGTGTAATTTCGTAATTTGTCCAGAAGAAGGCAGTATGTCCTTTAATAACTAACGAGTGAAGTGTTAACTATTCAGCACAATGATGTTTGGAATAAAGTTTGTTCAAATGTAAGATATCTGGCCTCCACTACATATCTTCGTCACAAGTATTTGATAACCACATTCAGCTGATATTATAATATCGGCCGGATAACAAAATGTTCTTGCACCCTAATATTGGCATCGGCCCCAAAAATCAACCATCTGTTGGCCCCAGGTGGTATCATTACCTAATGACCCTTCCTCTTCATAGTTTTCTTGTTTTCATCATTTCAATTTTTCCTGTTTCAGGTGGTCTATTTTCTTCAAAGCCTGTGCAGGATCCTCTTCTGTTCATTCTCTCTAAATTTCAATTTGTCCTTATTTATTTCTTCTGCTATCTGTCTTTTTCAATGCCACCTTCCCTGCCTCATTCTGTTCACCTGCACGGACGCACACTAGTTACAGCAATGATCATTCAAGCACAATATCCTTCAATATTTTGACCTGACTTAGCTGTGTAAGCACACAATGCTCTTTCATTGGACTACCATCTAATTTAGCAAGAAACACTGATTCGGCTTAATGGTTTACAAGGAAGAGAAAAAATGTCTTTAAATTCTAATTGGAGGTGTTATTACTTTCTGCTGAGCTAAAACACTCAATAAGAGATTGATTACTGGTTAATCCTCAGTGTTCTTAGCCATTAGGATGGGAGGTTATTAGGAACGAGACATTCAGAGCATTTGTTTCAATAAATAACCGTCCCAGATTTTTATTGAGAGCCACTTTCCCAATGAAACTCTCTATAAGCCTGAACTTTATTGTGACAAATGCCCAAAGATGTTCCAAAAGATGAAAGCTCAGGAATCAACTGCCAAAGAAAAAAATAAATAACAGTGTGGCACGTGGTGATTTATGACTGGTATAAAATGCACATTAGGGGAACATATTACATTACTCTGTAATATTGGTTTTAAGAAGCAATTGTAATGTATACAAATCAAGACATGATTTATTTAGCCCCATAAACCAGCTTTTACCTTTTCCACTGCAGTCAGGAGACACCATTAGACACAAAGGGCTTTCACTCACCATTAGATGTAGTCATGGATAAATAACTTCTTAAATATTCACATCCAAAAGGTTACGTGATGGACCTAATCCGTTAAGGAGGAAAATGCTAAAAGACTAAATTCTCTTGCAGGACTCTCAGCGGGCTGCAATGAGGAAACAAGGAGACATTATCAGACAAAGCCGGGAGAGCATGAGGATTCTCTTTGATAAGTCTTTGATGTGCATGCCTCTCTTTTTTAAAGATTGGAGTATTACAAGTAAACAAGAAGTCGTGTGAGACTTGTGGGATCTGCGTGTCAGGTTTATGAAGTCAAGCAAAACAGGCTAAACGTGAACTACCAAATCTGTACTACAAACTACAAAAGGATTGTTTGACACATGGCTCTGTCCAAAGGTGAAAAACTCCAGACTCCAGAAGTCACTGTGCACGACCAAGAAATAACCCAGCACTTACCCACAACAAAACAGTAAATTTATTTGAAATAAAACAGATCTCACCATTTTGTGTGCAGACTAAAAAAAGACTTAAAAAACAGATCAGCTGGTGTAAAACCAAAAAAAATCTGGTTCAATAACAGGCAATTTGATGGAGAAAAAAAATCAAACCAGAAAGTAAAACAAACAACATGTAATGTGTTAATTAAAACAGTTTACAGAAATTGGTAGGATGATATTCGTTACGTACAACTTCGACAGGCAAACCCTGTAAAAATAACATTGTGGGGTTTAGGGAAGATCACATGCTCAAACTTCTATAGATTGATTGATAAGTTGCTGTAATCTAACCATTCTTCTTGACCAAAGTGGCACTGAAGTCCTTCCAAGTCTCAAAGCACTGTGAAAATTAATCCACAGTCCTCATTTCACATGAAATTGCATTTCAAAGTTCAGCTGATACAGACATCAGGGCTAAACAGTCTGAGATTTCTTTTGGTTTGTGTAGGTTTGAGAACTGCAGCAACTCTCTGCCCACTCAGTTCGATTAACATAGACTGCTGAAGCCTCATATTGGCTTTGGATTTACTAACTTAAGGTTGCATGAAACAAGGACTGTTTGTCCATTCTCTTATGTCTTACAGTGAGGTTTACAGGAACAGGACCGATTAATGAGAAGCAGGAACTAAACTAAACTAATGATTACAATGAGGAAATAATTCTCTGAACGTACTTTTTGCTTTAATAAGAAAGACTTGAAAAAAACAACGAAAAAACAACAAACAACAAAAAAGAGGAGATAAATAAATATGAATCAAAACATAATCGCAATCAAAATGTAAAAAAATCAAAAATCAAAAATCAAGACCAAAAAAAGGCAAGATGAAAAAAACTATGACATTTGGAAGGAGACGAAGCAGAGAGAAGAAAGTGAGAGGCGGTCAAGGGGGGGGGGACATGTCTCGGCTCTATTTGGCAGTCTTGGAGGGCTGGATAACATCTTTAATATTTGATAACAAGGTTCTCCAGGTATTGCAAACACTTCTACCAATAAGAGGCAGAGAGAAATACGGCGATGTACACCAGACACACATGACATCTTCAATCTAGAAATCTCAAGGTGATCTTACTCTCTCAGATTTCCAGCCCCAAATCCATTGAACCCCAATCCCAATTTCACAACTATGATAGGAGAAAGTGGTGTGTGTGCTCGCCAACTCTGATATTAAAGGGAAACTCCACCAGTTTTGAATCTTATCTCTGTCTAGCCAAATTCAGTATATAATTTGAAACTCAACAATAAGTTTTCTAAATGTTCTCTGTGTCTCTGGTATGCAGCTTCAAAATCTCTTGTTCTTCCAAGAACCAGTGACATCACTGGTTCTCAAAACAACTACAAACTGTTTACCCTTCGCCTTTCCCTTTGCACTCCAGGCCAGATGGCACCTTTTGTTCGTATTGAGAGGAATTTATGCAATACTAAATAAAAGGAATGTTCTTATGCAACAAACAAGACAGACCTTGGCAACCCAGCAAGTACTGTTTTTTCTGTGATTACTGCAGGTAGGCAATAATAGGAGCCTTTAGCAGGGGTGAAAATAGTTTTAAATTCTTGCTGATAGGCCTACTACTAAAACAACCTTCTTGACTGCATTTTGTTCAAGTCTCCTTGGCTTACCGCATCCTTGAAAAAGTGTTTCAATATTTTAATACCTGTATGGAGTAGAAAGAAATTAGAAACACTTGACATTGTGTATAGCAAAAGATTTGTTTTAACGGTTTAAGTGCAACTTTCAAAACAGTGTCATGAAACATCACGACTTATTCTGCTACACATTTTACTTGGGAGATTTTGCAACAAACGCCTGCCTGCCAAAACCCCACAGCACTGGATATCAGTCAGCTGCAGTGTGTTTGCAGGAGCTCACGCTAACATTAACTAGTAGTAACGTTAAGTTGAGGGAAGGCAGCTGGGCTCCATCCCGCTCGAATCAAAACACAGCAAGGACAGTTCAGAACTGATGCAATTTAGAACGATTTGAAAAAATGATAAGGAGATCACGTGTCGTTAAAGATGTAATAATGTTAGCAGACGTGTTGTCTTGCTAAAATGCGACTGTGACTGGTTTTGAGTGTAGGTTTTGACAGGCAGCTCCTTTTCCCCACACAATATAACAGCATTTACTGTATGTGATTATTTTACAGCTTGTGGAAAATTATCGTTTACAGACGGTGGCACTCATCTGTCTGGAGGCTAGCGATGCAACGCACTAGCTACAGCCATGGCTTGAGTCACTATCCCCAGCCTACGACAGGCCATAGCCTCGCTGTCAGCGGTTTGCCTCCGGGCCTACAGCTGTACCGCATCTAACATAATTTGGTGATAACGTGATGTTATTTCAAATGATAAACATCCAATTGTCTCTTTCCACATGCATGAGGGTCAAAATCTCAGTCACAACATAATACAACAACATCTACATGATAACTTTACAGCTTTATCCACAGGTACACAGGCTGAAGCTGCCAGTATAGCAGTTAGCTCTGGCTAACTGCTTCTTGCATAGTCAGAGATAACGTGATGTTATTTCATGTAAAAACATGATTGTCTCTTTCCAAGATGCATGGTGGGTCAGAATATAACAACATCTATGTAATTATTGTACAGCCTATGGAGAAATAATGGAAGCTGTGCCACTCTTGCTTGCACTATTACTGTTTTGTACACTGAGCTGCGTTTACAACCTCTAGTGCTCGCACGCAGTAAATCTTGGTACATGTAGGCACTGCAAGAACAGCTGAGTGAGCAGGACAACTCAGAAAACTCAGCTTTCTATGTCAATACATAGAAAGCTGAGACTAAGGAACTAAACTAAGGAATTTATTGCTTCAATTGACTACAATCACCATCAACATTGATCGGACATTCACATGAACAGTAGTGGATTTTTTCCTTTAACATAGAGGGCAACAGACGAGACAACTGTTCCGCACTCATGATTTCAATCAGAATAAATGTCACAATGGACATTTTAAGAGAAAAAACAAAACTTTGAAAAATACTCAAGCTGTAAGCGATCAGGAAAACTGTTTTTCAAATCACAGGCAAGCGAACAAGTATGAGTGAGACGATTTTGGGTTTTCTGCATATTAAATCTCTTAGTTTGAGTGATTATCAAAGAACTACTTTGAATCTTGATATGATCAACCTTGAGAATAATCTCACATCACACCTCTGCAGTGCAAGAGCCTCAAGTTTGTACTGAGCTCGTAAGATCTGCTTTTAATTCCACAACCACCTGGAGCTCTTTGCAAAGCACTTTAAAAATGAAAATTTTAAATCTTTGTTAAAAAAATCAATTTAGTTTGTTTGGATATAGAATGAAATAGCTATAGATAAATGAAGATATGGATAAAGAAATATAGATCACTTGTTTGTTTGTTTGGTGTCCCTCAATAGTTCTCGCTCTTCATGTTTAAATAAAGGCAAATGAAACAAAAAGTTGCACTTAAATTTTCTATCAATGTGCAGTAGACAAGGGACTGGGAGCTCTAATATGACCTGAAATGTAATAAGGTGGAAAAAGCAGCAGATTTGAAAAATCTTCTTCAAAATGATACGCATTCCCCTGGGATTTATTGTACTCAGAGACAGTGATAAGAAGTGCCTGTTCTCCACCTCCAGTCCAAAAGAGTGCTTTGCTAGTTTAATGACGGGATAAATCTATCTGCCTATTACTTAAAATCCAAAGAGATTGTATTAAACTTGCTATGGAGCGAATAAAACCCAATCTGTTCAGTGTTTAAAGGCACACAAGCTGCAGCTAACATGCTTTAAAACTAAAAGTCTGGGGGGGGGGTTTCAATAGAACTGTGTTGAAGCAAACAGGCCTATAACAAACTCCCACTGCTCTCCTTTTTTGTGCTTTTAATGCACTGATGCCGGCTAACAAAAGAGGATAGCTTGCATTAAGATGCTATTAATGAAAGACATTCAGCCTCACACCGTCCCATTTACCCTTCTCTTTTTTGTCTGTGTTACAGAGAGCACTGATGTGTTGCAGGACAAGACCCTGTGTCATTCCACAGTGATGAGGTTTTTGACTGCTGAGGGATTAGCAATGTAAGCTGTGGTATATGTGACTGTGAGGGGGCAGTTTGTTTTGCTCATTCTGAACTGAAAAGCAGCACACGCTCAGCTCAGCGCGGTTAGAGTAAAATATGAAGCGAGAGAGGGAAGGAAGAGGACATGTGTTGCTTCATTTCCTTACATGCTGCAATTAGATACATTTTCTCCAATGGTGCCAACACCTGGTGACAAAATTTAATAAAATAAATGTGATCAACGTGTTTTCTCCCACATGGGGAAAAAGCTAGGCCATTAGCAGTTTAAGCTATTCTATTGAAAGGCTTTACTGTCAATACTAATTTACGTAAGTGTAAGGCCCATCTCCTTCTCCTGTACTGTTTGTCCTGTCTTCAGCCATTTCCTCCTCCTCCACATAAGCCCATTATAAACCTCCTTCTCTTTGAAGGAGCGTCTCATTGGAAGCCAAAGCACAATCTGACTCACCTATGAGCCACAACTGTTTACTGGGATATTTACAAGACTGTGAGACAAGAAAAGTACACAGCTCTTGAGGGAAAGAGGAAGGGAGAATGAGGACAACAGTACGAGTAAGGAGGCTGCACAGAAAACTTCAATAGCACCTGACATGGAGAGACAAGGCAGGATAAAACATGCTATTATTGTTTCTATGACTTATCTGTCCTGATGTGATGATTGGGCTGAATGGTAGTTAGAGAGTCTGTTTTATAACAGAGATCACAGCTTTGCTCTCAGTGCATCCATCAGCAGTGAAGCGCTGCTCAGCAAGACACTCGACCGCTTTCAGCTCACTCATTGTTAAACATTCAGCACAAGAGCAACAGCTATTTAATACATTAAATACAAGCAATGTAAAAGTAATGATTCACACTGAGAGCTCCATTAATTATTTGTTTTACACTGAGCTGATGAACATTTTCTCTGGCGGGTCTTTGCTGGCCTGTTTGCAATGGGGCCAACTGGCAGTAGCACTTGTAGCTTGTGCTCTTCATATACGCTGATTTGTAACTACAGAGATGACATTAAAAAAAACATAATACAAAGAGAGCCAAAACATGTGTAACTTAATGAGTTTTCCCCACAGAAGGCTAATTTCAAAGTCATTTCTAAAAAAAAAAAAAAGACTTGTCTATGTTCTCATTTGAAATATACATCAATGAAAAATAAATAGTAAATGTACTTATTCACTTTCTTGTGAGGATTTAGAGGAGAAGATCTATACCACTTTTATGACTGGACACTAAATATAAAGCAGGAGCCAAGAAGTGATTAGCTTAGCTTTGCTTATGGACTGGAAACTAAGGATCCTGTTTCCACCTCCAAAGTTTACTAGTTAAGACAGTGGATCTACTTTGTTTACAATCCACACAAAAATGGCTGCCTGGAAACCTCACAGAGACATCAGACTCTAGGAAGTACAAGAAAAAGTCCGGCACAAAACCCTCAGTGAAACTACATTTTAATTTTTTTTTTTTTTTTTAGCTTTCGTACAGATTAAAAAGTTGGAAACAACGTGAGCTTTAGAATTTTTGGTAGACCTTCTTTTCAGCTTTGGAAAGAGCAAGGCTACCTGTTTCCTCCAGTCTTTATGCTGAGCTATGCTTCCTGGTGCTAGTTTTATATTTAAAGTGTGCATCAATCTGATAATCTAATTCTGAGAAAGAAAGTGAGAAAGCGTATTATCCAAAATGTCTTTGAATAAAATTTAAAATTCAGAATTTTTCTGAGCAGACACGCGGGGGCCGGATTTAAAAAAACAAAACAATAAAACATTCATTTAGAGCTAATTAGTCTATTATTGTTTAATATTTTCACTTTATTACTAAATTTATGTTAATTTAATTAACTGTTATCAGCATAAACAGACTCCTAAAAAACATGGAAAATCCACAATGAAACCCAGATACTTAATTAGAAAATGCTCTCAGACCTCCACTAGGGAAGAAGTCTGTTCAATACAAAAAAGTTCAACTATCAGTGAAAGTGTTCTTACCTTAACAATAGCTTCTCCCCAGGATCCCCCAAAGCAACTAAAACTACTCATTCAATACTCGATATAACAGCTGGCTGACGAAAATAAAAATGACGCCTCTTGAATCTAATAGACAAGTTAAGCGATACTCCGACGTCCCTGGAGTTATCTCTGCATCAAGGGACAGCCCATCTCTGAGCTGAGCTGATGGTGGGTGGGTCTATTAAGTAGAGAGGATGGAGTTGGGGAATAATTATCTCAACATAATAAATACTGTCTTTACAACAGGTGGACTATGAATCGGGGCCTTTTCTCAGGGGTGGGAAAGCCAACCAACGATCACTCTCAGGACAAACTGAGCATCTTCAACTGGTGTGTGTTGTAAGACGCATTTTCTGAATTCAGTATTCTGTAGGCAGGATGAGAAGCTTTAGTGGGCCAGATTTGGCCTGCGGGCTGCCAGTTGAAGATCAGTTGTGTACTGTATCTCCTTGTAGATGAACCACAACAACAGAACTTTTTCAAAGGTGTTTCTTTATGTGTACTGCACGTCTGTTTGTTCTTGTCAGTAATAAACTTTACCTGATTTTCAGCTCATATAAAGTTGCTGGAACGTTGTCGCCCTGTATCTGCCCACCTGTTTGTACGAAGGACTATTATTTATAAAGTGAAGGTCAGATCCTGCAGGGCTGAGCAGAATTTAATTAAGTCAGAAGGGATTGACAGTTCTTGATAAAATGCACACTACTCAACTTAATTGCTTTTTGACAGCTCAGCAGAGTTTGCAGAAAAAAGAAATTGGATTAATAGATGGATCTCCCTCATGTTCACCTGACCGTGCCATCTACAGACCAGAGCACATCAGGCCCCCCCCAGCAGATGCCAGTCAATGTCCATCTCCTGTATGCAGGCCATGACATGCCGGCAAATTGTTGGGGTCGGCTGAATACACGGAGCACAGGCCTCAGTGGGTGGAATCTTTAGCAGGAAGCCCACAAGAGCCCCAGTCAGGGCCCTGGAGCACTAACATTAGCTACATGCACGAGGGAATCAATGCTAATTAAATTGCAAATGCAAGTAATTAACACCAGATTCACCTTGAGGCTGAAATGAGTGGTGAGCACCAGAGCCTTGCTATGTAATATTTTTCAGCTGTACAAGATGTCAGTCACTGGGTCTGTAGGTCTTCATCATGAAAATGAAACCTCCCTTGACTGTTTAAGTCATTAGTATTAGAAAAGCATCAGGCTGCATTAACACATCAAGGCGTATATAAACTCCCAGCACCATCATCTTGATGAGGGATACTGAGTTTAAAAAAATCATTTGTTACATCCTGACAAATAAGACTAACAAGTGATAACAAGTTATTGTACCTGGTATTCATTAGGCCAAAAGGTGCTGACAGCAAGCTCGACCTGGTGCCACTGCTTGGCTTGAGACCCCGACGTGTTCCACGCTGGACTGCCAAGCGGGCCGCCGTTCACTCGCACATATGCCCGCAGGGCCCCCGGACTGTGGCCATCACGGCTGTAGAGGAAGTAACTGAATTGGACGCAGTGCGTGTCATTTTCACTCAGCGTCTGCAGCAGCAGCTGTGCACGGTGACCCACGGCATGCTGGGAGGAGTTCACCAACATGTAGGATCCTGGAAGGAGCGGGAGACATGCATTAGTTATTTATAGCACTCCAGCTTCGAGAGTCACGACAGCATGCTTTCTGTTAACATTTGCATACATGTTGCCATTTTCTGTGTGCTGAGAAAATGTTCAGAGAGCAACTCCAGATGTGAATGATGAATATTAAAAGGTTTAAAAGTCAGGATGATTAGTAATGAAGTCATGCCATTATATGAATATCATTTATTTTAAGCCTAAAAACATGGTTAGCTTTGGGTTATTTCAAATCATTGTGTTCCCTGTGCACCAGCTGTCAGGAGTACATCCACACAATGAGGCAAAAAAAGGATGCATTTTAAGAAGTTAACAAGCAGCCAGGATGCCTGCAGTGTTAAATCATTTTAAATTGCTTCATCTGCGAGGTCCATCTCCAGAGACAGATGTAGCATCTAATGTTTTGTTCCATGTAGGTTTTTTATTCCTGTTTTTTTAATATTAATAGATATTCATAGTGTTCTGTTGTTTTCTTAAAAAAGAAAGTAATTCCAGGAAAACTGTGATGTAATGTAAAACAAATGTGCACTGTGTGTCTTGTAGTGAGATTTACACATAAAAAAAAGGGATTGCATCACAAGAAACTCAATACAAATTGATCTTCATGTTAAAACAGTCCAGTGTGAGAAGGATTTAGGGAGATTTGTTTTAGGATTTTTCTTAAAAAAAGTTTTTTTTTAATGACAGTAGAATGAACCTTTGACATCTACAGGGGGAGAGAGTCCTCTTCCACAGAGTCCACCATGTTTCTACAGTAGCTCAGAGTGGACAAACTGAACACTGGCTCTAAATAAAAAGTCTTTGGTTTTTTTGCGTGTTTTGCAGTCAGCGTAGTTTTGCGTGCATGCTTGGAACGAAAGGGCAAACAAATTGGTATTCAGTTGAGTGTAATCTGCAACTTCATCTTTGGATGCTATTAAATCCTACACACTGGACCTAGAAGTTAAACTTGAATGACAGGAAATGCTATTTATTTACCATAAGATAAAATTCACTATGGTCAATGCAGTGGAAAACATTGACAATATTGTCACATTTTAGATAGCCAGACCAGCTATACTATAAAAAAAATACAAACTACGGTGAATGTGTCTATTGCAGTTTCAGCTGATACCTGATTAACAACAGGTGGAGGTTTGCATATGAGCCACTGAGAGATTTGTGTTAAGCGGACTCATATGAATGAAGGCAAAAATATCACACGGAATAAACTGACTTTTCCCCACATTTACCTGGGTGGATGCACAAGAAGAAAAATCAAAATACTCTCCAGTAACTCACATCTATGTGTGTAGGTGGTTGATAACAGGAAAAGAAACGTGCCCTGTTCAATAAAAAAGAGTAGACTGAGCCACCAGTTCTCGTCAATGCTGGAGAGATGCACAGAAAAAGCCGGCAGACTGAGCGAGAAAAGAACCGAAGGCAGTGCTTCCTCTGCAAGGCGACGCCGAGGTAGAAAAACGAGATTCACAAAACCCCCCGAAGCGTCCTCTAATCAGGATAACATAACCCCATTGCCCTTTGCCTAGCATCTGTCCTGCCTTGAGTCTGTGCCGGCTAACCTGATTAGCACAACAATGTTGGGAGACCTTCCTGTGTACTCACATAATCTAGCCTGTTGTCTTTGTACTCCAAGGTCTTTCTATTCTCAGTCAGAAACAAGCCCAAGAGACCAGACAGTCGCAGCTTCGGCGCCAGGTGTCCTGAAGGCATTTATTCTCCACTCAGATGTAATAGTAAGTGAATGCTGAATTGCCAAACAGAGAAAAAAGTCTTTACATCCCACACAGACTGCACCTCTAAATCTGGAATCATTCCCGCCAAAGAAAGACAAAATGTACTCCTTAATGTTTTCACACCTTCCAAAAAACTCTCCACTCAAGATTACGTACTATGAGTTAAAACTGTTGCGTGTTCTTCGGGCTTGTCTTTCCCTCAGTTGTGCGACACAAACACATCTGCCTCTCCACCAGCACTACCGAGCTACTTAAAAAACACTAATTAGCTCTTTATGTGCAAATAAGACAAAACGCCTAAATTCACAGACTCGTGTTTCACATAATGAGATTGAGATTCACAACCTTTAACCCTGAGCTATAAAGAAAGTTAAACCGAGGACCACAGAGAAGTGGGGACGGTCATTATCTGGAGGCTAGAGAGCGGCCCTTGCTGCCAAGCCCCGTTGCCCTGCAGCCCACTGTCGACAGCCCCTGATTTGTGTCTTGTCCCAGGCCGGGGATCTCGGCACTCTCATTTCCCTTTGCTTAATTAGGTCTTTCAGAATCTGTCTCCTCTCTCGCACCCTTCAGGCTCACATGGGACTCATAAAATAATAGCAAACGGCTGAAGCACTGCAGCAGGACTGTCCTCACTGCTGGTTTTATCCTGGATGTGTACCCCTCCTTTTATATATAGACACTATCAACACCTTTCTGTTGACTTTGCAAGTTACTATAATGTCACGTAGGGACACATGGATCAGTAACTCAGCTGCCCTCTAATCTGTTTTAAGATTCAAATTTGAAAAAGTGAGTGTATCTGATGTATGTAAAATGAAAATGTCCATGAATTAAATATTGTGGCAAATTAAATCACGGTCCTGAACAGATTCCTTGTCGTAATTACAAAATAAGACGAGATCGTCAATGGAAGCATGTAACATGGGCATCACGCATAATTTTTGTTCAGGTAGTTTGGTAAAATCTTGCCTCTGGAGCCCTTAACATGATTCTTAAGAAAATGTTTATATTTAAGGTGTTAAATGGGTAATAAATACACAATTAATGAATCAAACTAGGACTGCATTGCTGGCGGTTGTCTCCGTGGATCAGTCAAGTTGAAGTTTGCATCTGCGTCATCCAGACTCGTACAATGTATGTTGTGAATACCTTAAAGGAATTTAATAAAAGTGTTTAAATCTTTTCAGTTCAGGGCAAAGCCAAAAAAAAAGGAAAAAAACTGAATGACATGGGAGAACCTGAGAAAACTTCCCAAAACTAAGTCCATTAACTGCGTGTAGCCTACAGGAATAAGTCAAGTGCAGCTTTCGGCACAATGGAAACTATCGCTTTATCAACATGCATAAGTTGAGTGAAAAATCTCCAGTGAGAAACATACAGAGCTTCATCCCAAGGTGCAACATCAATAACCTGAAGCTTAATATCAGCAAAACCAGTGAGTTTGCTGTGACTACAATGCTTCCAATATGAATGTTGCTGCAGCTACAAATTCACAGACACTTCACAAACATCTTTAACCCAGCAGCACATAAGAGCTGAACAATCAGCAGAGTTTGAGATGAGATCAGTGTCACCACTTCAGTATCTGACCAAATGTGAAATAAGGTAACAATCTCCCCTTCTGTTCCTGAGTTATGACACTGAATAAAAGCCAGAAAACTGTTTTTATAGAATATTGAGAAACTGACCTTTGACCTTTTGGATAATAAATGCCATAAGTCAAGTTGTCATAAGTAGCATATGAATTTGTGAGTAATGGATAAATGGTGTTTTGTGAGGTCATGGAGATCTTTGACCTTAGACCACTAAATTCTAACCAGTTGATTCTTGAGGCCAAGTGGATGCTCATGTCAAATGTAATGAAATTTTGTCCAAGCAATCCTGAGATGAACATTCAGACATGGCATCCCAGTGACCTTGCCCTTTAAATTTGACCACTAAAATCAGTTCATCCTTTAATCCAAGTGGACGTTGCCGGCACATAAATAGTTCACCATATATATTCTTTTATAAGATGTTTTTTGCTTTTGTTTTTAATGGACCCATTTACCGAATAGAGAAAATGTCCTTATGTTCTAGGTTATAATAGTATTATAATGCATAACGTAGACAAATAATTTTTTTTCTGAGGATTTTCACTTTTTCAGCTCTTTTTTATTTCATAAAACGACAGAATTTTAAAAAAAGCCTTTCAGAGAATGAAAACAAATGTTAAACAATATATCATTAAGTCTGTTCCTCAGCGATGGATGAGTAAATATTAACTTTAAGGCAAGTCTTTTCATTCTGACCTTGAAATGGTAACACATAGAAAAAGTTGGGAAGATGGAGAGCTTCTTACTTTTCTTCAAGCCATTATGAGGAAATAAAGAAGAGGTCAGAATGACCAACGCTGCCTCGACTGCACAAAGTAATGATGTCGTTCTGCCACTCATAGAAATCCTTGAATTTATCTGAAAAGTACTCCTCAACTTGAAGTTGCCAGTCTTTATTATCATCAGCTCAATAATGGTGCAAAGTTCATATAGTCTATTTGTTCTTCTATCTGAAGTCGTTTCAGCCGTCGGTTCAGCGATACTTGTGCTCTCCATATAGTGGATTGCCCGCTTATATAAAGTTAACTGGGCAATTGCACTCATCATAATATAATGCTTTAATGTGCAGCTCTGATGACAAATGATTGCACTCTCTGAAACATGTACATGATGCTCTAATGGATATTTATGTGACCACTGTGACTGCAGTGTTAAATGCTCACATTTGTTTATCACATTTCATGTTTATCTTCATCTGCCAGCCATATATGAAAATTAGGTGCTATAAAAACAAAAATTTCTGAGGTTCAGTCATAAATATTTTACAAAACTGAGAATAAGTGAAGTGATTAAATCTTAGCTTGAACACATTAAATAAAGGATCTTTGCTGTTACTGAAGGTCACAGATGTTCAACTTAACTGTAAGAATATTACATTGCTAAGATGGACAAGAAATTTTCTTCTTATTCAAAATAATCTGTTGAATACTTTTAAGAAATCCCAAACTCGTGGCTGCAGGGCATAATACTTTTAAAATGCATTAAGTTATTTTTATCAAACATTTCGGGGAAGAAAATGTCGTCTTCTAACTGGCTTACCTCTTTTACTGTTTATAGCAGCTACACTGCTTTTGTCACCACAACAGCTTTGCTTGCTTCCGGATCTGGAAACTGTTTTTTAATTGAATTTTCAGTTTTAATTCTGCTTAATTCAATCTCTGAGCTGCTCAGCAGCCTTGTAGTTACAGCACCCTGACACTGGGAGGTCAGGGTTCAATCCCCAGCCTAGTTATATCAAAGATAACAAAAAAAGGTCCCTAATGCCTCCCTGCTTGGCACTCAGCGTCAAGCGTTGGATTCGGGTAAAGTTCCAGCGACATACTATCGTCATGTCCAGGGGGTGTCTTTGTACATCAAGCTGCATCATGCTCACGAAACAGTTAGGTTCCTGGCCCCCAAACGCTTTCTTACTTCCTTATTCAGACTCAAACTTTAATGTAGTCGACCACTCTATCTTTAGTCACCTACTTTCTCCCAGGGGCCACTGTTTGGGCCCCTGTTATGTTCTGCCAAAACTGGGCTACAAATATTCCTGTACCACACTCAAAGGTCCTATTCTTAATATTCTCAGCTCATCAAATACTGACACTTTGGGTTGGTAGTTTGTGCAAGCTACCATCCCAAAGTGTGGGTTTCCCGATTCCTAAAATACTGATGAGTTGAGAATCAGATTTGGAAATCAATTGTTTCTACAAAGTGGATCTTTAAGAATTTACTGTCTAATATAGAATCATCCTCTTCTAATTCTTGTAAATCATTTATTTTCTTTGTTCTAAAAAATTTCAATGCAAAATACGCAATTTCCACATATCTTTCCATCAAAACAATGGAAATTAAAACATGGTTTGATGATGTAATAAAGTGGCTTAGCATCATGGGATTTGTTTGTTTCATTGTTAAACAGCTGCCACTACATATTAAAGTCTATTTGGAAGATATGTTTACAGATGCGGTAACAGATTACCTGTAGCTTCATGCAAAATGTGGAATCTGTAAAACACCACCCTATCCTTGTCTTCTTTCTGCCTGAGTGACTTTAAGATTTGACCGATAACTTCTTACACTTAACATGGCCTTTACAATCAGGGCCTCTTTGTGTTTAAAAAAACACAGTATCATTTGTTAAATCACTTTTTAAACTCTAAGCTTTTATCTTACGGTTCTCTTGGTGTAATCAGATCATTTTTTAAAGACACGGATCACATCTCTCAATATGTAAATATCTCTTGTCTGTCTTTCTTTGTTATCTTATGACATTTTTGTTGTTTTACTCTGCATCCTCCTCTGTTTTTCATGTAAACAACTTTACGTGTTTACCAAGGTAAATGGTGGAAAATAAATTAAAATTAATCACATTAAACGGTAGTGTTTAGTGGCACACTGCATGCCCCACACGCAAGACAGCATCTTTCATGGATTACACGCCAATGCACTGTGAAATCTGATAAAAGTTCCATCCATCCATTGATGCCCCGCCCAAGGGCAAAAGAACATCCATAACAAGATTAGGACCGATCCAGCACATCATAATTCATACGCAGCCCTGCTGGACTACAACCTGGTCAGGCTTTTGGTGACACTATCTGTGGCAAGACACGACAGAGGAGGAGGGGACACAGGATGACAAACAGAGGGTGCGGTTTGGGCTGCACAGCTTTGATGCATTAGGTAAGGTCAAAGACAGTGAGATGAGAAAAAACAGGAGGAAGTGCAAAAATGACGCAGATTCTTAAACATGGAAGATGGTAAATATGGCCAGAGAAAACATAAAAACAGAAGGTTAAATCATGATATGTGTTTTATCTGAACCCTTCAGCAAAACTCTGTTTATCGAACATCCAAGGCCAGAGTTTGGTCAGCCTCAGATATACAAGAAAAACCTGAGGGACCAGAGGCCCGAATATAATGGGATCAATGGCTGTGTAAGAGTTCAAAAAACGTCCTTGGTGCTGTTTGCTATATCCTCGCTGTAGTCTGAACCCTGGCCATTCTGCCCTGTGCTCTGTTCTCACAAGGTCATGTGGGATTTCAACTCAATCTTTCAGGGCTCCTTGTCCCTAAACTGTTTTGTTGTTTGCTCTTGTCTGCAACATCCTTCAGCAGAAACGAATAAGCAAATAAATAAACTTGAGGAACGAAAGGAGCTCTGACCATTGGCCTGAAAGGCACATTAGTGTTGTCATTTCTCTGATGTTTGGTCCCACTCTGAGCTTACAAATGTAAAATTGCCTCATCATGTGGTGAAATTGTTCAAAAAGCAATAAGAGCTTTCAGTGGAAGACACTGCAATCACAGACATAAACGGTTTGTTGCTACCAACAGACATTAATGTGTTTATTTCCCATCATTTTACGAAGTTAATGGAAAATAATGTTGTTCTTTGACTCCTTGGTGTTTTTTGCCTGTCTGACCATATGGACAGTTCGAGGCCAGCCTGGAGTTACGTAAAAAACATAAATGAAGGCTTTGATAAAAGGGAACCCGTTGAGAGGAAACACAAGTTCCTGTCTAATGGAAGATCTCACACAGGGACGGACCAAACATCACACAGACTTAATTGACTCATCACAACAACAAGCAGTGACAGCGCTCCTGAAAAGCAGCACAACAGTTTCCTCGAAACATACAGCAGTAATTTTGCCAGTTTTTCCTTTTAACTTCTGATTTCATCCTGCTGGTCACATTTTGGAGATTTAAGACACTCCTCAAATTTCAATTTTAAAACTTTTTTCAACACATCGTCAAACATCCTAGCTATCGTCACACCAATTGGCGTCTGGTATGGACTCATAAGGTACCCATTTACATACACTTACACACACACACACACACACACACACTCCTCAATGTTAGACAATGAAAGCATCAGTGTTGGCTGCATAGGAGTCTTCTCCATTGCAGCTGGATCAATAGAGCAGCCTGGCAGCTTTGCATCAGGGCATGAAGGACTGATAGGTTCTCCTTTCCTGAGTCTGACACACCACCTGAAGTGCAGAACCTAATCTCATTTTCACCTCCCACTCATTCTATCATTCACAGCTCCACCTCTGTCTGACTCGTTCTTGTGCGCTCATATCATTTTTCATTATCGCCACCGTCATCCATCAAGAGGCTTTTCTCGCCCACAACTAAAATATTCAAAGCAGTGTGCAGAACAGTAGGTATTGACATTTTTTCTTTGAACTATCCTTGACTGTGGTATTTCTCATTGATCACAGATAGATTTGAAATGACATCTCCTCTGTCACTTATATCTAAATGTTAATGATGGGACAGTGCTGCCTACATCAACTAATTGTCTTTCATTGGTGCACCATCTACCTATCTGGACTTTAAAGCATGTCCTTATTTTTGACTTCCTTGTTCTCCAAAGCCTTAATTTAAAATGCAAAAACAGACCGAAAGGTGACATAAAGAAAAGAATCGAATTACACTGTATGCCACAGGGCACTCTTAACCTTTCCTCCAGGTTTTTCCTTTACACACTTAACAATTCACCCTTAATTTCTGCTCTTAACTTTGTCTCCTCCTCCAATTCTAAGCCAGAGCTTTGTCTGGTTTCTCTGCAGGTCCTTATCGCCTCAAGTATAGAGCCAGTGGACCATTACCCAGAAGCCTCTGGGTACGGCCTGGTGCACAAATGCCAAGTTAGAAAGGGGGGGCCAGCTGAGGACTGATGTTCGAGCAGAAAATAAATGAAATACAAGCCGTGCTATTGTCAAAGTAGCCTTTGCCTTCCAGCATTTGAGAAAGATAAGGCCACGTCAGCAAGTGTTGTTGTCTCCTTTCTGAGGAGACGTGGTGGGGGTGGTGGTGGGGGGGGTTGCATTTTGTCAAGAGTCTGCTTGCATTGACCTTTTGAATTGTCCTCCAGGCAGTTCAGGATCAACTGCCAGATTTGCCCAGGAGAGAGGCGGACGAGTAGACACATGAGAAAAGAGAGGAAGGAAGGAAGATGTACTCTTTTTGTTCGCCTCAGTCTGTTTGTCTTAATGCATTAGAACTTCAAAAGGCTCCAGTTCTCTTTGCTTTGTGACTGAAGAGAGAAAGAAAAAACAACGGGGGATAACATGTGTACATGATAAGTGCCATCTAACACAACTTCTGTAAAAAAAAAACAAATTTTTGGTGTTGTGGAAAAGCTCTCTCTCTCTCTCTGTAACATCTGTAATCGACAAGGCAGTTTACTTGTTACGTGAGTCATGTGAGTTTTAGGACATCTCAGTCGAAAGATGACTAAACATGGCGATATCTTTGGTCGTGGCTCCAAAACGGTGGTCTTACGTCATACAGTGAGAGAAGTTCCTGGTCTTGTGACCAAAGACAGTCTGAGCCAACTTCTGACAGCGTCAGAAATTTAGGTTAAATAATAAGTGACAGCTAATGCGACCATGTCTACTAACCAACCAACAGATATGCAGCATGAAATGATGCACTTATTGATGCAACACCGGCATCCACACTCTCCTCTTCCTCCTCTTCAGAGTTTATTCCTGACACATAAATGCTGCTAGTGGAGGGGCTCGGTTCTTGTTTAGCTTAATTGTTTTTTTTTTTATTAATATATCAGCGTACATAGATAGCGCACGCCAATGGGGCAACCATGAAAAATGCTCAAGTGGCCTGTGTTGTGGCCTGCGATTCAGTGGGTGTTATGGTCACACAGTCTGCATAAATCAAATCTTATGTTGTTCATAAGATTCATGTCACACAGTGTGGCTTGAAATAAACTTGTAAGACTAAAATCGCACAGTGCGTAGCTGGCTTTACAGGTGCAAAGTCAAATAACGGTAATTAGCATCGCATTATGGGCTTTTAGCAGAAAGCACTGTACACAGCGTGGACGCTAATAATTATTGAGTTTCTTTCAGGTGTGCCCTGGTGGCCTCAAGGTAAAGTTATTATGATTTTTTAAGCCTTATTTCTCAACAAGCATGCATTCTTTCTGCACAAGCACATAGTGTTCCAGATATTTCAGAATCAAATGTACTAAATTATAATATGGAGATCATTTCTGCTTTCTAACGACTCAGTGGAAACTTCTAAAGAACCCTTGAAAGAAACGGATCTCTAAAATACTGCAGCAAGTGAGTTCACTGATTATCTCCTACACAATGCTTAAAAATGTGCTAATCATTTCAATCACCCACAAGACACACTGCATGGCACATGGCTACAGATGTCTGCTGAGCCATATGAACCATATAACCACAAAACAGCAGAACTATTTATTTCAAAGTATAACTTGAATTACCATTTATCACTAAGCATTAGCAGAAAATATTTCCTGTGCAGGCATGAGAGACTTTTTCACTGTCCATCTAAAACACAGCGTTAACATCTGCCGCAGTCTAGAAAACTTTAAAAGAGAATCCTTCATGTATTTGCCCCAATCTTGATTAAATGACTAAAATTAGTCATTCATTAAAAGAGATTAGTTCAGCTTTAACTGCCTGAAATGCCAATGAACAGGATAATTGCAAATGTATCTTTTAATGCATTCTAGATTGTTAAAATTCATCAGATCCCCTCAAAACTGAGCAATTAGATACTGATGAACTCAAAGTCAACTTTGCTGTTGGGTTCACGAAGTGATCTGTGAGAAAGGCTCTGCAGAAAGGTTCCACCTAGCACAGCAACACTGTGCAGCAAAAATAAAATTCTGTATGTCTAGGATGATGATTTTTCCAAGTGTGATTGGGTGTGATGCAAAAGCTCACACTCGATTTCCATCTTCATGCCGAGTTTACAGGAGTTTGCAACCTGCAGTGCGCTCTAACACGCAACAGCCTTCAGTTGCACGGTATGTGTGCACAAGGATAAGATCACCCCTGGGGCTCTAAAGGTCAGTCAGGAATGTAATCAACCATGTGGTCAGGCTATAACCTCTAACACAGACAGACAAGATAGATAACAGAGAGGCCCTGATTAATTTTGTCTGTGCAAAAAAAAAAAAAAAAAAAAGTTGCTTGCCAATGAGTCATGCATCACCATTAGCTGTGTGGTTAAAGTGCAAGCCCACGCGGCTGTTCTGCAAAATGAACATGTCAAAGAGTCATCAAGTCCAGCAACAATCTGGATGTTGCCGATTGAGACCGGCGTCATTAATTAACTACATACTAATCAAAAGAGAAGTGTTTATAATTGAGATATTGAGAGACCATGACGATGGCATTTTAATGTTCATGTTTATTGCCCCAGTGGTGCATCACAGGACAGCAATCACCTGAAAATACCTGTCTTATTTGCATTTGTGCTGTGCTTCTACATGGGACGCATCATGGCTCGCATGAGAGAGCGCAGTTGACGGACGGTGATAAGAAGCAGACCGATTCGCTGCCTGCATCTGGAACATGCTGCAGAGCAGGAGAGCTGAGAAAAGTCACAGTCTGAACATGTGGAGAAAGAGGCCAGGACCTTGTTGTTGTCCTGCTCAGCTGTGACTTCAGGGTGTTGCAGAAATCCATAAACCCTGCCCTTTAGCACTCAGTAGCACTTTATCAGCCAGTCATCACCCTCCTGGATCATCACATGGCCCTGAAATACTTGCTTTCCCCCTACAGCACAAGTAGCCGAGAGTTTCCAAGACAGCAAAAACAATATTGATAAGTGCTGTGCTTCACTGTGGGTTCAGAGGTCTTTTTATATCACCATCCTTCATGATCAATAGATAGGCTATTTTCTGCATTAAGTAGGTGAAATATTATATTTTTTCAGTAAGGCTGCCCAGACAGAAGATACTGATATTAACTGCCTTTAAGCCTAAATCTGGTGTGCAAGCACAGTTTTGGCTTAACAAGTTTTGTAACAACTAGATTTTGCATAAAAATCTTATTTTCTTAGAGGCTCTCCACCTCCACAGCATTACACTTTACCTCGTCACTAATCGCGTCTCTCTGGACACAAATTCACATTTAAAAAAATTATGAATGCTAGCATGCTTGTGGGGATATTCATATGTTAAAAATGACATGTGATTATGTGCATGTTATATTTAGCGCTGAGCATATGTTCACATGTAACTCGGGTGTGACTCTCCAAATAGACGGTTCCAGACAATACACATATGGGCTCCCCGTCGCTGTTCTACATTTAACACCTAAAGGGCATTCACACAGTCCTCCGTCAAGCCTGCCCGTTTATTCCACTTCAAAAAGGAGGCCTTGAGGGCTTCATCCCAGTTTGCTGATACCCTGAGCAATGCTGCCACAGACAGAATGAAAAAGACATCGTCTCCCATTATGACGGTGCAGCTACTTGCAAAACTGATCTTTCTGCATCTCCTCGACTGTTGGGTAAGTTTAGAATTAATGCTCGGTGTACGGATCTGTCCAACCTTCTCTGCTGGGATGCTTAAAACATTATCTTGGCCTTAGCCTTGACCTACTCTTTGTCCTGCCTCTCAACACCCCAGGAGGAAAACGATAAAATAGAACGAATTAATGGGGCTCCATCAATTCATTTCCTGTATGCCCCTTTTAACTGAAAAGCTAAATTTAGACAGACAACCTGTTTAAAGTGTATTCCCATCTTTTGCTAATATAGACCGGAGTCATTTTCCTTCTCCCTAAGGTACTGTCCAAACTTGGTAGAAAATTAAGGAGTGAATGAATGAATGAATGAACAAATAAATAAATAAATAAATAAATAAATAAATCATTTTTCCAGGACGACACAAATCAAACTGGCTAATGTGACCTGAGATAGAAGTTTTTCTCAGAGGCAGAGCAGCTTTGCGTGTGACATTCAGAGAAGGAGAAGACAAACCAGCGACCGGCTAGTTTTCTGATTAGATTTTCATTAGCTCCTTGTTATCAATGACTGATCCCATTAACATGTCAGCGTGGCGACATGCCCCTGTGACAAACCAAGAGGCTTCCAGGGATGGAGGCCGCAGCCGCATAATGACGCACGCCACGCTTTGGGCATCTGTCTTGACACGAAGCTAATGAGCTAGTCACAAGAGGAAATGAATGACAGCTGTTGACATGCTTTAAAGTCCAAAGCACATTCTGAGAATTATTTATTAAAAAAGAAAAATACAAATGTTCCACTGAATGTACTTGACTGATATTTTTTCAGTTTTTAAAGCTCCACTCAAAGTCAACATTGTAGTGATTTAATTGTATGGCTCTAGGCACATTGTATCCCAGGATATTAGAGTCAACTGTGATAAATCAGCATAATAAGCCATTCAGGCAAAACAACAGTATATACAATCTGCTCATTTTCTCTCTCCATGAACACGCAAACACACAGTTTGCTCACACACAAATACACCTCATCTCAAAATTTGTGTCACCATGGTGTCAACAGATGCAGCCCAAATGGCCTTCAGCATGCATTTTAGTAATTACTTGGCTTGTTTAAAAGAGCCTTCACCAGTGCCATCAGCAAAGTTGTCCACCCACGCTATCCCTCCCCAAACGCTTAAGTCCCAATAACTCTGCCAGCTCTCTCCCCGGTGGATGTAAGAAGAGTTACAGTACTCCAACAGTGACAAAGCATCTCTGTGGCTCTGCAGGTTTGTATTGCAGATGCACGACACCACGTCTGCACTCATCACGCATTATTAACTTAGTTGAACTCGCTAAATGAACGAAGTGAACAACGGCATTGCCATGTGGTGCTGTGCAGAAAGAGAGATCATGTCCACTGTGCCACAGGAGGACTTTAGAGGCTGATGGATGGACAGGTGCCAAGCTCGGCCAAAGACGAGGCCATAGTCTAGTGGCGGATAGATAAATCTGAGGCCGACACTGATAGGCCTCAGAGTCATCATAATGACAGGCAGGCTGGAGCCAAAGGCAGGAGGCTGCAGTTCCGCCCATCCCAGAGGTGTAATGTGCTTGTGATTAACTGTCAATCCCCCCTGTTTGGTGGGCAGACGTTCTATCTCAGTAAGAACCACTCATCATTGTGACAGCTACTGTAGCCCTGACCTTGGCCTCTACCAAGAATGATGCAGACATTTTCTTAGGAATTCCCAGAGATGAAAACAATTATTACAGAATCATTTAAAAAATGTGGGTTAGTTCTGTTTCACTGCAAAATGTGAAATCTAAGTAAAATGAAATATCTTTTTGTCTGACAGGATATACCTACCT
>JAQFJA010000025.1:15894671-15909778 GCA_029874485.1 Naso brachycentron | reverse complement strand
CTGGCCTTGTGTTTGTTTTTATTCAAATTTTATTAGCAAGTAAAAAAAGTGACACAAGTACCAGCACAGTGCCCATTAGGCTTATGGACTGTGGGATAAGCTGCAGTTTCAATTAAAACTTCAGTAATCAATATCTTTATATAAAACCTACACTTACTGATCTGGCAGTGGGAACAAGCTGTAAACATGACACTTATATATTATCACTTTAAAAAGCTGATATTGTGAATTTAATAGCAAAGAGTTGCTCATTTACATTAACACATCCAGCAAACACAACAGCATCATCATGTGGAGTCATGTTCTGACCATAACAATTTCTCTCTTTAAACTACTTTACTTTTTTTTTTTTTTTTTTCAGTTTAACCCACTCCCTACAAATATTCCACTTTAGCTGCTAAATACTACTCATGTTCGCCAGCTAGTTGCCGTTGCTGTCTATTTTTTGATCTTTTAACTAATGGTTCTGGTTTTACGGCACACAGCTTTTGCCGCAGTTGGCAACTACAAGGCACAAAATGGTTGAAATATTCAGTAAGCAAGTAGCAGCTGAACAAAGCAGTATGTCCACTAACACTGCCTTGTGTCGCTCGGACCTCTTAAAAGTCAAATCAATTTTATTTTAGATAGCGGCAGTTCACTACCAAAGTTATTTAAGGGCACTTCCAATATAAAGTGAATCTAGACAAGATATGCTTCTGTTATTTGTCTAATTTATGTCTCTACTTCATGTCATTACCAGTCACATTAGTCTTTCTTCTCTCCTCGCCTAGTCTGCTCACATATTTTGGCATTATGACTCCCTTGACTGTTTGTTTGTATCAGGTCCTAATACTCATAACACTTATGCACCCTCCTGGACCGCTCCCTATATCTGCATTCAGCCAATCCCTCACCACCTCACCTCCTGGAGAGCATTAAATGTAGGGAGAACACTGAATAGCAAAGCATTTGCTAGCTAAAGAGTCAGACCTTCTAATGTGAAGTTGGTGGAAACCAAAACAGAGCTAAAAAGAAAGTTCACATTTTGGCTAAATTATAGGTGGCAGTAGGACATATGACTACAAATCAAATGAAGCTAATGTTGCTCAGTCTCTGCGCGATGTGTAAATAAGCTACAGTTTGCTCATTATGGAAATGTGTACATTTGTATATTTAGCATAAATAAAAATATCCTCGGTGGGATCACTGAGATGTGTCTCGCCATTTTTTTAATCCGCACATGCACATGCATTACCTATAAATCTACATTTGTTTTTCTGCGTTAGCATGCAGGACATACTCAGAAATATGAGCTTGCCTCCATGCTTCATGGGGCTGCAGGATTTAGGAGGAGTTTGTGACAAATGTCCCATTTGGTGCTGACGGAGCAGGTCTTGGAAAGCTATAGGGTCCCAGGGGCAGGAGGCTAAACACAGTGTTTTCTCTAGAGTCCTTCAGCCTCTGCATGACAAACGACGGTGACCCCCACGCAGGAGAAAAACACACACACGCATACACACACACGCTCTCATAACAGTAATATAATTTCTGCTGTTCCAAATGTTAATGATTGAGTTAAGTCGTATCAAATTTGTCAGTAAATCCCTTTAACAAACAGGTTTATCCCAAAGCAAAGGGAGAAAGGACGGAAGAGAAAACAAACTGCTAAAACAATAAAACTGGTCCTTTAATTATTTGTGCAGTCTACATCCTTGCAGTTGGTAATAAATTGACAGAAGGATTCCAAGCATCCAATTGGCTCAGAGTGTTCAGCTTTTCATTACCTGAAATTTAATTACCTACAACCACCAGAGTAATGAATGTATATGGAAGCTTTGTTTAGCTCATAGCAGAGCATTTTGAGAGTTTTCCACACTTACCCTCATGACAATATTTGCGTTTGTGATCAGAGCTGATACTGTGTGTAAACACAGTTCTGTTTAACAAAGTATTAATTATGTAAACTCAACCAAAGCAAAGCTGGTTCCCCTGGCCTCTGTTTTCCGTTCTATCTCCCTACATCCCTCACTCCATCCTGCAAATCACAAACACACGGGCTCAGAGACACACAATGTGCAGCGAAGCAGAACTCGTCCAGCTACACAGCCCGTCAATCTCACGCTGCTGTGTGGCCTTGCTGCAGGACGACACAGGATCTGCCCAGTCTTGCTGCTGGTGTTGATTTGAGACTTCACACAGGACAGCATGAGATTTCACAGAGCAAGGGCTGAAAATATATGATATAGAGGGTAAGACAGAGGAGAGCAAAGAGGGAAGGAGGGGGAAGAAAAGAGAGCAGGAGAGGGAAGAGAACCCAAAGAAAAACCACAGGAAAGACAGAGTGAGATGAGAGAAGGATCTGGAGGATACGCTCGTGCCCACTGAGCACCTTTTTTTCAGCTACAGCAGCACTAAACACATGAATACGAAAAGCTCCGGTTGTGGTTATTGTTGCAAGACCCCTGAAAATTCGTCTGAAGCGTGGCGCTGGTTTTGTAGAGAAAAATGAAACATTTTCAACTTCTAGCACTCTGTGCCGTGGGCGCTAAAGACATGCAAAGTTCCTGCTGCTGCCAAGAACATGCCATAGCACATCTGAAAATAATGTGAAAAAAGGAGGCGGCCGTGTAAATAGAGGCCCCCTGTGAACATGTTGCCTAAAGGGGTTTGGGGGTTGGAATGGTGTCAAATTAACGGATCGGGTCGATCGAGACATGAATGGAGCAGCGCTTGAAAAGAAAGTATGACAAACGGAGCCAGAGCTTGACGAGTCATAATAGCATTACCACCTCTTCTAACCCCCTTTGCTCATTCCTCCTCAAGGTAAGAAAGAGTTTTGCTGAGCACACCGGAACGAGAGGAGGAGTTAAAAGAAGCTATGAGACCAAGTGGGGAATGCACGGTGCAACTGGGAAATCTCTGGCAGGTACGAAAGGAGCACTCCACAATGTCTTCATTCTAATCCTGCAGGCACAAACTAAGCGCAACACTCCGCATTGCTGAGATAACGGCTTCTTTTCTAACGACTGTATGTGTGAGAAATACAAGAGAGGATAGAAAAAGAGAGTGTGTATGTTTCTGTTTACACCTACAGTGTGCCTGATGATGTTCCTCCCTATGGTTATAATGTACAGCCTATTGCACAGTGGGTAACATTTCTTTCACTATACATGCATATATCACAACAGGCATGTACAGTATTGGGGTGTAGTACATTTTCTGACATTCAGTTGAGAAGCTTGGTGACAAATTAAACCATTTCTGTTTTGGAATAAGCCAGTGAAGTGCCTCAACTGAAACATGAATTATAAGGAGCTTTTCATAAGTTTTTTATGGTGAGTTTATTGGTTACTGTCTGCATTTTTCTTGCTTTGCATGTATGCTGTGTTTATGTGTTGTTTTTATGCTACACTTTTCCTTCAATGAAGCAATAAATAAAGCAACAGTGAAAAACAACAACAGAGCACCATCAAATTGTCAAGTTTTGTTTGTTTTGTTAGTTTTAGTCTGAAGGTACTCAGTTGAAAGGTAAGTTATGGAACTTTTAAGTAAGAATTACTGTTATAAAGTCTAGACGGGCAATTTGCTCATTTTGCTCTCTTGTGCTCCAATAAAAATTAGAAATGTAAACATACGGCTTTAAAAATGCATCATAAACTCATGTTAGCTTTTGCAAACTGCTTTTCTGTGTATTGAGCTGTACAGTTTGTTTAAAGGCTTGTAAAATGTTGCATAGCTCAGATTTAAAATGAGTTTTATGACAAGACAACCAGCCAGTTTTCGCATTTCAGAAGGCATTGTAGCAAATATTTGCCATTTTGCTCGATAAAATTAATTACTACCAAAACTTAATTTTTTGGTGAAGTCCCCCATCATGTCAACACTAATACTGACAAATCACGATCATTCCTCACATTAATGCAAGAATCATGTTAATCCAGTTTTGCCATGAAGCAGTCCTGCTCATGGACTGGCAGAAGTCTCTGAAAGAGTTCAGTACAACTGGAGATAACTAAGCGTTAGAGTGGCTACCTCAGTAGAAACAGTAGGAAATCTCAATTGTCTCACAATAAATCATCAAATTGCACAAATATGCCATCTCTGCCACATGCAGCATGACAAGCCAAAAGGCCATTTGTTCAGTCTGCTGTGGATGCCGACCCTGCTCTGCTAATATGAGCCTGTTTGCAGGGAGCAGAAAAAGCCAATCCCGACCGTGTGGCCATAGTTATTTCTCATGATAAAGATAAATCCCTAAAAGGGCACGGGCAAAGGGTGTTGTTTGTTCCACACAGGCAGTCGATCCCCACCCCTAAAAAGGTGGCATGGAAAACCGGACCTGTGACAGGAAGCTCCACCCTGCTTACTGCTCCAGGCCAAAACAAAGTGTGTGTAGTGGCTGCTGAGATAATATTATACTGTAGTGTGGTATGAGCTTTTATGTTGATATAACCACTAATGATCTACCTGAGTGGCTGCCTTTTTTCTGGGGCTGTTGGTGTCTGGTGGCTCTACTGTAAACCCCGTGCCACACACATTGTCATGATACCGGAGATGACTGGAGGAATTCAAAAGCTGTAATTATCCTGAAATTACAATCTGCACGTAAACATATACATACATGTGCTGATTTACTCTGAAACCTCAAAAATGTGTATCTGCTGTCTCGACTGAGCAGTGACCGAAGGGAGAGAAATGAGCCCTGAAGCGTTCTGCCAGCAATCATCGCCAGGACAACTTCATTTTCATGAGCGTCAGGCTTTAAAGCCAGAGGTAGCAGTCAGCTCAGTTTTCTTCATTTCCTGCAAACATTTTATCAGAGAAGCAGCTCAGCAGAATCCCACTGAATCTGGCCTGTCAGCTCGAGAGTGACAACAACACGGCTGTCGAGAAGACATGCGAGAGGCTGCGTTTTCTATCCCTCGTTCCCTCCTCTCATCTCCATGCGTCTGCATTTCCCCAGCTTCAACTGCACCCCGTCACACTTCTCCACCTTGACCAGGATACATGACTGGAGAGCTGACAAGCCCGAGCTGATGTGTGTGTGTATGTGTATGTTTGTATTTTCTAAAGCATTTGTAGGTCAGGAAAAAAATAGCCTCTCTGGAAGTCTGACAGAGGGCTTAGGAAGACTTTTTAGTGTGGACTGCCACCGAAGCCTTGCCTATGAATGTAATATTACAGTGTGTGTGTGAAGAATACAGAATTTAAAGAACATACACAAGCTTACAGAGGAATACAAATGTTCTGTACAACAGGTGAGAGCAGGTACAAAGCCACAGCTATGCAATGGAGGATAAGAGGCAAAACTATTTATAAAAGTGGCCTTCATGACACCTCCTTCCCTTTGAAGTGTTTAATCTGAAGCACGCAGCTTCATAAAGACGGCTTAGACATTTCTAATCTAACAGGCTTGAAGGAAGTAAATTCCTCTATTTTCTGGTCAATAAAGTATTAGAGAAGGAAAGCAGCAGGTCTGCACAACGGCCATGAAGATAAGGCGATTGTTTCAATGAACTGCTTCCATGTGAATTATACAAACTTATCTTGTTAATTCTATTGCGCAAGGCTCACCTCAGGGGCACGGCGAGCATCAATGTATCAGTAAACCCACTCCAATACCATCGCCTAATGTGGAGAGTAAAGTCAAGAGGTGGGGTGGATCAATTCAGGTTAAAAGAGATTAATGCGGTTTGGTCCGGCAGTAATGAAAGGGCAAGTGTGTGACTATGCATGACTGCAAATCTTTGTGCATATTAAGTGTAAAGGATATGTTGTTAGATAGAGTCTGAGTGGGAAAACTGATAGTTATGCATTTGTGTGTGTGTGTGTGTGTGCACGCGCGCACATGTACAGGCATGCTTTAAAGCAGAAGTGTGACTTCCATCAAACAAATTACTGAAAGCAGTTTGAGGACTGGTACCTGCTCATTACCTGAAGATGAGTCACTTTCCAAATTACAGAGCAGCCAAATGTCCCAGGTGTATCATTTGACCCTCCTCTCCCTCAACTCATTGCACACACCCACCCACATGTGCAACCACCCACATACACCCACACACACACAGATGTACACGCCACAACTTCTTAAAAAAAAAAAAAAAAGAGAGAGAATAGATGCCCAGATTTTGGTTCCAGGTGTGACATTTGTACTCTGCACCACTGTTGCCATCGAGACTTGGTTAGTATAATCAAGTTAATCTGCACAGCGGGAACTGGCTAATGAAGTTACCTTCTTCCATCGCCTCAGGCTGAGAAATTATGTCTCTGTCAGCGGCCTTTTAACCTTCGCATGCGCGCATGTTTCCCCGCACAGCCTCCAGAAACACACACCTTCACACACCACCTTAATGAGTGCCTGGGGAGGCAGGCTGACACATACACTTGTAGACAGGTCTGCTTTGAGTTCGTGCTCACCCTGCCTAGAATACTGAACCCTTCCCAGAAAGACAGAGCATACTGTATATCCCCGAGAAGCCCTACGGCTGAGAGGACAAGGACAGAGATGGAGAGGAAACACAAGCCTGGTGAAACACGCAGACAGAGAAATTAAGAACAGAAAAGCACCTTGACACTGGGAAGAGTGTTGAAGATATGTCTTTAGAAAGCTCAGTATCTGGTTTTCCTTCATGTCGAGCTTCTGACAAAAATCACAGGACCAGCTCAACATGGTTGATCATTACAGATAGTATGAGTTTGAAAAAATATAGTATGATGAATAAGGCACTTTATAGATGTGAATGTCTCATAAAAGAGCTCAAACTACATATTAAAAGTTGCTGTCTGGTCCCACAGTGATCCACAGGATCCAAGTCAAAGACAATAAAGACATTTTTAATGTTTCTTTCAATGCTACATTTTATGACCGAGACATCCCTAAAAAAGTGCAGTCCAATGAATCAAAATGACTAAACTTGGCTGAAGAAGTAGAGCAGCAGACAACAGCTGTGAGAAAGCAGATGCTTTTCATGTTTGTCTTTCGGTAGCTCAGACTCAATGCATTCTGCAGCTGCTTCACAATAAAAGCCTTCAAGAAAAACAAACAGATGGCGCCTGATTAATGTGAAGCAACTGCATCAAGTGTTGAGCTACAGTCACTAAAATTAGCTTAAGTATTCGGCTATATCTACCTTTGGACATTTTTTTTTAGCCTAGCTGCTTTAGCTTCATGTTCAGCCTGTGAAACCTTGTAAAGAAACTCTACTTGTGTGAAATGTGTAGGGCTGTGCTCCTTATCCCTCAGCCGGGCATTTATCCTCCTCTAGCAGCATACTTATTTTGTCTCTTAGTTCTTAAATTCATCAGAAACCTGTATGACATCTGGCCTTCTACAAAAGGGCTGCTGGAACAATATCCATCGACTAACATTCATTCATTTATTCATTCATTCATTCATTCATTATCCGTAACCGCTTATCCTTTGCGGGGTTGCAAAGCCGATCTCAGCTAACATCGGCTGAGGGCGGGGTACATCCTGCACAAGTCGCCAGTTCATCACAAGGCTGATATACTGACAAACTATTAAAATTGAAAATCTACAATAAAGGCTTTATAAGGTTTGTAACTGCAGGCAGCAGAAGTAGCCAAAGGTATTTTTTACAACTTTGCACTCCCAACCTTTTAGTATTAATGGTTTATAAACGCTCTATAAAGCATTAATTTGTTAATTAACCATTATTAAACTGCTAGTACGACTTATAGACCCTTTACAAGAAAGGACTTGTCAGAAAGTGGTACTCAGATTTCATTTATTTTTATTTTTATTTTATGTAGTTGAATCCGAGAAAAAAAAGACTTATGAAAACCACATTTTCCTCTCAGTAACTCCTCTGAACTTTACCTTTCACCCACACTTCACATTATTAATTTCAGCTAAAGCATATCCACCACAGACTCAGACACCGTCATTTATTAGAAAGAGAAATCTTTCTTCTCAACCTCTGAGAAACAGACGAACAAACCGATGCTAAATCCTTCAGCAGGGGTTTGTGGCGCCACAGGGACTCACTGGACTGGGATAAATCCTCAGTTCCATGGCCTAAGCACTGAATGAGTTCGTTCCCCCAGGAGCACATGTGTCTAACCAAGCCAACAGACAACCAGTGAAGCAAGGAAACCCTCCTCTGAGAGGTAAAACCTAGTTAATTCATCTGCCGTAATGACAGTCTGAGCCACCATCGCATCTTCCCAAACCACTACTGAGTCCCAGACAAAAGTGGTCTCCTGCATTCACTGACACATAGAGGCTCACAGAATCAGACACTCGCTCCTTACCCTGGCTCAGAGAAAGGAATTAAGAAGTCAAGCTGTCTGGGAGGAGTTTTCCTCCTTTGCTTTTCCAGTCAGGAGTGAATAAAGCCAAGTTAGCTAGACAAACACATTCCTGTCTGCCTCTTGTTTCTGGCAGCACTACCTCAGACATGACTGAGTTAGCCCTCCATGCTGCGCAGTCCCTCTGATGGGATTAGTTCTTTAAGACTGTGGAAAACAATTCCCAGCTCCCTCTCAACAAGGTCAAAACAAAGCATTGCTGTGTCACGTCATGCACTGATAATTCTGCCAACTCTTCACCTGCAGGAATGTCTCCTAATACGCACAGAGATGATACCAGAATAAAGGCACAGGTTCAAGTTAAAGAAAAAAATATGAGTAACGTGCTGAATTTGGCACACCATTTGATGTAACATTTTGTGTTTGACTAAACTCTCTCCCTCTGTTTTTGTTACTCACACTGGCCTGGCTCCACATCATTTCCAAAGGGCAACAAATGGCTTCACTTGTGGTGCAGCGGCCATAAGCATCAGATTACCTCTGCATGCAGATCACAATAAAAGGCAGGACTAACAAGAAAGTATCTATCACACTGTTTCACATGCTAAATACGGGCTATCGTTTTCAGCGACCATGTTTTGTAAAGTAGAGGAGGGCAAGGACCCGGGGGTGTCAGGCTTTTAGTTCTGCCTTACAGCTCGTTCACTCGGTTAATGAGAACATTAATTACATTCTACAAAAATATCTGAAAAACAACAAGAGTGTGTGTGTGTGTGTGTGTGTGTGCGTTTGTGTGTGTGCACATTCACAAGAGAGATGAAAAATCATGCCTGTTTCGTTTCAAAGGTGCTGGTGTAAGGCAAATACGTCTGAACACTGCAAAAATGCTTCGGGGAGGTGTAGAGCAAAATATTACCATTTTCTAATTAGGTGGAGTAAAATTATAGAAAAAGTTTCAGTGTGTGAGGAATAGAGATAAAGCAGCAAGGTGGAGTGCACACTGTGGGTAAACAAAGCTATCTGCTTAAAGCCTATTAGTGCAGAGCAAGGGATCTCAGCATCAACAGGGTTTCCATTGTCAGTTGTCTTATTGTCACATGATACTGCTGCTAAGCAGAGTAATACCCATATTAACCACCATTCTCCTAATGCCTTTTCTCCTGTCGCCTGTGATCAGCCTACTTCCAGCCGTAATCCCAGCCTAAGCTCATTCTTAATTACCCTGGCTGTCCAGACAGACAAAGGCCAGGGCCGACCTGCTCCGAGGTCCCTGACATGCTGTGTACTCCAGCGACTCTCCAAACACAGAAAGGCTCCGACGCCTGTTTCTATGGCAAAGCCTGGCTTCTTGATCTTTGCGATGCAATGTATTTATCATCAAAGGAAAATGTCCTGAGCACAGTATGCAAATTTTTTCATTAGCATTTCGAAACCATGGAGGAAATAAAGCAAACAAAAGCGCCATAATAATCCACATGGCTGTGATTTATGGAAGTTCAAAATGGCCAACGGAGTTCAGCAGATATTTACGTATAATCAGGTGGGAACAATCACCAATCTGCCTTTGCCACATGTACAAAACACACACCCGGAAAACTGCCAGCAAGCATACAAACACCCACTAAAACACCCACACTAACACACACACACTATGCACACACACACAGAAGGAACAAGCAATTATTATAATCTTCTGTTTGTGGTCTTGAATTAAGCTCTTTGTTAATGACACCCCGTGGGCTCGCTGGACATTCTTGCATATTTGTGTGGTTTTATTCTTCTGTCTTTGGCTGCAGAAGTTCCACGCTATTTGAAAATGGCATGAAAGCTTTCAGTTGACATTAGTACTTCCAGGTTTTTCTCAAAAAGTTTGACACGCATACCAAAATGCCAAAAACAAAAATCTCCTCCATTAGGCATGTGCATTCAGACATCTCCAGCCAGCAGCTCTACGGTAGATCACATCACAAGGTTGGTTGGCTGGCGTTTTTGAGAAGCCCCCTTTTATTCCAGTTCACATAAAATTGTGAGACAAACATTTTAAGACTCATTTGTGGGAGGAGTATTTGGAGAGGTAAATCTTTAACGCCAGCTGGCCAACAACAAATGAATTTTCAAACATCCAAGTTTGTGTTGACATGCTCTTTGCCTGACTGTAGCAGGAAAACTTGAAAGGCTCCTCAAGCAAGGTCACATTGGTACCTACTTCATTCTACCCATAAGCCCCTCATCACTTGGGGCAATCACCTCCCCGTTCCTAGATCCTCTTGGCTGGCAGACCAAGTCAGGTGGCCAGCACAGGAACAAACAAAGGTCTTACAAACTGTTTGACAAGCTCTCTCTAGAACACCGAGCAGCTTAGCAATCACCAGCCCAGGAGGACCCTGCAGGGCACTGGATGGCTATGAAGAGCCCTAAAGGAAGGTTTGACAAGACCACCGAACATGTCATTCAGGTGAGAGGAAGATCGCCTCTTTGAGTGTCAATAAACTGTCCTAAACGTCAAAACCAATACGCAGTCATTACAAGGGGAAGTGTGGTGTACCTGTTCCTGAGCAACACAACAACAGCACAGTGAAGATGAAGGGCACATATTTTCTTAGTCAGGAGCTATCTCTCCTCATTAGTGTCCCTGTAGAACTGACTCACACATTGTCTAAATACACTGGGCAGCAAGTAAAGATTCATCTCTTTGCCCTCAGGCAATTTTACCACCTTGTCAAAAGAAATGAATAATAGACGCTGTTTTCAATGAATCAGCTGTTAATGAGTGACTTGGATCATGCATACTGACTACTGGGACACGTGGGGAATGGTAAAAAAAGGGGCAAAACCTGTACTGCCTGCCCCTGAAATGTCTCACAGCTACACAAATTGGAGCAGCCGAGGGGGAAAGGCATGTTTTTGTGAAAAAATACTCACAATCCCCTGAGCAACTCCTGAAATCGCCGCATGTCAGAGTGGGGATGATTGTGATGGGAGGTCATGTAGGATCGAAAGGAGAGTTTTAAGAGGAAGAAGACAATAAGCTGACTGTGACAGGCTGTGTTTGAGAAATCGATAAGCTCTGCTTTTGTTCTGTCTCACTCCAACACCTGAATCACAACAAAGTGTTCATTCCTGGCAGAGTTCTCGAACTCTCCTCACTGACATCACTTGACAAAAGCTTTTCAACCCGACTGACACTCTGAAGCCAATGTGCTACTGGCTTATAGCAAGCTTCTATACTCTGCATATCCACTGTTTCTATTCACATTTAAATAACATAACGATTCAATGCCCCCGCAGTCCAAAGTAGAATAAGGATTACACACGTTCTGCAATAACGGCTAAACTTTTTTTTTTTCCAGCTGTGGCAGTGTGCTGTGAATTTTTCCATGCATGGAGCTGTGATGAAACTGCAAGCAACATTCAAGTCACTGCTATTCCAGTGAGGGTAAGTTTGATATTTGCACTTCAACTGAAGATTTTATGAACTCTGAAAATTCCAGATAAACTTCTTGAAATACTTCATTAATGTCATCCAGCCAAACCTGGGTCAGTCAGCGTCACATTTTGGTTGATAAGACTGTAAATCAAATACTTCATACATGTTACATGTGCTCAACAGGTTTAGATTCAGTCCCTTGACTGATTTAGCGCCAGCTGGCTCCTACGCAACCACAGCTGCCGTGACCTACCCATAACCCACCTGCACCAGCAGCTGTCACAGCACAGTGTCACCGCTGTGCCACGCAACGGTGCTGCACGGAAAGAGTGACAAAATGCCTTCAATTCGACAGCAAACAGCGACGAGTAATGCAACCTACAAGCAATAACTGAGGAGATATTGCATTTCTTTAAGAGGGCTCAGTTTTAGTTAGATTTCATGCTGTGAAGGTCTCAAACACTACGCTCTTTTAAATCAGCACACAAGACATTATCCATGCTCTGTTACACTTTAATATTCTCCAATATCCATTGTCCTAATAAAGTTTATATGAAAGAGCATCAGTCTAATAAGTGTGAGATACATCAGGGTGATAAGTGCTTGGGTTCATCGTTGGGTCTCTGGGAGGATATTTCTTTGCCTAAAGGGACTGGTCAAACCAGAAATACCACTTTCCCCTAGAGAGCAGGCATCATGACACAAAGACAGCTAAAGCCTGCATCCATTACACCACCAGGGAGAAAAATGTCCTGAAGAGAGTGTTTTGACTTTTAGAGGAGTGTCAGCAGCTCAGATATCACTGGGGCTTTCGCATGCAGAGGATTGCCGGCAGCTCAACAACAGGTCAGATCTCGACACTACAATCCTGGCCTAATCCTGAACCCTGACTTCGGTGACCTGAGCATTTGTTACACACTACATACAGCACAACAGAAGGCCTGAAGAATCTGGCTGTAACTTTGTTGACACAGGAGAAAGGTAAAGAACTGAAACACGGCCAGTGGGCTAAATATAAACTGCTCAGGAGCCTTTCTCTCCTCTGGGTGTGGGATAAGGAGCAGCACTCGCAGCATCAGTCTTGCAGACCCACTTTCTGCAGTCTGGAGCTCGCTACCTCGGGGGAAGAAAACACAGGGACTGAAACAGCTGCAACACACAGCACTGCTTATTTCTTCATTGGATAATTACACATCTGTGTGTGTGCACGAGCTACCATTCGCTGTCTCACTCTCCTTCATATCCAGGCTATAAACACTGGCCGTCTGTGTTGAGTGATAAATTTCCGTGTCCAAGTAAAACATATGCTTTTAAGTGATAATGAGTATAATAGTCCTGTCATTTTAGACCAGGACATCAACAGGATATTTGGGGGCTTATTTGTAATAAATAGGGTCTTCATATGGAAATGAGGCACTCTTTTGATGTTTGAGAGGATTTCTACATTTTTCTGTCCTTTGGTCTACACAATGCCGCGAACATTTCTCTGCTGCAAGCCCAGCTCCTTGTGTGTGCTTACATCATGCAGGTCCTGGCTGACTAATTCTCACTCCTACATCAAACTTGCAGGCCACAGGCGGGATGCCACTTTGATCAAATTTAAGTAAAATGGACTTGGAGTTTGAAAGATCAATACTGCATTAATAACACCTGGCTGAGGGAGCAGAGGCGGCTGCACTCTGGCTCTGACTGCAGAGTGGAAAGGAAGAGGCCGGCTTCTGACTGTAAATCTCTCAGTCTTGGCATCTCTTCCGCGGTGCTGGAAGATCTCACAGTGACCCTGCAGAGCTCATGGTGGCAGCAGCTCCTGCCCCGGCAGCATCAATGTTGGGGTTGAGTCCCTCAGCACTGTGGGATCTTCCTGCATGGCATGATGTGGACACCTGATTTCCAGCTCATACAAGCAAAGACACCACTGAACATTAAAGCTGAGCAGAAGATGAATACACACAAAAGTGTAATGGTAACCCACACACATACATTCATATATGTTATCCTTATCAGTACGCTGAAAGATTCGTATCTTATGACACAGAGAGCAAGTGCGGTGATAACAATTCGCTCTGAGTGTGTCCTCTCACAGATCTTTGCTCGTCTGCAGAATTGGCAAATGAGGCTTGATATGTGTAGGTGGGGGCTCACTAAACAGCAGAAAAGACACACAGCAGGAGCAATCCTGCTTTCGGGCAATGCCCTCTTCTCAAAGGCAACGACCTGCTCTGTCTCTGCCTTTAGAAAGATGACTCCCACCCTGTGCTTGACCTTTCTGAGGAGCAAACAATCGTCCGCCTCACTAGGCCACAGCTCAAAAAGCCTTTAACAAAGGCAAAAAGATGTGGGACTTATTTAAAAAAGAACAGAAACATGTGATAATTAAGCCAAGAACAAAAAGCTTAGCAGGATTAATTATGCACAACAATCACAAGATGTACTTGAGCAGCAGTTTAGCATTTAAAAAAAACAGCCAGCACAGCACAAGCTAAGGTAAGATCCATCATAAAGACCTGAGCAATGTGACCAGCTCAAGACAGAGGAGGCTCTCTTATTGGACACATACTTCCAATGATACCCATGTGCCCATCATGGCACCTGGCATTAAGCAGAATTCTTTGAACACACACAATAGATGGATATGTTTCATCTTTCAGTCTTGTGAAATAAGGAAGCCAATCGGGGTTTGGCTCTCCTCCACGTAGCCCCACATTACAATAGATCAGAGGCGGGAACTGGAGGAGACCCGCTGCAGTGCAGAGGACTCCTCTCATAAACACCCTGTTTAATCACTTACACAAGTGCTGAAGGCAGAATGGCCGGCACACACAAGCCCAGCAAAAGTCCTGCTGCACCCTCAGCCGAAAACAAAACATCCTGACGATCCATCTGACTAAATCCCTATGTCATTCTCAGCTTCTCTCTCTGAAAAATCCCTCTTTCTTCCCCTCCGGTCCCCTCCCTCCTTGTTGCAAAGTTTTCCATCTGCTCTCTGAATTAGTGCCCGTGATCCCGCAAAGATGGAAATCAACCAGTCTTTTCAGGAGTCTGATTCGGGCCCAATCCCCACCTCCCCTCACCCTCTATCCACAGATGGTGGCCCCGCTCCTGCAGGGAACACTTCCACTTTGTGGATTTGCTGCAACTCTGCTGTGCAAAGCAACATTTTCTACATGATTGTTGCATTTTTTTCCCCATAATAACTCACAAATACATCCCAGGCTCAGTCAGTTAGATGTCTCTAGTTAACACATCTAATGGACTCTGAAGAGCCAATGTGTAACAGTTACAAATAGGCGCAGTGAGATAATTAAAATAACATAATGACCATCTGCAATAAAAAGAATATTCAAAGTAGTACAAAAAGCACATTTAAATAGTATCAAGACAATTCTTTTAAAAAAAACGTTCTGTGTCAAGAATTTTAGCTTAGATC
>JAQFJA010000025.1:15812653-15823176 GCA_029874485.1 Naso brachycentron | reverse complement strand
TTGTTTTTGTGTGGTCTAATGTTAGTTGTTTGCACAACAAAGCAAAAAACAAGAATCCACGATTCATTCCCCAATCTGATTCCTCAGATTTCAAATGATGACTAAATGATCACCACCCTTCTGTCGGTGAAAAATCTGTGCACCTCTGGAAACTCGTAATTTCTCATTTTGCTTGCTGTATAAATTGTAAAATGCCATAAAATCACTTGGGCTCTCACATTACGAGTAATTACACAAAGACATACTACTCATCTTTCAGAGAGAGGTAAACAGTCATTCATTTGATGTCAGCCTTTTTGTAAAATTTCATTCTGTTCATTAACAGTTGCATAAATAATAAACAATAAGAGTATGACTACACTGAATTGCATTGAAACATGAGAGGCATCGCTTGGCAAAGCTCCTGTGCTGGACACTGTGCCTCTCACATTTTGTTTTGTTGATTGGAGGCTAGACTGACAGGCATGCTAACTTACAAATGTAGCTGGGTTAGCTGTCAGAGCACAATGATACTGTTAACTAGCATACTATCCAAATCTTGATATAAATTGTGTTTTCGCAGTTTTAACCACTCTCTTGTAATCTAATAAGTAGCTTTTGCTCTCCATCAAACAATAACGGATCCTACATTTTTTTTATAGCTTATTGCCTGACCTCATTCATAACAACCTTTTATGCCAACATCCAGTTTACTGTCAGTTTTTAAACAAACATAAAAATTATTCAACATCTTCACACATTATGTAAATTATTCAACTTTTATACCCAGTGGTACACACCAAACTTTCTTCAGAAACTGTCAACAGTAAAGTCATCACCACTGTTTCGAAATGTTTTAAAACTGATTTTCAAAAATGTGTTTCCAGCAGTACAGTCACCTTCACTGACTTCCTGACTGACACAATCTGTTGTAACCTATCCGAGGTTCATGTGGATTCTCTACAATATGGATATTGATCAAAGTCAAGAGGTCACTTGGACTAATGGCATTTGTCATAATACCATGAAACAATATAGACAATCGATGTGCGATATTTTAAAGTTTTTTAATGTGTAAGGCACATCTAAAGTACCTGACAATGATTTACAAAAATTCCACTGAGAAATGAACAGACATTTAAAAAATACAGGATATTTTGTTCTACATAATAATAAGATAACAATAGTACAAGAATTTATAGTTTGAGTAATATACATTTGTAGATACATGACATCATTTGTTTGAGGGTTTATACATATGCATGTGCTAAGAGTGGTGGAGGGACTAAAGCTGCTATGATCAATATGTTGGCTCTCGCCAACCAGATGTGTTTGCACGTTACTCAACATGCTACAGTAAAAATGGAAATATGTGTCCTTGACACATGAGATAACAGAGGGACAGAGTGGGTTTAAAAGGGCCTGCACAGCAGATGAGCTGACGCCAAGATTCTCGCTCTGTTTGCAGTGGCATGTGAGTATAAATCTTACTTTAGTTTTAATTCAACTCATTGTGACTATTTGTGACAGGGTAAGATTAAATTAATTCTTTATAACAACTTTCCTGCAAAACATAAACTCTTACAAATTCTCTACTCTGACCAGATGCTGCTCCAGGTGATGAGGATGACAAAATTGTTGGAGGCTACGAATGCAGGAAGAACTCTGCGCCCTACATTGCCTCTCTTAACTCTGGCTACCACTTCTGTGGAGGCTCCCTGATCTCCAGCACCTGGGCGCTCTCTGCTGCTCACTGCTACAAGAGGTAAGTGCAGACATTAGATTTTTGGTTCAACTCATACCAAAGCTGATCCAAACTGGCAGCTTTCAGTTCATTGGTCATAAAAAAAGACATCATCATCATCATATTTCCTTTTAATGCAAAGAAATCAAATATACCGATTCTCAGATTACAAGTGCAATCTCACATTGCTTACATGTAACCTTTATTTCTTACTCTCTGCAGCCGCATCCAGGTCTGCCTCGGCAAGCACAACATTGCTGTCGATGAGGACACAGAGCAGTTCATTAAATCGGCTAAGGTCATCCGTCACCCTCGCTATGACAGCAGCAAACCTGGACAATGACATCATGCTGAGCAAGCCTGCCAAACTGAACAGCTATGTCCAGACGGTGTCCTTGCCGAAGAGTTGTGCCAGCGCCAGCACCTGTTGTCTGATCTCTGGATGGGGCAACATGAGCAGCTATGGAAATCAGTAAAGATTTCAAATACAACTGGAAAATATCTTCGGCCCAGCGTGGGATGTGCCACTTATGTGTATTGCCTTTTTCTTTCCTCGTCAACTACCCAGATCGCCTGATGTGCCTGGATGCTCCAATCCTCAGTAACAGCAGCTGCAAGTCCTCCTACCCTGGTCAGATCACCGCCAACATGTTCTGTGCTGGATTCCTGGAGGGTATGAGCTTAAGTCATCCCAACTGTTTCTTTAAGTGGACACATTAAACTTCAGAACACCTTTGCTCACACGTTGTCCCTTCTGTGTCCTTTCAGGGAGACTCTGGTGGCCCCTTAGTGTGCAATGGTCAGCTGCAGGGTGTGGACTCACTGGGGTTATGGCTGCGCGCAGAACAAACCTGGAGTCTATGCCAAGGTCTGCAAATACAACTCCTGGATTAGCAGCACCATGGCTTCCAACTAAAGTCTCTTCACCATAACTGAAAGTTGTATAACTCTGATAAAACACAAAAAAACTTTGTCCATTTGACTTCTTGGCAGAGCACTACACATTTTATTCCATCTCATCACTTTTGACTGTTAAAACATGCTGTAAAGGGTTTTATTTGTAATTGACTGAGTAAACAAACCTGAAACCCACATCTTTAGACAGTAAGTGTAAGTTACAGTACTGCATGTGTCAGGCTGCAGTGTATTCACTCACAGGTCTTTCTTTTTAAGCAATGTTAACAGGATCTTTGCACCTTTACCTGGAGCATCATATGATGAATAGAACGATTTCTGGATTTAAGTGGAAAGTAAGGCTGTTTATTTACATGTATGCATACTTTTTCCTTTTCCTTAAACATATTTTGTTGGGCTTTTGTGCCTTTATTCTCAACAGCACAGCCAAAGAATTGGACTAAGAGAGGGAACGACATGCAGCAACTGGCCACAGGTTGGAATTATACCTGTGGCCACTGCAGCCAGGACACAGTCTCTGTACATGGGGCACCTGCTTTTGACTGAGCTACCAGGTTGTCCCAGCATGCATACATTTTGACCTTAAACAAAATAACAGACATGATCCCACATCAATACAAAAGAGACCTTTATTGGTTTAAAGACAAACTATAGCATAAACCCATACACAACAGAGCAGGATGTCCATGAGGGAAACATCTTTTGAAATTTTTTTCATGATTCCACCAAAACAAGCCTGATACTGATGCAAAAAAAAGTGTTGTTTTTTTTTTTAAAGGCAGTAAACAGTAAAGGGTGACAACAATTCTCCTTTTACATGTGGTATTCCAGGTATGGAATGTGCATTTGCCAGCTTGTTTTTCTTCTCTAAAAATTTACTTGATTTCATCCACTATATTACAAGACCACAGAAAGAGCAAACTCTTTGACAAACATGTGCATGAGAAAAGCTAATGTTCATTATAAATACAAAATGCTGATACATGTTCTTGTTGGAGACCAGAACAAAACGAATTGGAAGTCAGCAGAATATTTCCTCTGAAACATTTTGAGTTTCACTTTCACATGTATATATGTCAAGAAACAACGTGCATAACTCGAAATGCACACAGTATTAAATGATATTAACTCAGTGGTCATCCATCGAATGCAATTATCCCGATGAGGTGACAGTGTTTGAAATCTGTTGAACTATACAGCTGCTATTAAATCAATTGTCCGTACTATTCACTAACGAGACATGATTTGTTTTAAAATGACTTGAACTGTTTGTTGAATTTCTGTCTTTCTGCTAAATGTTTTTTCCTTGCAACAAGGAGTTCACAGATTATTTCCTCGATGCCTCCGATCAGTTGGTGAATTTGACCTGGGCTTGATGTGCAGAAGACTTTTTTGCGTATAAGGATCCTGGAAGGTTGCAGGGCAACAAGGAGGAATGAGGGCTCAAAATGTTTCATTGTTTTTTCACTTGCATTAAAATGTTTTAGATCAAATTCCCATTATCCAGTCAGTCATTTATATACAGTGTAACTTGTATGTAATACTTGAGTAATTTGATGGCTGATTATGCCATCCCAGGGCTGCCTGTGGCTCGACATTAGAACCTTTAAGGTAAAGGATGTTTAGGGCGTCATTCTGACCAAGTTACAGTCTCCTTTGGCACAATCCACCGATATCCAATTTCAAAATTTCTTTTTATCTACATCTGTCTGATGGACTGTTGAACTGTAGAAACTGAAAAAGTTTAGTGGATACAACCTAAAGTTGTTAAATCTACTTCATAGAAACAGTTAAGTAACCCTATAATGTTGTACATACAATGTTCTTTTTCAATTATAAACACTGACAGGTGTGACTGGTTAAATCATGACTGTAAACAAACCTTCCAAATCCTTTGTCATTTGAATTTAATTTTTCCTAACATTTACAGGTGTTCAACAGACAATGTTTCTACATCCTCTAATACAGGACTACACAACCCCTGTGGTAAATAAAGTAAAAATGTTGATTTAAAAAAGACTGTTGGTAAGAGGTTAGGGAAGGGAATCCAAATCTCAATTTTTTACACCTGGCCTCTTGCATGCTGCAAATAATGCTGATAAAGGTCTGAAATGGCACGGTATGCATTACCACACACAGCACATTTAACACATTCTGAAGACCCTTCATTTGATAAGCTAGCAGTGTGGGTGACGTGTCTTTTCTCAGTTCTCAAAGGAGCAGTGGGTTTTCCCAGTGCATTTTCTGCTTTTCTGTCCCGACTAGGTTCTCTGTCTTGGATTGAGAGCGTGCTGCAAGGATGATGGTGAGTTTTAGAGAAATCAACACCCTGATTTAGAACAAAGGAAGTCATGGTTGCAGGAGGGGTTCTTGGAGGAACAGAGTCTGGAATTTTGGTTACGGGGCTCAGAGGAAAGTTGTTTATCTCAGGTTCAGGTCTTAATATCACCACATGGTTGTTCCTTGGAGGACTGATGATTTTTTTGTTGGACTGTGCAGCATGATCATCGATGGACAAATCAAAATCAGAGTCCTTCAGCGTGTTTTGCATTGAGGAATGGCAAAGCTGGTGACTGAATAGCAGATCTAGAGTCCTAAAGCTGCATCTGCACTGCTCACATTTATAAGGCAGAAACATTTTCTTGGGCCTGACCTGAATCCATGTGAACTCTGGGTGCTCATGCATGTGTTTCTTGTATGGCTCGACAAAACGAAAACCTCGCCCACACTGAGGACAAGTGAAGCGGCCACGTCTCTGTCGATGGATTCTCTGATGATGCCACAGTTTTTTCCAGTTCTCTAGAGTCTTGCCACAACAGGCACAGGTGTAACTCTGACCTGGGGCATGAGTGAGCATGTGGGCTCTGAGTCTTCCCATGTGCCTGAACAGTCGTCCACAGTTTGGACATAGATATTTTCTGGGGTCTGACCGGTTATCTAGTTTATTTAACTTTGACACAAGGTGTGAGAGAGGGTGAGCCGGTATGACTGTTGACTGGAACGGTTTATTATTGTGAGCAAAGCGTTTCTTGCGGCTGCTCTGTAATGTTTTCTTCTGTGTTTCACAACTTGCAGCGGTGAGCGGAGAAGCAGAATTCTGCCTTGACGAACATCTTAGTGCAGGCACTGTGTATTGTAATAATGACATTGCCCCTTCTGTTTTTATCTCAGAGCTGGAGGCATTTCTCTCTCCTCCACACTGACTGTGATGGGAGTTAAATTCAGACAGCACACCAAACAGCTTGTCACAGTACATGCAACGATAAAGCTTTGCTCCAGTGTGGTCTTTCATGTGGCTGTTAAACTCCTGCAGATGGTCAAAAACATTTTTGCAGATGTGGCATGTGTATGTGAGTGCCGGCCTTAAGCGTCTGGTTGGTTTTGATTCGTCACTACTTTCCGAAGGTCTGCAAGTGTGGTTTTTTGCATTGCTATAATGAGTGAATGATTTTTCGCAACGTGTGCAGTTGTAACGCTTCACAGACCAGTGTGTCAGCTCATGAACACGCAGGAAATAGGCCTGACCAAAAGCTTTGCCACATATATCACATTTATAAGGCTTCTCTCCAGTGTGGACACGCACATGTCTTATAAGGGCTGATGGAAACCGGAATGTCTTACCACAGTACTGGCACACTTTTCTCTCGCTCTTAACCGGAGAAACTGGTCTTTGAAGTTCAGGGCTTTTTTCAGGGTCATTGCCTCTGTCGTGCTTTTCAGATTTCTTGTTCTCAGAGTTCTGGTCCAGCAAATGTGCATGCATCTTCATATGAGAGGCATACTCAGAGCAAGAGAGCTTGATCTTGCAAAACTGACATTTTTGATTCAAGTTGTTCTTCATGTGGGTTTTGAGATGAAGATTTAAATTTGAGTTTTTGCTAAAACCTTTTCCACATTCAGCACACTTGAAAGGTCTTTCACCTGTATGAACACGTTGATGGATAACGAATTGAGACAGAAATTTAAATGTCTGACCGCAGTAACCACATTTCAACAAAGTTTTCCCACCCTTTTTCATGTAAATGACATTTGCAGGGTCATTTGAGTTGCTCTCGTTGACCACACCACCACAATCTGTTTTTTGTGGAGTGTCAGCGCTGCGTTCAGGGCCCTCTATCTGTAACAAAACATTACCTATTCTCCTCTTTCTCTTACCACCTCTCTTGCGTCTGAAAGTATTTTGCGGATAGCTTGGAACATCAGATCCAACTTTGGTGTTGGCATTGCATTCCAATAATTTAGGGCTATTTGACCCCAAAACAGGATTGAAATGATCCAGCTCCATCTCGATATTCTCAGCTTTCACAGCAGGGAGTACCTCAGCATGTTTAGGAGGCTGTTCAGAGGACGATACAACATCTGTACCAGAGGGCTCTGAATCCTGCAAGTTTGTATTATTTGGAGATTCAGGACTGTTTTGTGACTGTGGCTCCTCATTATTGTCATTCATGTCAGTTGACGGTTGTACTTCAGGGTCATCACTCTGAGTAGTGCTTATCAAGTTTAGACTGTTCAAACCCTCTGAAGGAATAACGTCGGGCTCAGCTTCTGGCTGGGAACACAGTTCTATTTGTGGTACCGCACCTTCTTTTACTTCTGGCTGTTGCTCTTCCTCCTCCTCTCCAGACTGGGAGGAGAGTTGATCACTCTTCCCATTTGTGTGAGTCTCTTGTTTACCAGTGTTAAGTTCCACCTGCTTATCTGCCACTGCGCTCTCCCCACAGCTCGTGTCATCACTCAACACTGACAAGGTGTCCTGGGAAACATCAAGTCTGGACACTTTAGCTGGAACTTGCTGATCAGCTAGTTTAGCACCTCTTCGTTTAACACCTTGAAAGTTCAATATGCTATTAGTTTCCGTGAGAGTCAGTTCAGATTGCATCGGGTCTACCTTACAATCAGATTCGGTCTTTCCGTCCGGTGTCAAAGAGTGTTGTTGTTCTCCTCTACTCCTCAGTCTTCGTGCAGGACCACTCACATTATTAGCATCAGCTGAAACAGCAGGAGCACTAGCAGCAGCAGGAGCCTTAGCAACTACAGTTTTAAAAACTGTCTTTTCACTTTTTCTTGGTCTTCCTCTTTTTCTTTTTAGCACTACAGGGACACCATCTTCTTGGCTGTTAGGCACATCATCACTGTTGTGGTTCTCTAGGCATGTCGGTAAAGGTATTGTCGTGCTGATCTCTTTATGCTGAACTGCATCAAGACTAGCAGGCTCTGGTTCTTTTTTGTCTTTGGTCGATACTTGTTTTATTTTACGAGGGCGCCCACGTTTTCTGCGCACCTCCAGAGGTTGTCCATGACTGTCTGTGGTAGAGCTGCACACACTTGCAGATGTAATGTGAGACTCTGTTTCCGTCCCAGCCTGTGGTGACGTGTGCTCACTGTGTTGACAATTTGCTCCACCTACTGCTTCAGCGTTAATAAGGCCATCTGACTCGGCTTGCCCTGATGACTGAGATTCAGGTGCAGGCTGATTCACTTTTGTTGCCATCATTTCCTCTCCCCACCGAGAGTCCAGGTCCTCCTTACTGCATCTCTTGTCTTCAGGTGTCTGTGAAAGAAACAATGCATCTGTTACAAATGTAGTAATAGCACTGTTTCACAAATCTCCTCAATAGAATGAAAATAAAGACATGCAAAAAAGAAATCAATACGAATGTTACCGCTTTTTCAACTTGTCCTGTCATTATTCTCTCTATTGAGGCTACATCCACATTACTCTGTTTCAAATTTAAGACGAAGCCTTGAAACAAAAATGATCCTCGTCCATATGAGCTGTTTAGAACTGTTGCAGGTTTAAATCTCAACTAACGAGCCTTAAAAAACATATCACATGACCAATCAGGTACACTGAGCAAGCGTGAGCTGGTGTAAACAAGCAGCATTGCTCGGGTAGTCACCACGTTTTAAGACGGATCTTCAAAAGGTGAGCAGTGATGGCTACGAACAAGAACAGAGGTTTCTTCTCGTGGACGAATGATGAGGTGGAGTTGTTACTCTGCGTGACACAAGAGCATAAAGTGGCCATGGTGTCGGGAAATGTAGACTAGGAGTCATCCTATAGTAAGTATAGTAACGATATTGGGAACAGTGTCCATCACCCGAGGAAACCATGGCCATGGGTAAAGACCTCCCACGCAAAAAAGATGAGATTTCGAAAGGTACGTAGGTTAGTGGTGTAATGGTACATAAAAGTCACGGTTCAGTTCACACCTTGCTTTAAACATCACAGCTCGGTACAAAAATTTCACCATAGCATCATCCTCCTTTCTCATCTATATTTTTGCTCCCTGGCTCAGGGGAGAAAAACACTGCTGACACATGCATATAGGTGTATGTCATAGGACGCTGAAGGTAATTTAATAAAACAAACAATCTGCACAGGGTGTTTTATTTTGAAAACTGACTGGTTTTGCTGCTGTGTCTGTGACTTCCTGTGTGCAGCTTGATGTAGCTAGCACCGTTTCTGCCCATCCACAGTAAGTTGCAGCGTTGGAGTTCTCAAAACAAAAGGGGACAGTAGCGTTTCCAAACTGCTCTGTCTTAGGCTGCTAAGACGATGGGGTAGTGAGGATGCCAGACTGAAACATAGCAAAACTGATACATCTTAAATTTAAAACAAGTAGTGTGGATGAAACCTGAGCCTCAGAGCAATTAAATTCTACAACAATCAGGTGAACAGGAGAAGACCACATGCTAATGAAAACAATGTAAACACAGATTAGGGGAAAAATTTTAAAATTATATGTTTTGCTAATATGCGTATCAAAATGAAATCAAACATTATTAAATCTAAGTATGAGTGTACTTCCTACCTTTAGGAAATGCCTTCCCTAATTTAGCTATGACACCAACATAAGCAACAAAAACATAACAACAGTTTACTTCACACTTAAATACTCATTATCCTTTCCAAGTCAGTCCTTTGTAATAAGAAGTTAGATTTAGGTGTAAAAAATAAATGAAACAGAACTTGAGAATATGCTCACTCTTTTTGATTTATATACTTAAATACAATTTTTAATAACAGATATACAGAAAATGCATCCACACATTTAATTAGCAAATTACTTTAGACATTTTGTGTATACTGTATAGCCAGCTCAGCTTTTGGGGTTGTATATTTGTTTTTCCTTCTAAACGGCTACCTGCTTGCAGTCCGAAGGGGCATGAACAGAATTGGGAGGATGCGATGGCACAGAAGTTAACTCAGAGACTGTATTTTGGTCACTGCTTCCTCTGCCGAAGGACATTTTACTCCCCATGTCAAGAGTCTGTGGATTAAACAGCGACAAGGAGGTCGTAAACCATAACACGAAGGCATACTCTAACAGCAAACTGATGCTTGATTTACATGCATTGCTTTGCCAGGCTTCACAGTTTCTCACAAAAAGGAGAAAACTTTCTAAAGTATTTCCTCATCATAACTTGTATAGAACTTTATCCATCAGTGTTTGAGATAGATTCTATGAGAAACAGTTGAATTGTGAATGTTCTCGGGCGGTTAGGGTTGGTACTCAGAATTTACTCAAGCACTCTACATAACACACTTCTGAGGTACTTGGTATTTCCTTTGAGGAATTCCACTTCAACTAAAACTTCACTATATTTCAGGGTGAAATTTGCTACTTTTCACTAAAGTACAATAACCTGTCCAGCTGCTTTGAAATGGTATAAATGGAGCTCCATTACCATTAACGCCAGCATCATGATGCTGCTAACATGCCAGAGCTCGCAGCCATAACAATCCAATAACATAATGCAAAACAGCAGCTGCAATACAATTGAGTAAAGCAGCAAAAAAATCGAAAGAGTAGCTTTTCAGCATTATACAAAATTTTAATTTTGGGAAATTTTGCTTTACTTCAGATTTTCATGGAGG
>JAQFJA010000025.1:15777377-15789730 GCA_029874485.1 Naso brachycentron | reverse complement strand
TTACTTTGAGGTGCGGGTTATTTACCCCCCCCCCGGGCATTTGTATCTGTGCTACCTGTGTCCCCCCACCTTTGAAATCAAAATTTCATCCCTGGGTTTACACTTTTTTTTGGATAGTTTATGGAGTATTTGTAACATTTTAACATCATTTGGTTATAATATTGTCATAATTGTTGGATGTCAACTGATGCATTGTTGAGATGTTACAAATATTCCATAAACTGTCAGAGGACTATCCAAATGAAGTGTTATCCAGGGGTGACATACATTAACAGCTGGAGTCTCCTAGAAGTCTTAGTACTGTGGTACAGTAGTCTCTAATATAAGCAACAATTTTGTTTGACAAATCAAGATCCCGAGGTCATACTTAAATGTTGTTTGATGTTATGCATGTAAACCAATTTCACTACTTGCAATGAACATAGAATTTCAGCTCTTGTACCTCCCAATCCTCATTTACAGATTACACAAAGAACTCTGTTTTTTGCAGTAGTATTTAGTGACTTTCATTCCTATACTGAGTAACAGCCTCTCTTACTTCATCTGGACTGTAATATACCTTCAGTTATCGAGACTCACGCAAACAGATTTCTTTCATAGTAGCTCTAACTTGGGTTTGTAGAACTTCTTAAAATCAGTTATTCTGATTTTCTGAAGAGTGGTTTAGAATAAACTGACATTTTCTTTCCCAGTGTTCATAAAATTACAAATAATACTTACACACATTTTTTTTTCTAGTTGACTTTACTTCTCTGATTCATCAACTCAAATTTCTTATGAAAGTAACATCCTTGGGTTGTGAAAATATTCAATTAGAACATCTTTCAAATGTCTGTACAGGATGCTTATCAATAGTAAAAATGCAACCCATGACAAACACAAGGAAATGTTTAACTAAAAATTACAAAATTATCTTTTGAACATTAGCCATAGAAAATACAAACAGAAAAAAACACCAGTTCAAATTTTACATACTGTAAACAAAACTGACTCAACTATTTAAAAAAATAAATGTCAAACATAAAAAAACGATCATATTAGATCAAAAAATTTCAGCCCATGTCCAAGACATTTCCTGAACATCTTACCTAATCATCATGCTTAGTCTGTGTTAATCACACAGTATCAATATCAACATCACACAACTTTACACAATTTTGTTATAGATTTACAAACACTGTCAGGAAACATCATATGTGTCTAATTTCCAGCATACAAATTCCAATTTTAGTACTAGAAATATACACAATGTCAATAGAAACTCATAACAAGAAGTCCTATCGTATTAGCAAGAGTCAAGAGCTTTTATAAGGATGCAACAAGGACCAAAAATATAAACTGGATCTAAATGATGATTACAAGTAGAGGTACACAGTGAGATGTAAGGCATGGAAAGGATTTCAAGTTACTTTACTTTAGTCATTCAAAAGGAGGATAAGGTAGATGGTATCTAACAACCTTTTCTAAGAAGATCCAGCATGAGTCTGTTGATGTTCCTCAAGAAGGTGAGGAAAAGCAAAGGCTTTGTCACATTCGGTGCATTCATATACAACTTGGCCAACATGGCTCTCTTGGTGTTTCTTCAGGTGAGACCACTGGCTGAATGACTTGTAGCACATATCACAACGATACTCTCCAACTTCGTTTTCAGCATGCCATCTCATATGCAAAGACAGCTCTTTTGCTGTATCAACCTCGGTGTGGCATTGGATACATTTCAGCTTGTTTTCTCCCAGCTGAGTTGTGTCTTTAGCAGCAGATCTTGGACGATGCCTTTGCATGTGGCTTGTAAGGTACCGCTTCAATGCAAATGTTTTCCCGCAAAGTTCACATCTGAATGGCTTCTCATTTGAGTGCTGTTTATTTTGATGCTCCAATAGACTACTTTTTGAGGAGAACTGCATTGAGCAAATAGGACAAAAGTACAAGTCCTCTCCTGTAACATCGATCTCCTCCTCCTCTCCCTGTACTGGATGATATCTTGGTTGGGGTGTTTGAGCTGATAGATTTGAGTTCTCCATTGTTGTGTGCTGTTGATGGGAGCAGTGGTGCTGGAGGAAAGCATCCCTTCCCAAAAAGCCCCGGCCACACACTGTGCATTCAAATTCAGTAGCTGAGGTCAGATGACAGCGTTTATGTTCTTCAAGCTTATCTCCAGAGGAAAATGTCATCTTACAAATTTTGCATTCAAATGTACTGTCAGGATGTGTGGGAAAATGAGCAATCAGTTCAGGGGCACTGGCAAAACACTGATGGCAAACTGGACATATGAAACTGTGTGAAGTACCTCCATCTTTACCTTCACTGTTGCTTTTAACTCCACCTCCAGTATCAGTGTGGCTCTTAAGATGGCTATAGAAGAGTTGAGGGGAGGAAAAACTATCGTTGCATTGACTACATGGATATTCACTTCTAGACCATGACAGTTTATGGGTAGTCCTGTGTTTTTTCAAGTGAGATGAATGCAGAAAATGTTTATTGCAGTCCAAACATGAGTATGGTCGCTCTTTGGCTGCCATGCAACCATGCTCTGAAAGCTTCTCGGGGTCTCTGAAACGGTCATTGCAAACACCGCAGCGATATTTCAGATCTTTGTTGAACGATGAGGAGCTTTCAGAGCTTGAGGCAGAGTTTGTGTGTTCTTTCAATGAAACTGAAGGTGGATGACGGTCATCTGACTTGGAGTGGATTTTCCGATGCTCAGCTCTACTACTCTTGGAGAGAAACACACGATTGCATATGTCACAAGGGAAGTTCTCTTCACGGTGGGTGGACATGTGTTCTGCTAACTGTGAGGGTCCTGTGAAACTGAAGTCACACTTGGAACAGCGATATGGACGGCTCTTTCCATGAGTGTGCTTATGTTTACGAAGTGCAAAGAGAGAGACAAAGCCTCTGCCACATGCCTGACATTGAAATTCAGATTTGTGCATTCGTTGATGCTGCTGCAACTGGGATGCCTGGAAAAAACATCGACCACATTCTGCACATTCATGCGGTTTTTCACCTAGGTGACACTTCTGATGATCCTCAAGGCTTTCTGATGTTGAGAATGTCTTGCCACACACATGACATGGGAAGTATGGTGCAGAGTCTGAGTCACTGTCCTCACTGCTATTATTTTCATCCTCGTCACTTTCACCTGTTGTACTGACTTGACTGCTGGACTGTTGTTCAGCACTGGTTGTTTCCTGTACAGTACTCCCATGATCTTTTTGCTCTTTTTGATGCCATTTTTTGTAGTGTCTTACCAGTGACTTTTTGACTGCATAGGTATTGTTACAGAAACGGCAACTATATATGTCATCTGGATGGTCCTCCCTGTAATGATTACATAAAGATGGTCTTGTCAAAAACCTTTGATTACACAGTTTGCAAGCATGAGGTCTACTTTGGTCATGACATGCTCTGTGCATTTCTAGTTCAGCAAAGGTGAAAAAAGTCTTGGAGCAGTCGCGGCAAGAGTTTTTCTTATTAATTCCATGCATCCTCATGTGTCTTTCAAGATTTCCTTGACTGGTGCACACCCGCCCACACTTTGTACATGTATTGCGCTTTTTCTCTTGTTCCTGTCTTCCATGGTCTTCAAGGTGACTAATAAGCATCAAGCCATCTGTGAAGCTCTTATCACATTCTGAACATTGGTATTGCACTGTTTTCTTCTCTTTCCTTGGGCTGCCTTGCACCTCATTTTCTTCTGAATTCTGTGAGGATTCATTTATAAAGTCATCTTCGCAAGACAAGTTGGTCTGCAAAACCTCAGATCCACTTGTTTCAGGGCCCTTTTTGAATGGTTCATTCAGTTCAAAATCAATCTTTGCTTTCAAAGGGACTTCCAGCTGCTTGGTTGTTTTCCTGTCCAAAACACGTCCAAATCTACATTTCCTGTAGTGATTACGGAGAAGACTTTTATTCCAGTAGCCCCTCTTGCATGTTTTACAGTTAAAAGGATGCTCCATTGTGTGTGAACGCTGATGACCCATTAATCCAGCCTTACTTACAAAAGACATATTGCACTTTTGGCAGGAAAATGGTCTGGCGAGCTCCTTATCAAGAACTGTATCCAGTTTATGGATTGACTTAGCACCATCACTAAGTTGTTTGTCACAATTCTCATCCAATGGCTCTTCTTTGATTTTCTGTATGTTTGACAGATGGTGTTGTAGGGGAGCAGTTGATGCTGGTGGAACCACAGTTTCCATCTTGTGTGCGCTTAAAAAATGCTCTTGGAGCTGTGAAAACAGTAAAAAACGGGAACTACAGTATGCACACGAGAAGCCTTTTGGTGGGCTTTGGGAGGCTGACTGTTGGCTTTGGCAAACCGTTGACTTAGATAAACTTGGTGTTGAAGTGCAACTTCTTTTGTGATTTTCCAGCTTGACTTGGGGGAAAAATACACCACATCTTTCACACAGGACTTTATTTTGTTGTGTTTTTTTGGTGCATTTTGGCAAATGGCGCTGCAAATAATCCTTCCTGATAAATCTCTGACAACAATAATCACAGGCATATGGTCTCTCTCCTGTGTGCAGGCGGGTGTGCACTCTTAATTGATAGCTGTTCCCAAAAGCACGGGGGCAATAACTGCATATATATTTGTACTTTTTGCTAAAATGAGGTTGGATTCTCGCAAGAATTCTGTTCCTCACCCCACTAAGAGGTTTTATCACATTTTCTGTTGGTGGATTAGTTCCAAGGGATGGAGAAGCATTTGTTTCTTTGAAGACATTTCTGCATCTTTTCATCTTTCTATGTCTTTTCAGGGTTTTTTCATGAGCAAATGATGTGCCGCAGCATGTGCACTTGAATAATTTTGTAACATGGTACATTGTGTTGTGTCGGGAAAGTTTAGACTGAGATGAGAAGCTCCTTGAGCAGACTTCACAATCGAATGTCTCCTGTTTCTTAACAGGCTCAAAGCCAAATTTATTTTTCCAACCCTTGCCAACATCATCTAAACTGATTTTGGGGATGCAGACTTCCAATCTTGATCTTTTTTCTTTACAACGAGTCTGATGTACTTTCAGATGATCATACCTTGAAAAGCAGCTGTCGCATGCTTTACAGCGATATGGCTTCACTTCGTTATGAGTCAAAATGTGACGTCTCAGGTTTCGTGGTTTCATGAAAGTCTTGGTGCAGAATTTGCACTTATACTCAGCTTCACCTTCCTTTTGAGACTTCTGTGCTGCCTCTCTGAGAGTTGGGATGTTTGACAATTGTTTTGCCACATCACTTTTGACTTTTGACAGCCCCTCTTTGTAAACACCATCACAGAAAGCCTCATGCTGCAAACACATTGTCTGACTTCTAAATCTGTGACCGCAGTGTATACACGCATAGGGTTGCAAACCTGTATGTGAAACAAGATGTCTCAAGAGTAATGATCTGTATCTAAACCTCTGTGTACAGTGAGAACATTTGAATTGAAGCATCTTTGTTGTATTGGAATGTAAAGCACTTTTGTGAACATTCTGGTTTGCTTGAGAGGTGCTTTTACTGAAATTGTTTTTAGGAGTCGATGAGCCCATGTTAACGTCTGTTTCCATGCAGTTTTTTTGATGTTGGTTGAATTTTGTAAATCCAAAGTATTGTCCACACCTTGAGCACAGAAGTAGAGAGTTTGCCTTGTGGCCACGGAGATGTCTTTTCAGGTGGATTTTCTTAGAAAATGCCCGAGGACAATAGGAACACTGATGCAATCTCTTTGTCTTAGAGTCAGACACAGGCAAACACTTCTCACTGTGAAGTTTAAGGTTGAAATCACGATAAAACTGTTTTCCACAGTTATTGCAGGAAAAGGGTTTTTCTCCTGTGTGTTTCACCATGTGGCGCAGCAAATAGCGGCGACTATTGAAATTATGTTTGCAAAAAGGACACTGTTTTGATGAGGACCCTGATATGTGTGTAAGACAATGTTTTCTCAGTACCTGGGAATCATTAAAGACCTCTTTGCATAAGGAACATTGCTGTTGCTTTGGTCCACTTTGCTGTTTCTCAGGCTCCAAGGATTGCTCTGGTTTTATTTGCAGTCCCTCTTCAAGTTTGGGTGCTCTGTTTTCTCTATTTTTGTGACTTTCTAGATGCCTGAGGAGATATGCAGGATACTGAAACTGCAGATGGCAGTCTGGGCATTGAAGCATTCCTCTATTAAGATGTGAGCTTCTGTGCTTAATCAGTTCTCCAACAGTTGGAAGAATTTTTCTGCAGACTGTGCACTGTATCCTCCTCTGATGTACAATTTTATGACCAATCAGATATGCACGTTTCTTGAATCCTTTTCCACATTCAAGGCAACGGTATGGTCTTTCACCTTTGTGATTGCGCTCATGCTTCCTCAGTGACTGTGATGTACCAAAACGTTTTCCACAAAAATGACAGCTCAGAGCAAGACTGCTATTAGCAACAGTTGATTTCAAGTTATTCTTATTTTCCTCAGTCTTTTTACAACTTAGTGTTGTTGACTTAGACATTGCAGAGAAAACTGAATTCCTGTACTTGAACATTTTGCCAGTGAGTTTAAACAACTCATGCTTCTTCATATGTTTGTACTTTCCAGAAGCATGACAAAAGACTGCTGGACAAACATTGCATTTGTAATGTGGTACAGTCTTGGGAACTGTTACAGCTGGGGATTCTTGTTGTCTTGTCTCCTGTTTATTTTCTTTTGACAGTGTTTTCTGTTCAGTTTCCTTTGTTTTTTCATGTTCAGCCTCTTGCCTTAACTTTGCAGACTCTTTCGCAAGCCGACTAACATATTCTTTGAGGCAAATTGTATTAATATGTCTATGTCTGTTGGATGGTGAAGTGAAAGTAGCATAACATAAGGGACACTGATATTTACCATTTATTTTTCCCTTGCCACCATATACAGATTCTCTCACACAGTCACGGAAATGTCGACTCCTGTTGTACGAGTACTTAAAAAGCCGTGGACAAAGAGGACATTTATATTTTCCTCTTGTCTGAGTCTCTTCTTTTTGACTTTTCTCACCATGTTTCGAGATTGACTGACTTGACTTTCCCTTGTGTACATTGTAGAAGTGCTTTTTGGCCCTTTCTGCAGTTAGGAAGCCTTTACTACATAACTTGCACAAATTAGTTTTGGATATGTCAACAAGCTTTACATAACATTCAGTCAGATTTGTACATGGCTTATTCTGCATAAAGTCCTTTTTGGGTGGTGTTTTAGTTTCACAGATAACATCATCAGAATTTGTACCTGGAAATTTGGACTGCTTGCACCTACCAGGTACACGCTTATGTCTTCGTAGGCTACACGTCTGTGCAAAGTACAGTCCACATCCATCACACTGATAAGGTGTTTTGCCAGTGTGAGTTCGCATGTGTTTGATATATTGAACTATTTTTGAAAATATGAGTTTGCATTTACTGCACCTGTGGCGCCCTTGGCGTTTTCTTTTCGTCTGTGAGCTGGAATCAGAACAAAAGTGAAGGCTGTCCTTGGATACTCCACAAAAATGTTTTTCTGCTTGTTCATTCATAAGGTAGAGATCACAAGACTTGCAAAACTGGAAATTGTACAATAAATGGGAACAATGGTGGTGTTCAATCAGATGATCTACACTCTGCGTTGTGTGTTGGCAATCTGCGCAGTGATATGAGTTAGTCGTTCCATTTATTGACGCTATGTTTTTCAATATTACAACAGGGTGCAGACGTTTTCTCATCTGTATGGAGGGTTTTAGTTGAGCTGCTTGTCCTTCTGAGTGATTAATGTAGGTACCGTCAGGCTTGGCCAAAGTAGTGTTCTTATACTGACTTGTGTCGAGGTTTGTTTCATCAGTGTCACATGAAGAGTCCTCTCTTGACAGAGGTTCACCATACAGCACACCAAGCAACGATGGTTCCTCTGTAGATCCGTCCAGTTCTTCAAATGATTCTCTTGCAATTTCAGCCACAGCTCCACTAAGACTTTTTGGTTCGAGGGCTTGTGGACCCTTATGTAGTGCTTGTTGTTGATCCGGAGAAGAGAATGTATTTAGATTATTTGTTGAACTTTTCCACTCCTTTTGTAAGCATGGAGCTGGATTAATTTCTGTGCTTAAGGTGTCGAAGTGTAAGCTCAATTTTGAACTCTTACAGCCACTTTGTATTTTATTGTCACTAGTCAGGTTAGGGCCATTACCACCTGGATCTGTGAGGGAAGTTGTGGTTTTCCTCTCTGGATGTGTCATTTCCTTTTCTTGACAGGAATTTGTGTCGATGATGGAGCTAGCTGGCAACAAGCAGGATTCTACATTGCTAGCAATGCCTGGATTGTTCTTGTTGCAGGTATCAATAGAAAGACTACCACTTGTGTCACCAAGACCATTAGAACCTTGATCTAAAGAAGTGGCATTTGTCTTCACTTCTGCACTTCTTTTCTTTTCTAGACAGGGACTGGAATCTGTGCTTAAGGTGTTAGTTACACTTTGTTCTTTACTGTCATTCATTAGGACAGGGCCACTACAATGTGGATCTGTGGGCGAAGTTGTGGTTTTCAACTCTTGTGAACTTGTCATTTCTTTAAATAGAGAGGGATTTATGTCTACAATGGAGCTATCGAGCTGCAAGCAGGATTCACCATGGCTAGCAATAACTTGCTTACTCTTATCGCTAGTATCAATAAAAGGACTGTCACTATTGACACCAGGACCATTACAACTTGGATCTGAAGAAACAGAATTAGTCTTCTCTACTGTACTTGTGCATCCTTTTTCTTTTTCTAGACAGGAATTGTTGTCTGTGTTAGAGCTACTTGGCTCTGAGCATGATCCTGACTGAGTTTCAACACTTGTCTCATTCTTGTCAGTGGCATTATTGAAAAGACCATCACTCACTACAGCAGGTTTCCAAGAAATATTGTCATGAGCAACACTTTTGGGAGACCGATGCTCAGGTAACTGCAAAACGGATTCAGCATCATTACTGTTGCTTTTCAAGGCACTCGTGCAATCTTTCTGTTCATGAGTAGCATTTTTATAAGCAGACTTCTTGATAACCATTGGATCTGAAGATTGAGAGGTGTTTGACTGCATTTCTTTATCCTGACAGTCCGTTTCTGTATTTTCATATGGACCATCAGTGGAGAGGGGATTTTGTGACTTCTGCTCATCAAAATTCTCATTTTTCAATGAATCTGATTCTTGTCTCCCCCCCTGTAGGACTTCAGTTTTGTTCTGCTGGTCTTCTTGCATATTGCTATCCTCCCCATCTGTGGAGTTGGGATTTTCAAATCCCTCATTTTGTTGGTTGAACGATTCCTTCATTTCCTTTCTTAGAACCTTTTCATCCGAGTATTCTTGCTCATTGTCACAAACAGTCATGGTATTTAGCGCAGTTTCTGTGTTCTGCGCCTTCTCATTACCATCTGGGTACTTCTCTGTTGCATCATCAGTTAAGTTTTCATGACTTCTTCTAGAGGTGACTGAATATTTTCCTTGAATGAGGTCTCTCTCAGCTTGTTCTTGGTGTTTCTGACCTTCAGAACTATCATAGTTATTTTTATCCCCTTTGGTTTCACTCCCCATTGTTGTCACCATATTAAAAGAAGCAGAGGTGTTTTCTGGAATTTCCATTTTGTCTTGTTCAACTATGTTGTTTTCGCCTGCCTTCACATTTGATGGACTTGGCAAAATCACATTAGTCTCTGACATATTAGGGCACAGACTCTCCGCTGGAAATGTTAAATTTCCTGTATCAGTGAAAAGCCAATCTGATGAGCTGTGTTTTAAAGTCATATCAGTTTTAGGATTTGGAACTGAATTACTTGCCATGAATTTACAGGAAGGTCTTGTTTCAACAACGTCTGCATCTGAGCAGCTACTGACATCTGAATAGTCCTCAAGAAATGATGTAGCTAGCATTCCACAGTCTTGCTTAAGTCCTTGTAAATCTGCTACAAAAGATGGAGAAAAAGATTCCGATGTTGATAATCCATCTGTGGGAAAATCTATATCACCATTCCCACAACTTGGCAAGTGATCCTTTTCCATTTGACTTCCATCAGCTCGCCATGGTGTTTCCTTGTAGTATCTTTGATACACACAGTCTGAGCTGGAATTTCCATCTGGGTTGGAGTAATAGTTTGTGCTGAAGTTTGAAGTTCCTTCAGGGGCTTCATTTGAAACCACTTGGCCAGGAAAGTCATTATGTCCAATTAAGTTCTCTATATGCTGGGAAAGACTTCCCTCTGAGTCTGATGTTCTTCTCAAAGTACCTGGATCTGATGACACAGGTGAAAGGTTAGGGAAGTATGAATCCCACCCATGAGCCATTTTCTGGACTGGAAGCCTGATGTTTTACCCAATCCTGAAAACACAAGGACATAACTATAATTGTCACAAAATTGTCACATTTTCTTACACACAGACACACATAAAAAAAACACTGAAACGAAGAACCTTACCTTTTCTTGAACATAAAAGGACTAGGACTGTGCAGGATGATGTGGCTTATGTCAAAATGGGAACCTGGGGAAGAAAAATGGAATAGTATTATTATTGTGAGAATCTATTGAGCCACAACAAATCAACTGCCCTGAGATGGATTTACAATTGACACCAATTTGTAATGAAGGGTTTTGTTTGTCCCTGTGAATCTCAAAGCTATGTGGTTGACTGCAACGCGTTCACAAAAGTTTGATACACCGCTAACCAGGTGATGGGCAAAGGCAGGAGGCTTAGTGACAGATAGCAACTATTTTAGCCACATGAAATGTAGGGAAAGGGGTCTGGTGCAAAAGATTTCAACACTAGGCAACAAGACAAAATCTGAATGGATTCATCTCGGGAAATTGCCACTCTGATCTGAACCAGAGTGGTGCTTTATTCATGGACTTCTGTGCTAGGCGTGGACTGTCAAAAAGAGGATACTTGGTGCCAGAACACCTTACAATACAAACTGATCATCCTCGTTAGTAGAGAACTATGAGTCTGTCACTCCTTTCTGTGTCTGGGCCGGGTTTGGTTTCCCAAAATAAGCTGCAGGTTCAACTCCTGTGAGAAGTGCCGTTGTGATAGCCATCATCACAAAGAATAAGATAATGAACTGCAACCTTTGCTAATAAACCATCCTAATGCAGATCAACAGATCACTGGAGATGTGAGAAGTGCCCTCCTGCATCAAACACTTATAAATCCCAGTCGCCAGGGACACTCTACGGGTGTTCTCCGACAACAGGAACCATTTCATAGTTCTAGAAACTTAGTTCCAAGAACCTAACATTTTATTGCATCTGCACCGCACAAACCGTTAACTATTATAGTTCTTAAAACTACGTTTTGAGGAACCTTTTCAGCTCAACAGTATGTACTTTTCGCAGCACGTGAGGAACTACAGTGACGTAAGTGTATGCTGATCTGTCCAACTCAGAAGTCTGCATCACCAAACGCTGTTTTCAAAAACTCGACAGCTGTGTTGACAAGACAACACAAAACACAAACCAGAGCTCGTAATTAGATTGTTGTCTTTTTATTGTTGTATCTTCTGAGATTTAATGGTACAAGATTCTTGGTATGTTATCGCCACATTCCGGACAAAAGCGTAGCATGGAAATTCAGTAGCCTTCAACTGTTGTTGTAGGTTGTGTAAAAGTGTCATTATACAGTTGAGTAGAGGTGATGTTAGTATACCACCTGCCAGCCAGTTTAGGTAGCTTATGTAGGGGGTTCCTATTGGCAGTGCAAATGCCAACAGAAAAAAAGGCCTTAAAGGTGTAAAGCTGTCTTTAAGTCTGATGTGACACCCTTTCACAATACCATATCCAGGTCCAAGCTCCGTCTTTCCAGTATGTCACAGTACTGTGTCCAATGTTGTTTCAACAGATTTGGGTAAACAAATACTCTACCTTTAATTCTGTTGCTTTCCTAGCAATGAGAAAGACAAAAGGATATGTGCAGTTGATAACGAAGCTACATTAGGTGAATGATGAAAAAGTTTTGGCTATGGTTAGTTAGCTGATGTTAACACCCATTCACTTAACAAAACCGTCCCTGTGTGAATATCCCTCATAAAAGTTCTGGTTTTCATAATGTTATGTTGTCAGCTATACAGTAATTCTAACTGGCTATAAGCTGTGCCATCGCTTAATTAAAACAAAAACAGATTAATACATTACCATGACCTTATCTGGGATATCAACACAGGCAGTTTCATTTAAGCAAAAGGTTAGCTAGCTAACCTTAGCACTCACTTGCTAAAGCTATAACTTTTTACGCATTCACCTAACTTACCTTATTAATCTTTAATCTATCAATTAAAGCTAATGAATCGGACCGATTAGTTAAACTAGAGACTTGCCTCAGAGACATTAGGTCCTGGATGGCTCAAAACTTCTTAATGCTCAATAC
>JAQFJA010000025.1:15760566-15771344 GCA_029874485.1 Naso brachycentron | reverse complement strand
TATACATACATACATACATACATACATACATACATACATACCTATACTGCAGCAACCAACTGACTGTTTTGGTCCCATGAACAGTAATTTAAGATAAGATAAGACAAACTTTATTGTACCGAAGAAAATAACAAATAGGCTATGACAGACCCAGTGCCAGGACTGTAACTCTTGTTGATAAACTGCGACTGAAGCTTGACTTGTAGCAACTTCCCTCTGAGCTGTAGAAAAAAAAAGTCAAACGTTTTCCTCTTAGATCTAAACTATGTGAATGTGAGATAATGACATGCTGCCTCCAATTCATTTCTCCAATTCAGTTTCATCAACAGTAATAACCTGTAGTAGTAGAACACTAGGCTGTAGACACTTGATGATGAATTAACATTTTTAATTAATTAATGTTTAATTTTGATGTACAAAACTTTGAGTAAAGTTTACATAAAAAAGTTCTTGTTAAATTATTGCACCAGAAAAACATAAGCCTTCCAAAATAAACTGCCTTTTAGCCTAATATTTTTTTTGTTTGTTCTTTTTTGTTTTTTTTATTAGTCTAATTGCTTTACTAGACTTTCATAGGCTAGGCCTACCCCAAATCAGACAGTTTTACCATAAAATTTCTTCTAACAACATCGTTGGATTAATCTCTTGTAAAAGGCCTGCGAATAACGAAAATAAAGCATGTAACGCACCTTTCTCAAAGCTCTTCAGTTGGTCAAGGACGAATCTGTAGCAGAAGTAGGTCTAATCACAAAACAGCATCCTGTTTTGAAATCTTTGCTCATTTGCAGTTGGTGATGACTAATCGCTGATGATGTAAGTTGAGACACCCAAAAAATTTCCACCATTTTACAGCTCAAACACATTCAGTATTACCATGGAAGAAGAGCATAAACACCCCATTTTTAAAAAAAAATTCCAAGTATATAGCCTATGACAGCATTAAATAAAAGGACTTTTTGGTAACCTTTAATTCAATCCACAACCTGTTTTATAATTTCCTGACACTTACAGTGCAATTACTGGGAACCCAAAGTGCAATGGTCGCCTACACTAATTTTGTTATATGAAACAAAATAACCTGCTTAGGCCTACTGGTTCCTATTGGTACTTAAATGTATGTAAAGTGGAACTAACAATTAGGAATTTTAGAGGAAAGAAGAAATTAATTTGACTGTCAGTATTTTGCATTGGTAAACAGAGCTGCTCAGTTCACAAGATTGTTCTTTCATGTCCACCAGCTGAGTGATTGTATATTCATAATGTTAAAAAAATGGTCCCTGTCTTACATATTAATCTTATTCCTATTGCAATAATCTTATTTTTTTACATAACCAAGAAACACTATACCATGAACATTTACGAGGTACCATAGGACATCATTTTGATTAAACTGATCAGTTCTTCTTAACAGTGCGGTACCCCAAATTTTCAACATACTTACAGTATAAATTGTTAATCCTTCCCTCCTAAATAACCTCTATGTATCCAGTGCTTACAATGTACTCACAACTTGTTTAAGCTGCTTCCTTTCTTTTAATAAAAAAATACCTTGCAGGTAGGCCTACTCACTAAATACAGGCAGTATAAGCTGTTTCTTTAATCTTAAATTCCCAGTTCTTGCTTCTAGTTCTGCTTTATGTTTCACTGACTACTAGAGTTCGCACACCTTCATTTTTTCCAGGTTCTCAGAGTAAGTGAAAAAATACTTTAAACTTCAAAAGAAATACTCGAGCACACCAGCATTCTTGCTTCTTCACCCTTTATGTGGATCAAACCAACGTTTCAGTCAACAGACCTTTGTCAAGGTTTTCTACACAACAGGATCTGACATTCAAATAAATAGTCTCACAAAGACTTCACACAGGTGTAAAGCATTGCACTGATGGGTTAGCTCCTCCCCCTTCACCACTCCCTTCACACCACCAAGTAGGTCAATACCAATATCCCACATACAAATAAACCAAAATACACGGTCAAATACAGTACATAACAAATCATAGTCTATCTCAAGATAAAAATAGCTACAGTAATACCGGTGTGCTCGAGTATTTCTTTTGAAGTTTAAAGTTCTGCTTTACGTACCAGTAGGAACCAAATAATTTATACATACTGATTCTCACTTTGAATATTTTCCTTAAGAGTCCAAGCATTACACATTAATTGTAAGGAAATTACACTAAATGTTGCAGAACAAATAATCAAGTGTTGCCAACATTTTTATTGTGACAGGAGCTGCTTTTACAGTTTTGCCTTGACTGAAACATTCCCATAATGCATGCTCTGATATTCTTTGTACTACATAGTTTTGGTACACGAATTTCAACAACTTGCACATGAGAGAGAATTACAAAATGCAACATAAATAATTAAAATTATGTTTTGAATGTCCAAACAATTTTACTTAATAATATGAGCAAATTCAAAATTCAGAATATAAAAGTCACCTAATTGTGTTTATTACAATATAGGACGTGATGCCACTAATCACAACTAACTTTAGCACAAAAAGCTTTCTCATATCATTAATACTCAATGTCTTTGTTTATACATAACAACAAATGACTGATGAATTACCCACTTCCTGACTTGACTGGAGTGCACTTCAAAGAACTGGAATACTCAGACATGATATGATTTGCAGCCATTTATAGTGCAAACAGATTTGTAGCACAGCACAACTTAGGGGTTACAAATCAGTCAGTGCACTACAGAGATTTTTCTCTCTTAAGTTTGCTGTCCTTGATCTGAGACGCAGAGTTGAGTTTTTTTAACACAACTTCCTCTACTTCAAAGGTGCACGGAGGGGGAGAGCAAGAGAGAGAGAGAGAGAGAGAGAGAGAGAGAGAGAGAGGTCTAGGGACTCCAGCAACACTGGTGTAAAAAATTTTTTTATTGTTTTATTGTTTTCTTCCTAAGGGTTATCATAAAACACGTTACAAAATACTTTTAAATAAGATTTAAGTCCATGAAATGACGGGCACCAGATGTATAAACAGCACTCTCTACTGGTCAGGTCTATAAGAATAACAGCAATCATACGGAGTAACTCTAAAAATGACATCGTGTGATTATCACCTTTTAGAATAAATTATTACCAGATGTACTTCAGATGAGTTGTGCGTGCAGTTACAGAAGACAGATTTTACTCTTTTTGATGCATATGCTAGATAAAGAGTGACTATGGTTGTTATCAGGTGTGCAGTTTGAGTGAAATAACAAGTCTGGATAAAATTTTAAGAACAGAAATAATGGTAACAACAAAATCACAGAAGCAGTCATTATTGTTATCTTTAATGACTCTTAGAAATAGACATTAGGGCTAACAATAATGACAGCAGCAACAAAATTGGTTTCTCTTTATATTGTTTACATTACATTAAATATTATTCAATTAGACTGTTAATCAACCATGGGTTGATAGCTAATTGGACATCTTTGTGTTTATTCTGTTGGCTAAAATAAACAAGACACTGGAAGATATCACCTTGAATTCGAGGAAACAAGGGAGGACAATTTTCCCATTTTTTTTTTAGACTGTTGCAGAGAAAAAAAAAAAAGAAAAATATCAATGATTGATAATGAAAATAACCTTTAATTTGTGCTCTGAAAACAGCAACAACAACCAAAAAAAAAAGGAAGAAAATCAGGTTTAAAAATTTGAAAGTTTTGAATTTATGGAACCAAATTATTTCCTTAAGTATCACAGACATTGGTCCCCCATGGATCAGCCAACAATGATTAAAAAATAAAAATAAAAAATAAATCAAAGCATATTACGTAGCTGTTTCTTAATCATAAACTCACTGTCTTTATCATACATACAAATTCAGCTTACATTTGCCTGTTATTATGCTGAATAATAAATGTTAATAACATGTAGCATGCAGTGGACATGTTGCAGTCAAAAGTCATTTAAATCAAATATCTATAGTGTTGCCAGACGGGAGGCAGCTAGAAATAGACATTACACAGTGATTAACTTAATAAAAAATACTATAAAGGGGAAAGGAGTAAATACTATGCTAAGTAGTGTAACTGATTACTTCACTTTTTTACTTCACAATTTTTGTCATGTATGTGACACATGATGGGATCAGTGGCTGGGCTGAGTCAAGTGGAAGTTGGGAAATTAACTTACCGTCAGCCTGTCAGTGATTTAACAACACTATATTGCACTGCAGATTGTTTAAATCCAGTTAAATCTCTTTCATCCTTTAGTTTACAGCCAACTAACCAATTTTCTAATATATGGCAAGAAAAGCATTTGTCAAACTACCATTATTATTATTATTATTATTATTATTGTAATACCCCAGTCATTTTATTTATTGAAATGTCTACATTAACAGCCCACAAACAAATGGGATTGTTTAGCTGCTTGTGTTTTTATTCTGACACATACAGGCAGGTTATTCTGCTGCAATCAACATCTGGAGTGATGGACATTGTCACTTTTTTAATCAAATCTTCTGCTGCACAGATTCAACCATGTAATAAGTACTGTGAAATTATCCTGGGTTTCTCGTTTAAAAAGATGGCACATTACATGTTCACTTCAGGTCTCCTACGTTACAGACTGAGTGCGGGCCAATAACAGGACTGCATAGTGAAGAAGCACTATTATTACTCAAAAGATAATTTGTTTTGGGTAGGGTATGCATAAGTTAACTTATAAAAGAATATTTTAACTCTCAATCATGTTAAAATGTTTCATCTGATAAAAGCAATACAAATGGATCTATAGCTTGTTGTACGATTATTATCATCGGTCCACTCGACAATATTAAAAGTACTGTGATGTTAAGAGATTGAATTCTTTTGTAGATCCAATCATAAAACTCATGTAAATGAAAATGTAACAGGTGAAACCGGTCCCATATAATGCAACAGATAACCTTGAGGGTCCTTGAATAAAACAACAAAAGCTAACGAAAACTTTTTTTGTTTGTTTGTTATTTACAGTTTAATTTCCTATATACAATTACAGTATTGGTTTATTCATGTCATGGCCAGGCTTACACCTCGGCATCAGAAAAAGACTTTTCTTTGCTCCGACTGGTGATCACAGAATTTGTGTAGGTGTAAGAGCGAGAAACCTCCTCCTGGAAGGCCGTCTCCAGTACGTTCAGGATGGACTTGCGGACTTTATCCTTGAAATCTTGACCCATGAACACATACAGCAGTGGGTTCAGGCAACTGTTGAGAAAGGCCAGGCTTGTTGCTATAGGGACTCCGATAGTGATGACATTGTCTAATATTTCACTTGGATGGTATGCCATGTGATTTACCAACTCAATTAGAGCCATGATGTGATAAGGAGCCCAGCAGATGAAAAAAGTGCTGATAACAGCAGCGATGATCTTGAAGGGGCGACTTGATTGGCTGGCCAGGGTGCGGTTTCTTCTGAGACGGTGGATTATTACAGCATAACAGGAGACAATGACAGTGAAGGGGATAACAAATCCCAGTAGGAAGCGGGTGATGATCATGGCCTGATGACGAAACAGTCGCAGCTGATTGACGGTCGCTGTTTCATAGTCATCTGAAAAAGCGAAGTTGTTAAAGCAGTTGATGATGTTGTCATTGTCATATGATGGCCCGGTGTCCCTGAAGATGAAGTATGGAGCGCTGAGAATCAAAGCCAGCACCCAAACACCCACACTCACACAGGACGCCTTGCGCACACTTCGGTGGTTCTGGGCCCAGACGGGCCACACCACAGACACACATCTGTCCACACTGATCACCACCAGAATGTAGACACTGGCAAACATGTTCAGGAAGCTTATGGTGCTGTTCAGTTTGCACATGAACTTGCCGAAAGGCCAGTGGAAATCCATTGCAGTGTACGTCACACTCAGGGGCAGGAATGCTGTGAAGAGGAAGTCAGCCACAGCAAGGTTGAGGAACCAAACTGTGTTGACTGTTTTCTTCATCTTGAACCCGGTCACCCAGATAACCACTCCATTCCCCAGCACACCGAGAACGAAGGCCAGGGAGTAAACAATGAGGGACATGGTATTGAGAGACTGCTTTAGCTCAGCATGCTCGTCCTTATACTCCTCGTCGTCATATTCATAAAAACTTTCATTTATTCCAGTGGCATCTGTCGAATTGATGTGATGGAAAGGCATTGCAGTCATTAGCTCCATCATTGTCTTGATACCTGAAATTAAAAAAGGAAAATGAAAATAAATGGTGACCTTTTCACAAGCTATTTTACCCAGAGGTCACAACACTCCCACACAATTCACGATATTATTTGCTAAAAGTGTTTTCATGCAAGTTCGGATATTCATTACACTATCAAAGGTGCAGGTCACGGACTTTACTTGAACCACAGCAGACGTAACGACACAACTCAAATGGATTTTTTATATATATTTTTTAGATTTTATCAACTTTCTGTTTTAGTTAGACGCTTACTAATAAGGCTGAAAAACAGCAATTTTGAAACTCCATAGGCTAGTCTTGCCCCAGGACTATTCCAATTAAAAGAAAGTCACATCAGGGCACGCGTATAAAGCGGGGACAGGAAAACGTTGTTGCAAAGTTATGATCAGAATAAATCCACTCTGTATCAAAGAGTCTCCACGATTTGCAGGTAGACCCTATTAGATCTAAGTCACAATACAACTAAACTTACGATGTCATTTCTCATAAAGAACTTTGTCTTTGTCAAAAACTCCATGAAACAAAGCGGTTCAAATTACAGTCCTCTGAAGTTTGGCAGAGCCTGCTGTTACCGTAAGACCCTCCTCAGATGCTTTTATTGTCCGTTTCTTCCTCACAGTCACTAAGTTCAGTTTCTGAGGATAACCACAGCACGGTACCTTTCTCTGGGCGTCGCTCCGATGAGGATGTGCCCGGTCAAGTCTGACGAGTCTGCGGGAATTGCGGAGCTCGGATCCCAGACTCCTTAAATATGTGACGTCACCGCTCAGGTCGAGGCGGGACCTCGAGCGACAGGCGCCCGAATCTCCTCTATCTGAGGATCATTCAACCTCTTGCAGTAAGTTGGCAGTTGTTTATGCGCTGCTGTTGAAGAAAACAAAAGTTTTCTATAACAAATACAATATATTGATAGATGAAATGCATGGTTTGTATAATAAACTCATGAAGAATGTCAGTTTGCTCACTGCAGTGAATAATGTACCTCTTACATGCACGTGTGCCGCTCTAAGACTAACCTGAAAGCAGACACAGAAATCTTGTCAGGACCTGGCTTCTGCATGATGGAGTGTATGCAAACAACTTAATGCACAAATTGTGGGTTGTTGCAGATGACTGCCTGAGAAAGAGTGGAACTGTGATCTCTCATGTGCACCGGTCATCCTGCAGCGTAATGTGCTTTTCCCCATGTGGGTTGAGCTCATGCTTGCTGGAGGTTAAGAATAAACACTCTGTCTTGTGTGCCCTGACATCTGGACATGTAGCTTACATATTTTTTATTGCCCTGTCTTTTCACCATGCACTAGGTATAAGAAAGTCACGGCAGCATCTGTCGATAATTTAGGGTTGTTTTATAAAATAGCAGGCTACTCCCTCTGTGGTACCGTCCATTTGAAGATGGACATAGTCAACCCTGCAAACAAAATAGATCTGGTTCAGAAATTCTTCTTTTGGTGTCTCATTACTGGAATTGTGATGAGTATTGAGACAATTTCACAGTTCTGACTTACAATGCAGCTGGTCAACTTATTTTTTTTTTTCCATACCGTCACATCTATTTTCAAAATTCTGATACATACCTTGAGAACAAATTCTATGTTTGTTAGGGTAGAGATGTATGCTCATGAACAAGATGGCATTTTGAGTAGAGACTGCACCACTACAAAGTACTCGAACAGCAGGCTATATGCAGTGTGGTTTCGTATTTGCAACTTTGTAATTTTCTGTAGTTAATTGAACTCCTAAGTTAAAAAAAGGAACTTTCTGGAATAATATAGTATTTTCTCACTGGAAAAACTGAACTATGCATTCCTGAAAATTTGGCATTTAACTTGTATGCCAAGAAATGCTTAAGTGTAGCAATCACCGCAGTAGGAGTGGCCCACAACCGCAGACCTGACTGCAAGCGTAAAACAAAAGAGAAATCATATACATTCCCTAAAGCAAATCTAAGCTGTAATTCAACGCAATTTTGTCTTTTAAACCTGCTGAGAGCATTGCGGCTGCTGTTATACTTCAGATAAATCTGAGTTCTCAGATTCTTGAAAACATGAATTAAAATCTATTTCAAGATCGTCCAACAACCTGGACCTACATATTAGCTGAATAGCTAATAGATTAAAATCTTTATTTCTACCCCAAAGCAGGGAAAGGCAAAAGCTTTTGTGAAACTGCCAGACATGTGGAAAAATTTGCAGTGTTTTGTTGTCTAAATGATCACATGTGAGATCAAGATGAAGGAATGGACATGGGGGAGTGCTGGCTGGAGAGACATGATCTTGCTGATGTCCCCAGAGAGAAGCCCTACCTTTCAGTGGGGGAAAACCGTTTTGATTCATTTTCATATTTCTTCCCACGTGGTTCCTCTTTACTCCCTTTGCTGCTCCACTACCCACACATTTTTACATCTGTGTGATATGGTTCTAAATATTTTTGGTAAACTTCTCAGTGGACAATAAGAAACCTCCACAATGAATTTTCTAAATCACAGCAATCTCTGTTTCCTTGCATTTTATGTGAAATAAATGGCGATAAATTAGCACCAGGGTGCAAGATAATGAGGCTCAGTTTGAGATCACTGAACAGCATGTTGGTAAGCAAATTTTCTCAATAGGAATCAAACAGATGTTAAAAAGAGAAGCACTTGGCCAAAATCTTTTACAACGGTTGAACATGAAATATTAATTTAAATACAGAGAGTAAACTTGTTGGCCCGCCATTTACTGAAAGCTGAGTTTACTTTTCTCAATGACAGATATTTGCAATGCAGAAGAAAAGAAAAAAAAAATTTCAATACCTACATCTGAAGTTTTGATTCTGAAAAACGGAATACACTGTTACTTCAAACTGAATTCTAGATTTCTCTTAGTTTAAACATTTCAGAAACATCTGTTATAACCCAACTCAACAAAACATATAACAAAACAAGGATGTTTTTAGATACTTTATTGTGAAAGTGTTGCATGTTGTAAGTTTCACAACTCAAACAATCAAAGACTCGAAACGATGTTCATACAGTGAGACACAGAGAAACTCAAAATTTGAAACTGATCAGATTCACACACTGTGAATTGCAAGAACCTGTCCAACCTTCACACTGACTCCCCTGCTAATGTGCACACACCACACAGGAACTGTATCCTGCCAACAGTCCAGATGTGAGGGGGAGGAAGTACAGAAACACAGTGGGGAAGAGAGAGAGAGTGAAAGAGTGAGAGACACTACATGTCTGTGAATGAGACTGTGTCCACGCTAAGTCTCTGCTCTGCGTTCAGAACAACACCCTTTTCTGAGTGTGTAGGAGGACTCATGCCTGTGTTATCATTGCTTTTTTTCTGTATGCATAAATATTTAGCATCTGAATCCCCACTGAGAAATATTTTACATGAGGTCCAAAAACAATTTATTGTAAGTACAGGAAACAGTTTGAAATGGGCTGCCCCAGTTAACTTCAACACTAGCTCCAAGTCGACACTGAACCGCTCCATTTGAAACAGTAAATGACTTTACTATTTTTGCTTAAAGTCTAGACTCTGTGACTACTTTAATATTTGGTTATGATCCTGTTGAGCAAAAAGTCCTCCGCTTGTCAATTCTGTGCGCAAATGTGCTTTTTAACTTTTTTTTGCTGTGTAGTTTGAAACAGAACTCAAAGGCAGAGCATTTTGCTGTTGTCTGTAGGGGATATTAATAGATATTCCAAGGCTATAGTTTGAGGGAAGCCTTCAGAGCCCAGGGCTTGCCAGAGTTCTTGATTTACCAACCAAACGTGTAATTATGTGTGTGCTGCACAAATACCAATTTGGGTGTGTAAAACAACTAGTGGAGGTTTAAAGGGAATTTAGTTTTAGCAGAGGGTGATGTATGCATTTGGAGTTTGGGGGTTTATTATTCACTCAAACAGCTGGGAGGGTGGGGGAGCAACTTAAAAGGAACAACTAAAATGTTTCTATGTCTGTGTGTGAGACAGTGAAGCACTAATGACATGCTCCATCTACCAGCGTCACTGTTATACACCCAGTATTTTAGCGTGCAAAACACTGTGAGCTCACAGCATTTCTAAATCCTTTTTTGAATATGGTGGTATACGAGCTGTTGTGTTGAAACTTCTAGAATTGCTGTCACAAAGACACAAATAGTGGGAATCTGCTGTGACCTGAAACCTCGAAGGTTTGTTGATCTTGTTGCGGTGCTGACTGGAAATCAAACCCTTGTCTCTCCCTGTGTGGAAAGGGCAGGAATTTTGTTTTTTAAGGCAAAACCAGTGCCAACGTCTTTCTGCCCCTATGGTTCAGTGACATTTTTTTTCCATGAATTACACCGCACACCGGGAAAAAAACAGAACCTCAATAACCTAAACCACTTCCTTACATTCGTCCCTACTTTCAACCACACCGCCTGGTCTCCCTCAGCAGACCTTAAGCCTAGGAATAATCAGCCTGGGCTCAGTCAGCAGCAAACAACGCTGGCAATGAATAATTCATACAGCTCTTTAACACAGGGCTCTCTCTGTCCGAGGGTACTTTAAGGTACAGTGGAATGAGATTAGGGGAACAGAAACTGGCTTAACAAGAGAATGAATGGAAGTTTTGAATCATTCAATGTAT
>JAQFJA010000025.1:15569958-15580480 GCA_029874485.1 Naso brachycentron | reverse complement strand
TCCATAGCTCCGGGTTTTCCTCTCTTTCTCGGTCAAGCAAGTTTTAACCAAAGAAATGCCAACATTCTCTTCAGAAGGGTGAATTACCTACAGCTAGCAACTTTTATGTGACCTATAGTGTTTCTATACCCTGTTTCAACATGAATGGCAGTGAATGGGGTTTAAAAATGCAGTCTGCAATCTACTAAAGTGCACACAAGGTTAAATTTTGACAACAACATTTGAAGATATAGGTAATCTCCACCAACGGTGAGAAGTCAAAAAAGAGTGAAAGGGTCCTTCAAAGGCAAAGCTGTGGATTATTACCTGCACAGAGATAAACTGCAGTAAAGAGCAGTCGGCACAGCAGAGTGCTTATGTAAATTTTTATCTTGTTTTTCAAAATGTTCTGTTTACAACTGAAATACAGTCAGAGCTCTCTAATTTAATCTAATTTGATCAACATATGAAAATACATACATGTACATGTGAGTACAACAACAAACAGACAAATCATGACACATGAAAGCACACTAGGTACATACATGCACACAGGTTAACAAAAGCAGACATTCTCTGTGTTAAACAGAAAATTACTGAGCACTGACACACAGACACACTGGCGTCGTACAACAGGCTACTCACGTGCAAAGAATGGACTGATCCTCTCTGTCTGTAGGAGAAAAAAGTAAGGATTAGTAGATGACGTATAGGTAAATTTGTCTAATTGTTGTCTAATGATTCAGAGACCTTATTTGGGTGGGACTGAGACGTGAGGAGAGCAGACGAGGAAAGAAATCAAGGATGTATCAAACAAAGAAATGAGAAGTGAGGCTTGTGTGGTCTAATTAAACAACTATCAGTCTATTAGTATCAACTAAGTCAATAAAATTTCTGTGGCTTTTCAATTATTTAAATGCAAAAGCATAATTTAATCTGCAGTTATTTTGGCTCTTTTCATGCTTGTCATTTAATAATTTTACATGCAAACTCTTTTAATCATCAATAAATTATTTGTCACCTTTATTTGTTTTTTAGTGTCTTATAAAAGCAGTTTCTCTCCAACTTTTAATTATTTGCTGAGTTTGGATTTATTTATCTTTTAAATGAAATCTTAATCCATGATTCATTTGCTTCTACGCCTCTGTTAGCGCTTTGAGCTCCCTTGACCTAAAATTCAGTAAATAGCAAAGCAGTCTGTTTTATTACTTTATATTTATATAAAGAATATTCAAATGGCATTAGGATGATGAAATAAGAGAAAGAAAAAAATAGTTTTAAGTATTTCCCACTAACAGTGATTAATTTGACCCAGACAGGTGTGATCAATATAGGTGGTTTCACCTCATGTTGTTTTTCATAATTCATGGCACAGTGTTAAACTTGTGGTTTAAAACACAGCTGACAAGACAGCAAATTCAACATCAAACAACTAACCGGATCACAGCCCTCTTTGCAAGTCTGTGCTTGCTGATGTTTGATTCCTTGAATCATTTTGTCATGTTAACACATTGTAATGCCTTGTATGGGGGTGAGGAAGGTGTCTATGCCACTGGTTGGCTCCTATTATACCAAACTTTGACCTCAACTAAACAGATACGAAGCTCTTTGAAAGCCTTCGTAGGGACTCGTGTCTCAGTTTTTGATGGTTGCTACATACGAGATGTTTACAGATGGACTCACACCAGCTCTCTGACTGTGGCCTGTCAGTCACCTCTTCACTAACTGGCACTGCAGAGAAAGGAGCCTGAACAAGTCTCCACAGGCTGCTTAACCGCACCACACTGCTGTCAATGGGTGGACATTGTGAGTTACATCACTCGTATTTGGCTTCTAAAATTCCCACACGTTCAGTTTGGAAGAATTCATACTGGTCCTACAGGTTCAATCACTGTGGTTACACACCTACAAGCTGCTCTGAGGGGGTTGTGGGGTGGCAGACACTGACACACACAGCCTCATCTGTCCTGTCCTGTTATCTCTGGAAGACACCCTGAGGCGGACATTGCTCAATCAGCCCATAACTGCCTTTAATGAGATTTTATTGCTGGGAATTCTCTCTGTCTTATCCCATGAAGTCAGCACTAGGAGCAGGACTTTAAAGTTGTCTGTCATGCATTGCTTACAGCGTATAACATTTTGGTTGCTACCTCACCACAACAAATATACTATATGCCTGAATCTACTCCTTACAAGGAATGCCACACCTGAAAATATAGTTTTGTCTATTTGCTTTTAATTTTAGGGCTTTTGATAGTAACCATGAGTCAAGAATTCACCACGCCTTTTAATAGCGTTCACAGAGGGCTTAGAGAGCAAAGATCACAGATGACATTCAGTGCCACGTTACAAACCAGCTGAGCTGATAACACGTGTGTATTCCCTGCACTGACATTGTCAGTCAGGTGTCAGAGATCTCTGGTAGTGTTGAGTACCTTGAAGCATGCTCCGATAGGCAGCCTCTGATATAGCATAGATGTGAGGGGGCATCTCGTGCCGTTTCTTGCCCCGGTACATCTCCACAATGGACTCTGTGTAGATGGGCAGGTTCTTGTACGGGTTCACTACCACACAGAACAGCCCTGAATATGTCTGGAAGGACACACAGACAATGAGATTTACACTGACTTCAGCCTTAGAGTGCAATCTGGGTGGCCTTTTTTCACAGTTCACACAATTAGGATAAAACTGCATCATCTTGTGTTTGTTTCTGTTCTTAATAACACATAAATAGAACTCTCTTTGCAAATTCTCTTTCAAATGTGTAAGTGGTTTATGCAAGAATCAAGGATACTCTAAATAACTGTGGGCGGCTCAAGTTTGACATTTGCTTCAACTGTCAGTACAGCTGTAATAAGGGGTGTCAGCGCTCAATAAAGCTAATGTCATTTACTTGATTCAACATGTTACACAGTCTTACACACCAACGCGCACACCATTCTTAGTGGGAATCGGGTTAACAGGACACTTATCTTAACATTTAGGTAACTGTCAACAAAGCTGATATCATTATCCATATCAAAAGAAGGATACAATTAAAATTCCTGCATGCTTACATAATAGCAATCATATTAAAACATACAAACACATGATCACGCTCAAAAAAATGTATGTTATCAGAATGCACAAACAGACTCCTGCACCAGGAGCCCACAACTCCCAAATGTGCAGATATTTGTTTGGTTTATAAATATCAGTTTTTTCAGAAAGGAATATTTTGGCTTATCTGAAGGCAGTCAGTGATTACATTTGTACAATGTGCCAGTCCACACCCAGACATGTGTTGCAATGCATTCCAACTGTAGTGAAAGTTAAAAATGTAGTGAATATGTCATATTGTAATACATCTCAGGGAGCTTTTCTTAAGATCTAACCCAGCTCCTCTCCAGCCATCCCATGATCTTTCCTCTCAGCTTCATTATCCGTCATTCATCTTATTTATTGGTAGCTCAACCACATCTATTTATCCATTATTATTTTACCTTAATAGCACACACCATTAGCTTACTGGGTATTTCAATTATTATTGGCTTACATGAGTGGGACTTCCACTCGTATCTATTCTACTCATATCTTGTCTGCAGGAGAAACTGGAGACGCCTCTCACTGCGGCTGCACACACATAAACAACTTTGTAAACTGACTCCTCAGATATCTTACCTCCCTGTATCAGTTACACAGGAGATGCCAGAGGAGCGAACGACTGACACATGCATGTACACAACATGAAAGACTGACCATGCACACACTCTTGCTTGGGTATCTATGTGAACATCTATGTTGGCTGAGATCTGGGTCCTACAGATTCTTTCATAGTTAGCAAATGCTGTGAAAGTTTTCCACATCGCGCACTCACATAGATCAAGCCAGAGTAGTATCTCTCTCTCAGGTTGTGCAGCACTGAGGCTTCATTGAGGCAGGTGAGGTCGGCCATGTCCTCCACTTTACTGAAGCGTGGGGGGTTCATCCGCTGCACCTCCTCCCTGGACAGAGTGATCCGCCGCTGGCTGTCTGTCAGCTCAACCTCAACCTCATCGCCGCGCTCCTCCCGAATGCTGGCCGACTGCGGGTAGAAAGACAGAGTGCAGGAGATGCAGCAGCTTTAAACTTGTCTGAGACAGCCAAAACACAACAGTAAGCATAACATTTGCATTTACGATTGTTAGCCCCAACATTAGCTGCCAAACAAGGGATGCATTTACAATGAAATCCATCTCAGAACGATCAATGGATAAGAATCGATCTTTTGAAAATGCTCATGTAATTTAAAAGGATGCTGTTTTTGCAGGCTCGGATCCTCTCAAAAGTCGTGAATCTAGGATGATGCTCCACAACAAAGAGCTTTCTGAAAAGTCATCTCTCCTTTTACTGAAAGTAACACTGACTAAAAATAAAACTGTAAAGAATAGAAGTTATGGCTATCTAGAAGGTGGACCTTCCATTAAAAAAAAATACAGCTTGCTTTGGAAAACTGTTAACTGAATGTAACGGTTTGGTTGATTTTTTTAAGAGAAGGGTTACAATACACAGAAAATCTGGTTTAATCTTTTAACACAATAAACCAGCTGGCCTGCATTTAAAAAGAAGCAGAGACTGAAAATATATTTATGAAAATGTTTGTCAGAATCTCTTCCAGTGAGCTTCAGGGTATGACTAGTCACTGTGTTTGACAGCAGCCCAGAATAGATGGTGACAAAACACAGAAGAGAGGAGATCTCTTGTCATGCTGTTGGTCTTGTGCTCCCAGGACAGGAAGTAGTGACCTCTAGTTCTGACCTGGTCACAGGACTCGGCTCTGCTTTATTCTCTCTGCCACTTAACATGCACAGCACACAAAATGTGTGGATTTCTGAGTTTGCCTGTATGTGGGTGTATATTAGTCACAGACTGAACTACATGCTCAGAATATGAAAATAGATAAGACTGTGCGTGTCTCTCTGTGTGTTACACTGTATGAATGTGCATATTTGTAGTGTGTGTATGTATTTGTGTGTGCAGTGTGTGTTTGTCCAACAGTGCCATTCTCTGATCATGGGTGTAAAATGAAGTCAGTGTCTCTACAAGGCCTCTTCAACATAAGAAGGCTGAAGGAGAGTATTGTTCTATTCATAGAGCTCTCTGTGAAACCAGTCCAGCACAGAGAAGGACACTCAGAGATAGGACAACAAATTCATATGTCACATCCTACATTATGCACCAATGAAAACTTGAAATGTGCGTTACACAAAAAGCTGAACAAATTAATATTATGACGAAAGCCTTATGATAGTTATTAGGCCTAAACATGTTACAGAGCATCACAAGGAACATGATGAACTAACAAAGGAAGGCACGGAAAACAGACTGCCTCATACGACCTCATGGGATGTAATAAAACACACATACAAGAATTCACATAACCTCTGCTGTTTGACATACCTCCAATCAAAAGGCTCGCACTTGAGGCTAATTATTGACAAGATTGATACTTATATTTTGGCAAAAAGGAATGTGAATGCTATAGTTGTAAAAATATAATGACTTTAGTTCTGAAATTCACCTTGTTTAAGCTCTTCAAACATAATATCATTTGAATTAGATGCCTGTGTGTGTTGGAAACAAAAAAACAAAAATCATCCATTTCTCTGGAGAGCAGACATTACCTCAAAGCCATGCTTCTCTGAGGGCACCCACACCAGCCTCTTAGCTGCCCAGTCAGCCTGGCTGGCAGCGGAGAACACAGAGTTGGAGGTGGGAGACCCTGGTCCGGCCCCTGACGACAGGAAGCGGGTGACATCGTTGGCACCGCCCCCTGTTGGCTTGGACATGGTTCTACTGGCACTGGGTAAGGAAAGACACAAAAATTGGGACAACAAAGAGTGAACAATTTTTTCACCGCAGGCCTCGTGTCGTGTAGGAGGCTTAAAACTGGAGCGCAGAGGATGATGTAGAGGCATGACGGACAGTGACACTGATGCGATTCTGTGTCACGATACGCACACAGATATTCTCTATGTGCACCCACCCACTCATAAAAGAAGAGCAGTAGTAGCACGCAAGTAGTATGCAGGCCACATCCAGTGGAGATTGGGTCAGGAGTGGCCTAATTGAAAGACACAGCAAATCAAGGAGAAGATGGAAAGAAGAAAGGCAGAGAGATTGATGGGTGGAGGGTGGAGGGTGGAGGAAAAGCGAGAGACATCAATCGACTGAGTAAACTGACATGACAGCGCTGGGGGGGGGGTAGACGAAGAAGGAAAGGGGGGGGGGGTAGCAGTGAGGAGAGAGGATCGAAGCAGACTTAGTCTATAGTTAACTGAAAGAAAATGAAGCATCTTTCTACTACAGGCCTCTGGAGGAGATGAAATTCTAGTGAGGCCCACACTGAGAACAAGCTGAGACAAAATGTTAATTTGCTCTCAGACCCAGTATCCTGTGAAAGATGAGCTGACAGCGGCGAGAAATGGTTACTACTCTGAATCACGAAGGCATCTCCAGTCAGAGTGACTGCAGTACCACAACAGGATGTTTCTAGATTTGCTCTGACAACTGAGAAATAATGTGCAGCAGTGACTGCGTGAGAAAAGCTCTCTTTGGTGGAGGAAAACTCGTGACTCCAAAACTTTCCACTGAGGTTAGTGGGAACGACACTGTTTCAGAGAGGCTGGCTGCCGCTCTGTCCAGGATGGGCTGTCAACGGACTGAGAATTCAGGAGCACTATTTTCATGATTGATTAATGATTTTGGAAATTTTCCAAACAAAATGTAAAAAATAAATATTGTGTCAAGCTTCTCAAAAGTAAATACCCTTTTTTTCTAGTTCTCTATGAGAGAAAACACAGTATTTGGGGGATTTGGAAAAGTCAGACAGAAGACATTTAAGATGTGGTCTTTATCTTTTAGATGGGCATTTATCATTGTTTGCTGATTTTAAAGTGACCAAACAATGAAGCAAGAAAATAATCAGGAGTTTAATCAATAATGAAAATGCTATCAATTGCAGCCATACCGATTATAACTTACTCAGTGTTAGCACAAGGCCACTGACATGAATGCAGATCGCAATCTAATTAAAACTAATTGAAAAGTAACTAGAAAGAATGCAATACTAAATGATCACTATTTATATTAAGGCAACTTACTTACTGACTGCTGTATCTTCATATATTTTTATAGGAGACTGGAAAGGCAGTTCTTTAACAGTTATGTTCCTCTGAGTCGTTGGAATTTAATGACCTGAATTTTATGTAACAACCACCACAGTCATACAACTTTGGAATGAAACCCTTCAAGCAGCCCGGCTGGAATTTGGATGTTGTTGACAGTTTAATGGCTTATTTGACTGAATCATGAGCTAGGTGGTGCACTGTTGATATCTAAATAATGTGTGACCAGATTATTATGATGCTCAAAATTAATCATTATGGAGAAACCAGCTGATAAATGGTGGATAATGGTCGCTTGAAGTCGAGCAAATGTCAGCTTTGATCAGGCAGTTAGGCTATTGTGTCGGCCTGTACAGTGTGTGTGTGTGTGTGTGTGTGTGTGTGTGTGAGCTCATTATTAGGCGTCTCCAAGCCTCAACAGGTATGTCATCGGGCCTGATTCCTGCTGTGAGTCTTAGTCTGTTTTTTTTCTATTCTGTCTGTTCATGAGAGGGCCATGTCCCCAAACCCCGGCTTAACCATACCTGTTACTTCAATATGACACTGGGTGTGGCGTAAACAAGTTGACAAAGGAGTCGGCACCACCCAGCCACTCAGTACGGAAATATGTGATTGTGTCATAAAACAGCTGTGCATCTGCACTTAAAGGCTGGTAAGATATGAGAAACATTTTTATTTTTGTTTGTGACTTCTCTACCTTGTCTGCTGCACTCTGCCCCAAACCCATTTGTTGTAGGTTAGCACTTTTTTGGGGGACTATTTTTTAGCAAAATATTTTACATAGAATATTACCTTAACAGGAAAAAGTATGTTGTTGTGTGAATAATGAGTTTCCATGTTAATGGTAATGAATAAACATGTCACTTGAATACACAGGCAATACTTCATCAATTCATCGCTGGTTTTGGTCTTTTTATAGCTTTAGCCAACTGTAAGATAAATATAGCTATATATATATATATACCGACAGCCTCATCCTTGAAATGTGAATTTACTCACAACCTTAGAGAAATCAAATCTATTGAGATCCGAGTTACACCCCATAGGTGTGGACAACTACATTATCACTTACAATAAAAAACATTATAGTCATCATAAACCATTTACCATGACACGCCCTCTATCCAATGATCCTTTTAACTCCCTGAAAAAGCTTCAGTGACCCCACGGAGGGACCCTGCAAGCCCACACTATAGCTGCAGTGTGGGATGCTGCTGGGTCCCATCGATGCTAATTATTCCCCTAGAGCACATTCTCCACGCACACAGACAGGGAGACTTCACAGGTTGTCGCAGTACAGACTGAACTGACCAGCAAACTCGTCCTGCAGCAGCTGGAGTTGCAAAAACGTGACAGCCCTCCTCCATAGCAACACCCTGAACACTGAGCAGCAGCCAGACAATACCTTCTGAGTTTCAACTGAGGTCATTCACTGCGGGGGGCCTTGTGGTCTATCCGTGTGTGTGTGTGTGTGTGTGTGTAATTAATGTGTGGCTGCCTGCGCGTGATGGTGCGTGTGTTAAACGAGTGGGGGAGCTGGAGACGCCTTTTTTTTTTCTTCAGCCTATGTGCGAATTGCATCGGTGATGATATTGTGGCATCTGCGCATTTTAGCGGACAGTGAGGAGAGGTGACATTATTAAGCCACCGGCTATGCCCATTACGGTGCGGCTGCAGAACCGTGCAGCTGCGGCACGGCCCCCATAAATTACCTGCATTTTGGCACTGAAGCTCCAGCACAAAAACTGGGGAAGGAACCACACCTTGAACATAAGACAAGAACAATCACATGGGCCCCAGCCTTTAATTGACTTTGTGAATCGCATGCATGTGGCAGCCAAAAAACCGGGCCATTTCACTGAGAATGAACGCTAGGTATTATTATATGACATAAAAATCAAAGTAGGCCTATACCTTAAAATTGAAATGGGTCGAAATCCTTTATAACATGGCCATTGGACGAACAGTTTTCCTCAGCCAGACTTCAAGCCATCTCCATGTAACGTTAACGTTAAGCCTCTCCTCGAGGGCGTATAACGTTGTAAATATATAACCTATATGAACACCTCCAGTCCCACTAATATTTCATTTTAGGCGTTATGTCACCGCATTTAGACCAACCAAGCGAGGTTAGCCTGTTCAACTGAAATATGATATGTTCGGGATATTACACTGGCTATTTACGAGTTGGATTAGAGTAAAGGCAATTAAATCTCTCACCTTCAGGTTCCGCTCTGAGTCGTAAATAAGGCTGTGGTGCGAGGAGAACCGGGGTGAGGCTGTTTCTTGGGTATTTTCCTGCCTGATAGGTGTGTAGCCTACCGCATATGCGGCTTTTATCATTGCACCGCTCTCTCCGCGAAGCCGCACTCACACTTCTCCGTGAGAATAAAACAGACGGACGGCAGTGAGGGCAAGGCGACGGCTTCAGCAGCGGAGAGAGGCTTCCGGCTAAAGGTCCAACCAGGTACGAGAAGACGGGTCTCAGTCAAGCTTCACACTGAAACAACCCCAATGAAAATCTACAACCGAGCAGCAGACCCGCCTCTTGAGCACGACGCGAACTTTCCGCCCCAAAACTGGCATAAAACGGGTGCGGCGACGAATGGCGTTAACGGTAGCGCAAGATTCTCAGCTTTTAGCCAATGCTAACGGGCAAGAGGCGGGGCTAAAAGTGACTGACGTGTCGAACACCCAATTGGAACGCTGCAGCAGGTGCCTGTGCGGGGCTCTCGCGCTAAAGTAGGAAGATTTTGCGCGCCCTTTGTTTACCACTCAGTGGGGCCAGTGTCCGCAAACACAGATCTGGAATCGGATTTGTGAGAGGCACCATCCAGGCACAATGGGCACAACCGACGGCTGGCTCGGAATGATCTGACTCCAGGCACGTGAGTCAGATCATCCCGGAGTTCCGGCTGAACCCTGGAGGGCTCTGGGGCTACAGTAAGTAGGCTATTTGCCAAAGTAAAAACATATTATGAATGTTATATGCCTCGCTAATTGTGCATCAGTATCATATGCCACATAGGCAAAAATACATTCATCAGACAAAAATTATGAAATGTAAGAATATATCAATGAGGATGGAGCTAAAAAGTTTCGCAAAAACCGTTTAAGTGAAAGTTTAATAAAATCATATGACTAGCTATGTATTTAGGCCTATTTATTTAGAAAGTCAAACTAAACTACAGGCATTTAGCGGTGTTTCCAGCATCTTATGTGCACATTATCATATATTCATGTAAGGCTTAATTTACAACACAATTTAAGTAGCCTACATTTTTGTTGGCCTACTTTTGTAGCATGTCACATGTAGCTAGAAGACATATGCAGAGTCAAGTCTAAAAAAAGTGAAAAAAAAAAAAGAAATACTGGTATGTTCTAGAAATACTCATTCC
>JAQFJA010000025.1:15527086-15537198 GCA_029874485.1 Naso brachycentron | reverse complement strand
ATCTTGTACGACTGGTAATGAAATATTTTGGGGTTCTGGACTGTTGGTTAAATAAAACAAGACACTTGAACACATTAGAAAACATTATTGGACATGTTTCACTATTTTCTAACATTTAAGAATAAATAATGTATTGAATAATCAAGAGCATAATTTGCAGATTAATTAATGATGCAAGTAATTGTTAGCTACATGGATTATAATAGATTTTATCTAAAGGTGTTGTGGCTCCCAAATGAATACCTCTGTAGCAATGGTGCCTTTCAAACCAAGGAACAGCTGCTATGAGTAATTTCATACAAAGGATCAAAACACAAAGTCAAGTTGTAGGTTTTAAAGTTAGTTAGTTAAAGCTAGTTAAGTTTAAGCCTAAAGCATAAACCAGTGTGGTCCAGCAGGTTAAAAAAAAAGAAAGAAAGAAAGAAAGAAAGAAAGAAAGAAAGATGTAAGATCATTGTCACTTCCTTATTTAAGAGCAAAGTTTAGACATGCTGCAGTTAGAATTAGAGCGCCACCTGCAGGAGAAATACAAAAACTTTATATTTCATACGTCTCCCTGTTCAGCAGATTCCAGTTCAGAGCTGACACCAGTTTGCTGCATCACATTTCTCCTTTTCTGATCATCCCAGTTTTACACTTACAGGACCCTTTTCTAAAACGCTAGATCCTAATTTAAAGTGTAGCCCAGCAAAAGTGAATCATTTTATTTTTGAATGTGGGCACAGTGTCTTATTAAAATGCCATAACTAAAGTTAGAGAAAGGACAATGCTCACAGATTTTAAACTATGGGATGAAAAAGATAAAACAGATTTTTAAAAAAGATAAAAGACAGAAAAGATAAAATACTAGAAATCTACTGAATGCACAGCACACATTACAATTTCATGTCTAAATGACGTTTTTAGATATGAAGCTATTTTTCTGTCAGAGCTTCATCTGCCTTTACTCGGTTGGCTACATGAAGAAACTCTGTAGACATTTTTGATCTGCACTAAACGTTCACCATCTGTGTTCACAAGGAGTCATTTGGGTCTTAATTGTCCTGTTACAAACATAACACTGTGTACATCAAGATTTTATCAGTAGCAGCTAGAAACAGTTACATGGCTGCACGTGTCCCCTGCTAAACGGCATATTCTGTTCTTCCTCTTGTCTTTGTACCGACTGAACTTCCAGCTGAGATAGCTCAGTAACTGACCCACCCCCAGAGGGAAGGACCTCTACGTCCCGAGAGCTCATCACTGCAGAACAAGCTCCGTTCACTCAGTAAAGAGCAAATCTTTCAAAAAGAAAATTTTAAAAAAATAGGAATTTTTCTTACACTATGGATAGTGAGCTATTTACATGTGACAAGTTTAATTCATATTTACAGTTTTTAGCTATCCAGTGTTGTCGGGTCTCTTATCAAGTGTTCACAATGCTCAGTTTTAGCAGGAATGGAAATAGTGAATGCTGTATCTTAATCAATACTTATTGATCGATCGTAAAATCTACTTTAAATTAAGTGTAACTTATTAAAAATATTTTTGGCTTACAAGCAAATCAAGCAGCTTTCATAAAGACAAGTATGGTTGATGTAACTGTTGACTTTAAAAAAATATAAGGAAAAAATGTAATATGCAGGGAAAATTCAAAAAAGTTCATTAGAAAGATGAAATATATTATTTAAAAAAAGCTTTTGCACATCTTAAAGTCTTAGTGACAGCATGGGATCGAAACCAGAGAATCCTGCACGAGGTCTTTTAAGAGATTTTTTGGTTTTCAAATGGTGAAATGATTAAAATTCTACAAATTAGTATTTAAAAAATAAACTTAATAATGCTCTAAACTTGCCGAAGTATGTCCATTAATGAAATACAAACCTCAAAAGTGGTTTGCACAAAATGCAGCTTAGCTGCTTGTGCAAGGAATGAAAATAATCCAGTGCTTCAAAAGCAAAGCAGAAATCAGTTCAGTGCTGAAAGATGAGCCTGAATAAATCCAGTGCTGTAATTGAAATTTAAAGCTTTTCAAGAGAAGCCAATTCCTCCTACGTGCGGCAGACCTTGATCCTAATCAAACTCAGGAAAGCAGAGTTTTGCAGATTGAATAAAAGAAATTCAACAAGGGCTCCATGTCGATCCATGTCGCCCCCACACAGCGTTCTCACCTTCCACAGTAACCTGCACCTCCGGGCCACGTCTCCAACTCCTGGGTGGTCAGTAACTGAACACCTGCACCTGCCACAGTGACTCTGAGTGACACAAGCGTGATGCTGCGCTCTGTCTCTGTACAGGATGCTGGATGTTGGTCTCATCCTCCATTGGCAACAAAGTGTGAGGACTTAACCAGGCTTTTATTAAACCTGCCGCTCTGACAGCCTTTACCCAAATCAGTCTGAAAGGTTAAAAGGACTTTCAGTAGGTAATTTCTATGCAAATAAGGAAACACTGTAGAGGTGAAAAGGCAAGTTAAAGCCAGCCAGTCACATTAGAGTGATATAAACAGGTTTGGGGAAGCATTATTGTTAACGAGCAAAATTTAAAATCTTTTGAATGTTTTCTTAATGTCTAAGACATTAAAAATTATTTCTATGCCCATTTAAAGCACCTTGAATGAACTTGTCTGAATAGTGCTGTATAAAAAAACTTGCCTTGCCTTTGAATAAGATTCAAAAGACACTATTGGGTATCTTTTCATGGGATTTTTCTAAATTTTTGTAAAATATGCAAATTTTGTTGCCTATACTCAGTACAAAAAGGATTCAGGCTACTGTAAAACCTTAAAATTGACAGTTAAGCTAAATGCTAGCTTGTACTTTTAAGGGGTGACACAAAAAGCAATCCCTCCCCCAGCATAAATCAATGTCCAACCGAAATCCTGTCACATGTTTTAAAAGTTAAAAGAGAGGATTTAGACAGATATTTTTTGAAGCATTGCTCACACTTACCTTGACTGGCTGCAATGCGCCGTTTTAATCATGAGAGCATGAGCTGCAGCTGAAAGCTTCTTCCTCCACTGGAAACTTTAATGCCTCCTCCGGAGCAAATGACTCAAGTGTGGCACAGAGGTGTTGAAAGGCCCGGCAGGTGAAGCGAGGCAGCAGCACCACACCTGAGTCTTCCTGATGCTCATTAGAAGTATGTGCGGGCATCTGGCGCCCCCGTGTGGCACCTTCACTGCCAGCAAACAACTTTCACCGGAGGCGGAAACGGCGAAGCGAGAAGCAGCGTTAGTAGCAGTTTGCTAGCACCAAACACAGCCGACTGAACTGGGTGTGCAGAAGCCAAGGGGGATTTTTCTGCTTTTAATTTCGCACTGAGAGGGAAATTTCCGTTTGACAGGATATTGATGTCATTTTGTGGAACCCAAAACGGCGGGTGAGTCTGTCAAAGCGGATTGTTTTTGTATTTTTTGTGGTATGCTTTTTGTTAGCCGGCCAGCTAGCTGACATTAGCTATTTATGTAATCATGGCGGAGTGTTGTCGGTCTGCTGCTGCGCACTGGTTCGTGCTAGTTATTCATTTATTATAGACTGTATGACATGTATGCGGAAGTGTGCTTGTAGTTGTGTACACACGAATGATCAAAATAGCCTTAAATATAAACAATAGAGGAATGAGGTAGCTACTGACACCATAAAATCTGTAGTCTCACTTCTCGGCCAGTTTCCAAAACATCAGTACTGTAGCAGACAGTCAACGGCAGATCTTGTACAGCTAGCTTAGGTTATAACGCTTTATTAAGTAAAAAGTAAATTCAAGATAGTTCAGTACGCCTCTGTGTTCCCACAGCCATTGAATTATCACCCTGTCATGTTTTTCTGTCCTCCCAGCCGCCGCAGCAAATGGGACCAGCCCGGCCCCAGCTCTGCCTCTGGTGGGACGGGGGAGGCTGAAGCTGCACCCACCGGGGCTCTGGATGCTGCAGCTGCTGTGGCTGCCAAGATTAATGCCATGTTGGTAGCCAAAGGCAAACTGAAACCTTCACAGATTGGCATCCCTGGACCCCCAGATAAGGTGAAAAGGCCTAACATGACATGCCTAGTTAGTGATGAAAACATCCTGCGAAGCATTTGTCAACAATATGGAACAAAAATCATGTGTTCATGATACCATGGCAGCTGTCTGCTTAACATCACTGACTGTAGGTCTGTCAGGGGGATGTTGCCAATAATTAATAGGGCTGCTGCATAAAAACACCAAATTTAAAGATTCCTGCAGGACTTTAACTTTGGCTTGAGCTCCTCAATATTGTCACGATGAAGACCACATGACATTTCTCTGATACTGTTACGTTTCTCAACATCCGTTCTCTTACAGAAGATGATGTGCTAAGCTGCAAAGTTGGTGTTTGTCCCTCTGGGCTACGTGACAATGGAGTGTAAAACTGAAACCGAGCAAACTAAGCATTTCTGATATTGATCTGGATGCAGTCTGACTGACACTTTCTTTCTAGTGATCTCAAAAAAATTTTCCTGTCTGTGTTGGAGGGTGTTGATCATACAGATTTTCATTACTCCATTTTCAGCTTATGTCATGCTCAAGATTATAAATTAGCAGCAGTCATTATAATTATTACAACAGAACAGACGCCTACACGTCACATATTGGGTACAGCAAACTTTTCTTAAAGTAGTTCTTCAGTGGCGTCACAGTTTTACCATTAAAGCACTTGCTATGTTATCAACTAGTGGTACAGTTTTTTGCCTCAAGTCATCTTGGAGCAGCACATACTTTAGCTCTCCTCTTCTCTCAGGTTGTTGGTGTTGGGAAGCCTCCAGTGCCAGCAAAGGCCAAGGATGATCTGGTCGTAGCTGAGGTCGAGATCAATGACGTCCCAATCACCTGTCGGAACCTCCTGACGCGCGGACAAACGCAGGATGAGGTCAGTAGCAAAATGTACAGTCAGATCTCACAAAATGGTTTTCAATGTTAGCTTTTGTGGAGTATTTCTTGATATGAACTTTGCCTCACTTTGTTTGTCTGCAGATCAGTAAAGTAAGTGGTGCTGCCGTGTCAACCAGAGGCCGTTACATGACAGCAGAGGAGAAGGGCAAAGCTCTGCCAGGGTAATTTCTCTTTTATAACTCATCGTAGACACCCGCTGACTTGCTGCTTGTTTTATGTTGACACAAACCTTCTGCTGTTTCCATGCAGGGATCGACCTCTGTATCTGCACGTCCAAGGACAGACAAGAGAGCTGGTCGACAGTCAGTACTTGAGATTTATCCCCAGTCAGCCATGAAAGAATGTCGTCGTATATCTTGTAATCAGACAGATGGTTTCTTTTTGTTTTCCAGGGGCAGTTAATAGAATCAAGGAGATCATCACCAACGGTGTGGTGAAGGCTGCAACTGCCTCATCATCTTCCACATCTTTCTCCCCAAGTGCAGCTTCAGTCACGATTTACCAGCAACACAACCCACCTCCTCCTTCAATGCCCCCCATGACCCACCACAAACCGCACTTTCAGTCAGGGGTAAGGCAGCTGTTATTGTTGTTGTTGTTTTTGTTTTGATACAACTCCTGAATTAAGATGATACCACCATGAAAAAGGTTCCTGTATTCCCTGAAAATGTTTCAAAGGTAATTTTTCTGCCAAAATCTCTAAACTCTCTGCAGCTTAATTTCCATACAATACCACAATAATTTTTTTTTAGAATTTGCCTACAAAAAAACACGCACATCAATCCAAGTCTGTTTTAAGTTTTGGACAAGTAGTGCAACTAATTTAAAATAGACATAATTGGTAGTAAATGGACTTAAATATGTAGAAACCAATGTGGTCAGTCGAACATAAAAAAATGAACTTTCATTTGGCCTTTGAATGGCTGTAATTTTTCCAACAGTAGTGTAATTAAATGCAATCCCTGTCATGTCTTTCCTTTCTCAGATGCATTATGTTCAAGATAAAGTTTTTGTGGGCCTGGAGCACGCCATCCCAGGGTTTGTGGTGAAAGAGCGGGTCGAGGGCCCTGGCTGCTCCTACCTGCAGCACATCCAGGCTGAGACTGGGGCCAAAGTCTTTCTTCGAGGCAAAGGATCGGGCTGTTTAGAGCCTGCCTCTGGACGGGAGGCCTTTGAACCCATGTACATCTACATCAGGTGGGTGTTGACCATGAATAAACAAAGATTAAAAACCTTGTCGGATTTTTTTTTTGTTGCTTGTGCAGCAACTAGGTTTGCAGCATTGTGGAGTCATGAGAACTAAATGCAGTCTGCTCTCTATCTCCAGTCATCCGAAACCAGAAGGGCTTGCAGCAGCAAAAACATTGTGTGAGAACTTGCTTCAGACGGTGAGTATTTCCTGTTACTGTGAAATGATACACCAAGATACTCATCCAGAGCTCATATGTGCTTCATTACAAGCTTTAACAATTGCAAATACGTACTTACCCACCATGAAAGCTTTTTTTGAGCAGGTGTCATATTTAGCTGTTCTTAACTGGTTGGAAGTAGAGCAGGATCACTGACTGTGGCTGTGTGGTGTGTGTGAGTGTCTTCTATCCTAACAATGACTGTAAAAAGCTTGACATCATGACAGCTCCTCCAAAGTGAAGCCAAAACATTTGATTGAATGAACACCATTGATCTCTCCATGGTGGGGGGTGCATGTCAAGAAGATATTTTTTGCAATTTTCAGTAGTTCTTGTCACACTGATGTACATTCAGGTGTTCATTTTTTTCTGATTAGTTTGATTTAATTACTTATTTGATGCTTAAAATAATATTAAATCAAAGTTGTATTTTGATGATTGACAGCTAACACCTGTATGGAGAAATATTGTGGCTTTATTTTTAACAGTGGAAGGAAGTGGAGATGTGTCGTCCAACTTAAATACATTCAGTCTAAACGTAGAAAGATGTGACTCTTCTGTATTTTTCTCCCATACTAGAGTAATATGTTAAATCTCTTTTTTGTCAATAGGCTTTTGCTGTTGTCTAATAGAATTACTTGCAATAAATTAGCATATCATGCTGCTTTGAATCACCCTGACAAACACTGAGTCTCTGTCTTTAGGTCCATGCAGAGTATTCTCGCTTCCTCAATCAAATGAGCACAATAATGCCGACACAACAAGGTAAAATATAGCTGGTTTTCTCTCTGTGGTTCAGATATTTCAGGTGATGTAGCAAAACTCTTTATTCCAAGCAAACAGCTGTATCCTCCTCCATCAAATCTATTGTATATGATTGTAGGAGTTATTAAATTAGTCAAACTTGATTAGTTTCTCTGCCCTTCCTCCTTCAGGCTTCGCACAGCCTCCTGTGGTGAACGGGATGCCGCCGCAGCCTCCTTACTACCCCCCCGCCGGATACCAGCCAGGCTACCCCATGCCTGTACCGCCACCTCAGCCACAACCTGTCCCTCCACCTTACACTGTCCCACCTCCTATACCCCCCACTGCTCCTGCAGGTGTGCCTCCTCAGTACCCTCTCCCCCCTGCCCACGCTCCTGCTCACACCACTGCTCCTGCTCCAGCTCCTGCTCCAGCTCCCGCCCCTGTTCCAGCTCCAGCTCTCGCCCCTGCACCTGCGCCTGCTCCTGCTCCAGGCACCATGCCGCAGGTAGGACTAACCCATAAAAATCTTCCATTTTAACACAATGAAGGAGGCAAATCATGTTGGTTTATTTTGTGAAACAAAAAATATATCTGAAGATTCTCTAAAATGCACATTTTCAAAGTATAACACATTGTTTTTCTTCTCTGCAGACTCTCCCTCCTGTACCTTTTCCTCCATCAGCTGCAGCACCCCCCAAAGTTCCACCTCCTGCCGCTCCAGGAAACCCACCGCAGAAAAGACGCTTCACAGAGGAGGTGCCTGACGAGAGGAACAGCGGGCTACTCGGATACCAGGTGATAAACAGCTCCTCCACCTTCACATCCACCTCTCATTAGTCTCTGCTTGTTTTTATTTATCACATCCTTTTTCCTTTCTCAATGCTGTGGCCAAAAAACAACAAAAAACCAACGACTTATTTTGCCTTTTTTGCCTTTTGTTTGTATGTCTATGCTGTAACCTTGATGTGTGTGCATCAAGTAACTTTAATCAGACAATCGTGTAATTTTTGTCTTTAACTCCACTTTCTGCGATTTATCTACCTCCCTGCCATCGTTTCTTCCAAATGTTTAATGTACAATGGATCAGATAGCATGGCTTGCCTTTTCCTGTTGTTGTTCACTTAACAGTTTACCTGTGTCTCTCTACTGGTAATATGGAGTTTCAGAAAAAGGTATTAACATTGATCAGCTTCAAGTTAACTGTCATAGTGGCTAGAAAAATGTCAGTGTAATCAGACTTGTGGTAAGCTATTCACAGTGACAGATTTATTTATTTATTTATTTTTTCACTTTGGTGCTGATATAGTTATTAGTCGTTCAGCTAGTGTCAGGACAGGGTTTAGTCGAGGATGTCTCCTAATCGGGCCTGTGTGTCTTTCTGCTCATAGCATGGACCCATTCATATGACTAATTTAGGTGCAGGCTTCCCAGTGGGCAGCCCGGAGACTACAGGACCCTCACCACCAAGTTCCTCTGGCCCACCGAGTGAGAGGGACAGGTACAAAGAGCTTTAGACATTTACTTAAAGTTAATAATGCTAAATTAACTGTGCAAAGCTCAGTAGGCAGTTAGCTGACACCTTTGCTTTGTGTTCTGCAGTAGGCAGCTAATGCCTCCACCTCAGTTGCCTGTGAATGGAGTGAGACCCAAGATGGAGGAGAGAAGGGCACCGCAAGGCCCCGTGGGTAAGGGAATTATCCTGTGGATTGCCAAAATCCCTGCCCAAATCCAAATCCGCAGTTCCTGACTGTGGACTCTGCCCCTTTAAAAGCTCAGCCTGGATCTATTCACAGCGTTAATGTAGAGCTGCAAAGAATAAAATGTAAATCCTCCTCCAGGCTACCAGGCTGTGTCTAAAATTTGGTGGTTCAACTCGAGATTGTTGAAGAGCTATATCTGTCGCACGAATCCCCAGCAGAAGTGTAAAGACGCATTGTTGGCCTAAAAAGCTTTTATTTCTTTGGATTTGGATAATGCAGCCCCGTTTCCTCAGTGGCCCTTATGCTTCTCATGGTTCTTCCAGGATTCTGCTGCAGTGACTAGAAATCTCCAGATAGTGAGATGGAGCTATGACTCACCATCTTTTGTGCATTGTTCAACCTTTTTAAAAAGAAGTCCGATAAGTCGAGTCCACCTTACCGTCCCGTTCTGATGACATCATCAGTCATTTTTCTGCTTTCCTCACTAACGAGAATCTCTCCTGTTTTTGTGTTTTTCTCTTTTTCTCTGTGTTTTTCTTCTCTTCCATGTATCTCTGGGGTGATGCTGGATTCTGATTGGGGGTGGGGCACGACTCATCCTGTGACACCGTCCTTCCACTCGATTGGACGGCCCTAACACTGTCGCTCCCCACCAACCAATGGCTGCTTTCGAATGGCTGCCCCCCTCCTCTACTTGACTGAAAAACTTTGATTTAAATCTATTAACGATTTGTTTCTCCCAAAATGTTTTTGCAATAATTAACTATGCCTGTCTTATATGAAACATGCTGCTGGTGCTGGTTTTTTTGTGTGTGTTTTTCTCTCCACGTATTTCTCTCCCTCCCACCCCCAAATGTGCCACCTCCTTCTCTCTGTTGCATGCTTCCCCTCTTCTTCTTTCAGAGCCTACAGTGAAGAGATTGAAGACTGGTTTGGTGGCGTACACTGGGGACTCCTCGGATGAAGAGGAAGACCACTCAACCTCCAAAGCTTCAGGGCCAGGTAACCCTGGGGCAGTTCCCCCTACCTCCACCTCCTCAGGCTGGACACAGGGCTATCGCTGCCCTCCTCCACCACCCCCTCGTGCTAAAACACAGCCTCCGCCGCAGTCTATGCCTTTCTGGATGGCGCCCTAAAACAGGACTACTCCAAACTCCCTCAGTGCTTTGTGCCGAGTCTTACAGGATGTTCACCCCAACTGAGCCTGTCTTTTTCCATCACTCATCATCACCTGTTCAACACATGGATGGTTTTTAACAGCTACATGTTGGTTGCAGCATCATGGTAGTATTTGTGTCCAAACGGGCATACTGATATTTTGGAAAACTCCTTTTTTTTTTTTTTTTTTTGGTGCACACATTATAGT
>JAQFJA010000025.1:15483792-15499344 GCA_029874485.1 Naso brachycentron | reverse complement strand
ATGAATATTTTACATATCTGCATCTCTTCTCTTCCCCCCCTCTATCTCCATTCCGTGGGACTAATTCTCAGACTGTCTGAATTTGCATCTTTCTCTCACTTACGCTCTCACTCAGGCACACACACATATAAACACAGCAGCTGACGAGAACTCGTCCAAGCCGGTGCCACGCAACAGCGGCCAGGAAGTCGGCAGACAGTTACCATAGCGACCTTGCGTAGATGTTATTTTTTTTCTTTCCTCTCCATCTTTTATTCTCTTCTTTTTTTTTTTTTAATGATGGCGGTGGCTGTTCCGCCTGCAAGCCTGTCTATCTATCTGCTCCAATCAGCCGCTTCGCTCGGCTTCAAGTGTAAGTGCTGTCTCTGGATGGAGTGGCAGCAGTGTGTGCATGTGTGTCTGTGTGTGTGTGTGTGGGGGGACTCAGGTAAAAATGGATGCAGCAGACCAATAAGGGATTAGTGAGCTAACCCGGCCTCACGTCTTTGTCTCAGCTTGATTACCTTGTTGTTGTTATTGTGGAAAGAGCTCATTGAAGGATGAGCAGGTCTCTTTTAGCAGAAGTGTGTTCATTTCTTCAGCTGTTCTTAAATCCACAGTTCAGTCCCACAGCTGTGTCATTGACCGTATTGTTTCTCTCTTTGCCTCTCCACTACCCCCCTTCCCTTCCCCCCACCAGCTGAGGAACTTGGTAGATATGTGCATCAACCCTGACCCGGAGAAGAGGCCGGACATCACCTACGTGTACGGCATTGCTAAACACATGCAGAACATGACACAGGGCAGCTAAGCCCACAGTTACACACTATAGCTTGCGGAACTCCTCCCAACTTGCTCTCCATGCTGGACTCATACACATCTATCAGCTTTTATACAATAACCAACTCCAGAGTCTAGCTCCTTGTGAAAAGGAATACGTGTAATAGTTTGTATTTTTAAGGCGATGGTACGGTCAATAACATGACTTAGATCCAAACCTTTTCTGCCCTAGGAAAGAGATTAAAGAGATAAAAGTTTTTGTTTTGTTTTGTTTTGTTTTGTTTTGTCAGATGGACCCCCCATTCCTTAGACTTCAATATGTTACAGCACTAAAAATCAATGTATTGTAACTTACTAATGTGTGTGTATTGCTTGAAATCGCATGTCCTCTGTATTTTCATGTAGTAAAGTAAACATGTCTTCAGCAGCTGCTAAGAGCAGATGCTTTTTAAAGCAGATGTACTGGAAAAATTGTAGGTGTTACCCTTTATTCACCCTTACAGTTCCAACACTTAATCAATGCAAATATCCTTAAAAATTAATTAATTATTTAGGCTTCTGGTGGGTCTCCTAAGACCTTTGCTCAGCAAATGGCACAAAAGGCCATGAAAACTTGGAGAACAATAATAAAAATTGAGTAAAGAGATTTTCACTCAGAGACAATGAAGCTGAGAGACTAATATAATAGAGTGTTACCGATGGTTGAAGTGTTGAGGTGTTGCACTTTTTACCCTGGTACTGGAAGGCTTGCAGGGTGATTATGTCTAATGAATGTATTTGGAACAGAAGGATCAGACTAGAGATGTGCTGGGGGGAAAAACATGGACAAATGTCTCCACAACACTTTGAATCTTTGAATGTAAGTCATTTGAAACCTGTATAGTGTCTTTAAAAATTCAGAATGTCCCTTTTTTGATACCATAGAAGGAGTTGTAGAAGCTGTAACAAAAGCAGTTTTATGTCTGTTGTCTACTTACGCCACTGACGCCTAAAACATTTCCGCTTTGGTTCAGTTTTATCAGGTTATTCTGTCATTACTTATTGTGAGGTTGTTTTTAGATTTGGTAAAATTGCAAAGAAGACAGAGAAATTCAAATCAGAGCAGTTGGTTCTTATCATGACCCAGCAGATGCATCTGACCCACCAGAGGAAGCCTATGCGAACAGTGTTGTGATTAATGTTGCTGTGTAAGTTTGCGGTGTAGTTGTCTTTTTAAATGACATATATGTTGATAAGAATGTCGAGATAGCAGATCCGTGCCTTAGTTGCCGTCCACATTATAATTAAAAGTAAATCACGGTTTAACTACCTAATTTACTTCCTCTGTTAAGATACCAAAAGGGAGAGAAAGAGCAGTTAAAGTGTATTAAAGACTTGTACTGAAAAAACAAACAAACAAAAACAGCACCAATGGGACTCATTTCATTTTACTATCCACAACGAAAAAGTTCCAATAAATGTAAACACACGTACATACATATACAGTGAATAGGTTTACACCAGTAAGTCACAAATGAGCCTGACTGCTGCTGGTTTACAGAATGAAAATGATACCAAATGAAAGGTATCATTAGTAAAAATGATTAATAACACTTTATTTCAGTGTCTTATGAATTCTCTTTTAACATTATAAAATAGCCTGTTAACTGTTCATTCAAATTATTGTCCATGTATGCCCATGTTTCTAATGTTGTTTTTTTGTTTTTGTTTTTGTTTTTTTTTTCTAATAAACATTTAAAGATGTGTTATATACAAAATCAGAGCTTATTAGGTGCAAGAAAATGTAAGTTATTTTGTTTCGGTCAACAGAATGTTTTGATAGTGTGTTGATAGTGAATTGCAAATACAGTGTTTGCAATTTGTGTTCGCAGTCGTCCTTATTGCTGTTCCTTTATATAGCTTGGCTCTGCCACTGCAGTAAAAATGTCTGCATTTCAGGAATTACCTTAATTTTTCATCATCTTCACCCACCTTCACTGTCTTCTGTTTCTGTGCTCTCTGAACAAGATTGTCTGTTTAGCACCACAGCCATTTAGTTTTGCTTTAAAGCACTTTTTTAGATTTTCAAGATATGATACAATGCTGAAAACCCCAAACAAATTGGCAGAATGGAACAGCAAAATGCCAAAAATGCTTATTCCTTTTTTTATTGATTTGAAAGCTGCATTTATGTTTCACGACAAAGCACCATAGGCAGTAATGAGGAAAACAGCCAGAAAAAGAGAACAGATACTGAAAGGCTGTTTTTCTATCATATGTTGTCAGGAAATGTTTTTAGAAATTTCCTTTTAAAATTGATTGTGTGTATCTTACTTTTATCCATCATCTTGTTTGTTAAAAACACAATGCTTTAAGTGGTTCAAGTCAGGTTGCAATGCCTTAAAATACAGTATTCTGTTTATGTACAGAAAAAGAGATGCATTTTTTAAATTTTATTTTTTACTCATCACCAGAGGGCTGTTCATGGCATCCTGTGCTAAGTCACTTTAAGGCTTAGGGCCATTTCTTGTAGGGAACTTTTTTGTGTTTTTGTAAAATATGACAATGCTTTCCTGTGTCACGTTGGTATCAAAGTGTCCAGGGGTTTACCAGAAAGTCAAACATTGGAGTTAGTATTTATTGTTTTGGTAGTTTGGTTGTTTTCTGAACATTTCATGTTAAAGTAAAGGCCCTCATCGCAAACGCCTTGTATTCCAACTAAATGCAATAAAGCTTTCAGATTTCTTTTGGACATTAGAGTGAGTGCTTGGAGCTCCTACCAGGTTTTTACAGGGTTTCACATCTCATCTAATCTCTTGAACAGGTGTCATACTTTGAATGATAAAAAAAAAAAAAAAAAAGTTCAGTAATAAAAGAAGGATACTTGATAATCTTCATGCAATACAAATGCTACCTGTAGAAAAAAAGTGTCATTACTATATGCATCACTTTAATATAATCATATGATATATTTGTCACTTTTGTGTAATCCTTATATATACTGTATAATTACATATTGGTCATAATGTTCAAGATTTGAACACAAAAAAGGAAGAAGACTGGTCACTCCAAACAAAAATGTAAAAATGAGGAACTAAATACTTTAAAAAGTCTTTATTATAATGGCTATATCATTAACAGACCCTTCCTTGTTCATTGTCAACAGAAAATATGACTGCATGTCACTTAAATCATATTTAACTTACAGGTGTGTTATAGTTTTCAGTCAAATCGACAGCAGTCATGCGAGGTAGTTACCTGAGTCCCGGTGTGTCACCTGTTTAGACGCGTCGCCTCCCACCTGACCGGCCTCCACACTTCCTGGATTATTGCGTCCCACCCTTCTTACTTTTTCTACTTCTGCTTCTTTCTCCTCTTCTTTTCTTTTATACTCCTAGCGTGTGTGGGTTTTCCTTCTTCGGTTTTGACCGTCCGGTCGTCCTCAGCTGGGAGGTTTTATTCTTTGCCAAATCGCGTGCGTCGGTCTCTCTCTCTGGTCCTCTCTGTGCAGACCGCCGGCTCTCCGTGCTGCTCTGACCCCCTGTCTGCTGCCTCCGCTGGCCCACTCCTACTCCTTGCTCCTTCTTTCTGAGAACCAGGAAGCGGCTTGCCCTACTTACACCCAGTCGCGGATTGGCTCTGGCAGGGCAGGAGAAGAGACCGCCGGGGTGGGCAGGGCACAGGGGAAGGGAGGCAGGGAGGGAGGGGGTCCGGCTCTGGTGCGATAGGCCAGCAGCGGTGTCTATCGCGGTGCCGGTGGCGGAGGGAGGAGAGAGATGGGCAGGTTTGGAGACCCCGCTCCTCCTCCTCCAGTCCCTCCGTCGTTTGGTCATTACTGCGCACAGCATAGGTGGTTTGAGTACATCGGCCAGCGAAAGCGGATTGAAGGATATCTGCTTATTGCTTACCCGTCAGATGCAAAGCATTTTCAGTCGAAACATAGCCTACTTAGTGCCCCAACCCTCCTCTTCCTCATGACTCAGCAATATTCCCTCTGTTGCCAGAGGGGACCATGAATGGACAGGTGGAAGTGTGACAGTACAGAACACCAGACAGGTGAACCGAGGCTGACAGATGATTAAACGGAACTTGTTATGATACTCTTTCAGAAGATGTGTCACATCTAGTATGAAGGTAACACCGGGGACTTTTAAAACATCAGTGAGTCAGTTAAGAGAAAAATATAGAGGCTTAAGTCAGCACAGTGCAAAACACACAAGCCTTTTTATGAACAGTTTTTTCCAGACACAAAACTGGGTTTTTTTGTGACAGGAGCGCAGACGCCAAACAGAAGCCTCGTTTCACTGCAAACAGCTCTGAACACATACGTACATGTTTGAAGTGGTTATGGGTATAGGAATCACCTCGCTTTTTCAAAGTTTGAATCTCATCGTCGTCTGCAGAAGCTCCTGGAGTATGTGTATGTGTGTGCATGTGTGTGCATGTGTGCTGGTGGGTTTAGAAATGAAGGGGCAGGAAGTCTATATTTAATTTGGTGGTTAGCTCAACCAGCCCACCCAAACCCACCCCCTTAACCTTAAATCTGTGCTTGCTCTGCGGTTGTGCTGCTAGTCAAAGACGTAAAACTACATGTGCACCATATGTTCCATATTTTCCTATGTTAGTGTTCATGAAAGCATGTGGCTCCCAACCTGGGGGTCGAGAGACGCCCTCAAGGGGTCACAAGACAAACCTGAGAGGTCATGAGATGACAAGAAAGGTTATAGCAAAACTGCTGCTGCTGGTAGACCCTTTGCTTTTTTCTGATGTTGTTTTCTCTCCTCTTGGTTCAGCTTACTTGCATCTTTCCTGACACCCCTGAAACCTTTTATATGAAACAGTATCAAAGGGCAACTTCTCCCTTTGGTTGAAATGGTAGCACAACAGTAGCTACTGTGCCTAAGCACATGTCGTAGATATTGTACTTAACTTAATTTTTTTTCATCATTTTATTGCACTTTATCATTTCATGCTAATGAAGCAGAAATGCCACAAAAATACATCAGAAATTGAGAGCCAAGGAGAAAAACCAAACTTCGCCCTGAGCAGCCTTGTCAGCATCATGAACACATCCTCTGACCCCTTTCTTGTCATTTAAATCATAAGAAAGAACTTGCAGGGACCCTTCTGTCTGTTTGTGGATGAATGTGGATTATTTCAATCCAGTGATTTAAAACTGCATGAGAAATACACACAGACTGATGCTACTGTGTAACGCAACACTGTGCTTTGAGTGAGGGGGATATAATACTCCTAATTGTGAGTTTACAGCTCCCGAGACTCTGCTGACGAGTTTGTTTCCAGAGAAGCTTCAGTGCAGACACTCTCCTCTGAGTCTATGAGCCAGAATGACAGGCCGCAATTACAGACCTGTTTATCCCCCACCTCTAGTCATAGCTGGTAATCCAGGCTGGTCTGCTATCATTAACCTCTTCTGCACTGTCTCCTTGCTCCACAGTCCTGTTCACATTAAAATTTTCCACAATTTAAATGGCCCTCCTCTCTCTAATGTGAATGTACAGACATAATTAGGGAACATAAATGTGCAGGTAGTACCTTCTTGCTGCAGCGTTGATCAGATTTTTACAGTATTATCGCCATCTAGTGGTCACTGTCACTGCTAGCAGGCCTGAGTCCCTCACTAGTATCTGCTCACATGCAAAAACTAGTCTGTTTTTGCACTGTGGAATGGTAACATGGCTGGAAATACACCATGTTCACATCCATGTGCTTCTCTCAGTTCACATAACTAACAGCCCCACTCTCTCCCATGTAAAAAACAAAAAAGACAGTATAATTTTTAAAGAACAAAGCAAAAAACTCTCAAAGGTTATCATCCTCTTACTGACACATTCATGCTGTTTAGTGAGACTAAGCAGAGGCTATTCAAACATCGTGCAACCAAGAACAAGTGAAAATCCAATATGTTAATGTGTCTTAACTTGTAGAGGTAAAAAAATATTTCTGTCTCCCCCATCTTATGGGCTTAAAGGGCTGTTAAAAACCAATTGGCTGAAACATTAATGAGAGAGGAGAGATGAATTAAATGTGTGTGAGGGAGGGAAAGTTATAGGAAGGAAAGGAGAAGCAGGTGCGTCAGTCAGACTGTAATCTGCCTCATGAAGGCGGATATTCATTGAGTTCCTGTCAGGAGTGGGAGAGGTTTAAGTGTCCCCATATTCAAAAGCTTAACCTTGGATGTGAGTGTGTCTGCCCTCTGCTGAGAGGTGCAGGATTAGGGTTGGGGATCAAGGAGCAGCAGCAGAGCTGGGATGTGGAGGCAGAGCAACCAAAATGTTAACCCTATGACTGGTTGCCCACACAAGAAGTTATTTTCACACACAACTGCGACAGTGTTGGAGTTGACTTCCCCTTAATCCTCAGACATGGCGAATGAGTCCAAATTCAGGTGACCACAGTGATCGTGTCCAGGTTGAGACTCAAGAGAAGCTCAGTATCCTAAAGTCAAACAATGCATGCAAATAAAAATCGGTTATTAATCCCAGTCAAATTAAAGAATAACAGAAACAACAACTCCTCATTTAGTGGCAGTAGAGGAAAGTAGACGATGAGAATACTACTTTAATTTAATTGGATTTATTTTTAAATGAATTTTATAGTATCTTGATTACGTTTATTTCTGCTTATTTTTCAATGCATTTCTTGGGGAAATACTGCACTTTTGACTTCACCACATGTATTTGACAGTTACTAGTTAGTTTTAAACACTTTCACACATTAGCTGCAAACATTTTCATCAGTCAAAAAGATTATTTATGAGATAAGCTCATGAAACACAGTTTATTTTTTAAAAATCAAGCCAAAAGTTTCCCACAATTTAGGCTTCAATAACACGGGAATTTAAAACTTTCCATAGCCCACAGGGATTTTACGATTTGCACTTAAAAAGTGATGGGTATTTTAAAAGCTGATTTCTGTATTTTTAGACTCATCTGCAATGTTATTCAAAGTTTTTCCATCTGGTTATGTAGAGAGGGTTTTCAAACAGCATTTAGACATTAAGGTTGGACAATAAATAATACACAAAATATAAGTGAACATTGAAGTATATGAAGTCATATGACAAATTGCAATGTTTTAGGTTTTTGGTCAGGAAATTCTAATGATTATTGAGGTGCACTGATAAATAATTTCTGAAACTAAGTAATTTTAATCTAAACCAAAAGGAGCCACATTTAAAATATCTCAATTCTGCTAAAGTCTAAACGTTGAAGAGAGTAGAGAGACTCACAACACTGTTAAGCTCCTTCTAATGATTCTCTTTATTCTAAAGGACTACATAAAAAAGCTACAACGTTTTGAGCCGGCTGTGGCTCGAAACGTTATAGCTTTTTCTCTCTATAGCTCTCTCTACTCTCTTCAAGTCATTGCCTAGACTCAGCACCGGGTTAGTAGGTGTGCGTGTTTACCTTGTCACTCCAAAGTCCAAATGTTACAATTCATCTACATTTGAGTTCAATAAAAAAATTATTGTTAGCTGGGTTACTTACACACATCATGCCTGTGGTTAAAGCTGGGGTAGGCAGTTTTTTGGGGGTGTCACTGGATAAAAATTCCATAATAACCTTTCAACATATTGTAAGTTGGTCTGAAAGAACACTAGACTTCCTTACCTTTCTTTGGCTCTGTATTCAGACTTTAGAAAATGAAGACTGTAACTGGCACTTTTCGGCCAATCATGGGTCATTTCAGAGAGCGCATGTTCCCATTGGCTGCTCTACGCTGCGCTTCTTAGTGATAGGTGATGTCACTATGAGCTGATTGGCAGTCGAAGCAAGTGATGTGCCTTACGTTCTAAAACTGGCCTCTGATGACTAAACTGATTGCAGGTGACACCATCAACCAGCTTGAGTTAAAAAGAGACAGACCAGTTTAAAGGGCTTCAACTTTCTCTGCAACCGTTTCGTCTCGTTCTGAATCTTGTTGTGTAAATTGGCCTTAAAAGAGAGAGTGATGACAAACAAAATAAAATATGAGCCAAATGTGAACCACAACAAAAACAGGGAGGGGTGGGTGCAGTGGAGGTGCTTTTTTAGGAGTCTCATGCTACAGCTAGCTTGATTTCCAGACTTTCCTTACCCAAGCTTTAATGTAACGGCACTTTAAATACACAGGACACCAACACACATGCAAGAATAAGTTCATGCCTCAACACACTCAACAAGGTGATATCTAAGTCTTCTTTATTCTTACATCCAGATATACACCATCATCATCATCATCATCATAATCATCATCATCATCATCATCGTCATTATCATCATCATCATCATCTTCACAATCATGGCTGTCAAGAAAATCATCATCACCATAATGAAAATCATAATCATCACCTGCAACAACACGCTTAAGATCATCATAGTGACAGCATTATTAGCTATTTTTTCTGTTCAAAAGCTAAAGCTATGATAAATAAAAAATAAAACATTTGGTCCTTTAATATATAGTCTAGGCAACATGGTATCAGGGGGTTAAGACAGAAATGCCTTGTTGCTACCCACACAAAACATCAAACATCACTGGAAATGGCGCTGAAACAGTGTCACAGGCCGACAGAAGGAGGAGCAAACCAAACACGAGGCTGATGGCAGCAAAGAGCAAAGTGCCGGGCAAACCGAGACAAAGGGAGAGAGTCTGTGAGCGTCAAAGAAACAGTTAGCGACCCAAGCTGTGAAATCAGATGAAAGGCGGCGAGACAGACAAGAGATGAAAGGCTAAGAGGCTAAGGAGTGACGAAGCATACAACAGACCCACAGAGAGGCACGTATTTACAGTACAGAGAACCGGTGGAACAAAATCAAGTGAGCCACAGTGCACAGCAGAGGAGTATTGTGTGTCACACATAAAAACACAATTTACAGAAGTTGTCAGAGTGAACGTGTAGGTTTAAAACTTTTTGTCTTTGTGTAAAACTAAACACCACACACCTGGGACAACAAAACTACAGATGGACTGCTCCTAATTATTCAAATCCATATGAGTGTCAACTTTACAGTGATTTTTAAACTCTATATCCTTATTATTATTGTTCTGATGGTAAAATATTACACTTTGGTGCAGAATGGGAAGCAAGAGGGAGTTGCAACTGGAAACCAGGAAGTGTCTGTTCTATTGCCTGCATTTAGAACTGACATAACAAAAGACTGTCTTCCAACAGCAGAAAGATTATTGTTTTCTCACATTTATTATTATTGTCAAGGTTTCAGATGTTTCACATGTATTGCTGTTTTCATTGCCAAGAAAATGAGAAATTTTCACTTGCGAGTGTTCTACCTTTTTCTGACTCAGCTATTGCTTCCATCCCACTTTACTGTTTCCATTTCAGCTCCCATGCTTGCTCCAACAATCACTAACACAGATATGTATGTATACATTTGGATGATTTTTCGACTCTATCATCGCCTGCACCAACCACTCACTGACCTTCAAAGTCTCTCGCCTTGAGCAATGGCTTGGTGGAGAGTCACATGAACACCTGATGTTCTAAAACAATCACATCCTAGAGTGAATGCACACGATATGTACCTGTCCACTTGAGATATATCCATGGCTCTGCTAATCAGCAGCGTCCACCACTCAAACCTAACAATTATCTTCATCGTCTTTCTCACATGTTGGCAGGCAGTTTGTGTCTTAGTCCCTCTGAGTCCTTCCTGGCGAGTGGCAGCTGAGGGTCCTTTTTCACACCTTTAGGGGAGGTGGTGTTGGCAGGAGTGGCTGCGTGTGCTGAGTGGGTGGGTGTAGTAGTGGATGCCTGAGAGGTCTGGGCAGTGGTAGAGGGCATGTTGAGTTTTGGGGAATGGGTAGGGGTAGTTGTGGTGGCTGGCATTTGTTTTGGGGAGTGGGCAGAGGCAGATTGGATACTAGGAGAGGCTGTGGTGGAGGAAGAGGTGGCAGTAAGACAGGATGAGTTAATGGAGCTCGGCTTTGGGCATAAAGGTGTTAAGGATGGGGTTGCCACTGGGGATGGTTTGGAAGAATGACCTGAGCCTGATATGGGGCTTGAAGTAACAATGGGCGGGGTTTGTTTTACAGGATGAACTGAAAAAGTTATTTTAGTTGGAGAGCTAGTGGTAGCTGGTGTTGGGGATGGAGATGCAGTTTGAGTTGGGGTGAGAGACGAGGCCTGTTTTGAAATCTGGCTCGAGGTGGGGCCTTTGGTTGAACAGGAGACAGTAGACTGGAGACAAGGGGTTGGACTCTGGGATTTACTTTGAGAGGGAACAGGTGTAACAGGGATGGGAGAGGGGGAAAGTGAAGGGGTCATGGTCTGGGTAGGAGTCACAGGTGTGAGTGAAGGAGTTTGGGAGGGGATAGAAGTACGGGCAGTCTGAGTGGGAGTTGGGATTGGAGAAGGGATTGGGGTTGGAGCAGGAGAGGGGCCAGACAATGGAGAAGCAGAAGGAGGTGTGATGGATGCCTTGGCTCGGGGGCTCTGGGGATGTGGTGGGGAAGAGGAGACCAAGGAGGAAGGGGGAGAAGAGGAGGTAAGAGATGACTTGGGTCCATAGGTTTGAGGTAGTGGAACAGGGGTAGAACTAGAAGATGGAGGCGGTGTGGAGGAGGGAGAAGGTGAGGAAGAGCGGGGGGAGGGCGTGGGGCTTGGTTTGGGACGAGGAGTTGATGAGAGCGACAGTGGGTGTGTTCCCGCTGAAGGAGGAGTTGAGCAAGGTGGAGGAGAGGAGGAGGGGGTCATTGGGATTGGTTTAGGACGAGGTGGCTGGGAGAGTATAGGTGTAGGAGATGAGGGGGTGGGTGCAGGTGAAGGGGCTGCAGAGGAGAGAGGGGTCTGCTTTGGAGGGGAGGGAGAGGCTGTAGAAGGCATGTGTGCAGCTGTAGGTGTTGGTACAGAGGCAGTGTGAGGGGCAGATTGTATGTGTGTGGCTGTGGGCTGAATTGGAACTGTGGCCTGTGCTTGTGTTTGTGCATTAAATGGCATATTTGTCACAGACTGTACTGGAGCGTTAGAGGTTAGCATGCCCGCACTGCCACCCCTGGCCAACTGTCCTGCCAGGAAAGGAGCTGCCAGCAAATTACCACCAGAGGCCTTGCGGTGGAGAGGTGGGTGAGGCTGCAATCCTGCCCAGGAACGATGAGGCAGAGTGGGCTGCGAGGCTGACAGCAGCCTGGCCTCCTGGGTGAGTCTGCCCAGTGCTGGCAGACCCTGGTAGCTGTTTCCTCCATGACGTAACAGAGCTTCTTTTGCTCCCTGCTGGCTCATCACAGAAGTGTTGCCATCTGATGGAGCACCTGAGACAGCAGGAGAGCTGGTCGTAGGTACCTTGTGAAGGGGTGGAGTTGGTGGCCCTCCACCTGTCGGGGTTCCAAGTGGTCCAGCAATAACTTGGGGATGATCAGCCTGTAGGCGAAGGCTGTAATGAAGAGTTTTTCCTTGTTGGACAGAAGCTGGGACAGCAGAGACTTGTGTGGGTGGAGTTTTAGCAACAGGGGGCGATATCACCCCTCCTGGAGGGCCCATGGTCGAGGGAGAGGCAGGAAATCCTCCTCTAGGGGATAACCCACCCATTCCTCCCATCGTCATCATCCCGATGAGAGAGCTCACAGAGGGGCGAAGGGGCTGTAAGACAGGAGCACGAGGAGGAGACAGCGGGAAAGAGGAGGAAGGAGAGGGGGAAACAAGAGGGGAGGGCAGGAAGAAAGCACCTCCAAGCACATGTTGCTGCTGCAACTGCTGGAGCTGCTGCTGTTGTTGCTGCTGCTGGTGCATGAGGGCAATGGCCACATTACTGGTGGCAGCTGCAGTCTGCAGTGGGGCATGGACCAGTGGCGCCCAGATGACCGGGCGTGGCCGAGGAGACACTGTGCCACTTCCTCCCATGATTCCACCTCTTCCTGCAGCAGCCGCCGCAATAGCATCCTGCATGGCTGGCATGCTGTCATGTTTGACAATCTGCTGCACTAGCATGCTGTCACAAGAACCCAGACTGCCTGCTGCCAGACCGCCTCCAGCTCCTGGACCTCCTCCACCTCGGCCTCCACCACGACCCATACTGCCTCCCAGAGAACCACCCTGGGACGACTTCCGCAGGAGCATAGAGTTCTTCCTGCCTATAAAGCAGAAAAGGAGAAAAAAATACAACATTGTTTACATGTGGAGACTAATTGGTCTGCTGAACGGAAAGCAGATATCTGAGGTTTTAGCCCCAAGGGTTTTCTGTTCTTAACTGAGAACACTGCTCATCTTTTTTGTCATTGAAATTTTTTTTTTAACTTATTTTCAAAGATGAGTTTTGACCTTCCATCTGAATACAAAGTGTCAGAGAAATTCAGCAGAATTAGATAAATAACTGCAAGTACTCTTATTTGGCAAGGTCTTTGTAGAATTGAAAGCTGCATAAAAAATAGTAATTCACTGCACAGAAAAAAGGAATAAAGAAATGTATGAGTCAACCAGAGAGTGTACCGATACGGTCCAATCGGTCGACTGCGACAGTTTCAAAGGCGCGCCGCATCATTGGGTGTTCTTCCAGCACCTCGTTAAAGCTGTCCACACTGAGAGAGTACAGACGACAATAAGTATCAGCACGGACGCTGGCAGTCCTCCGTCCACGAGTTAACAAACAGATCTCTGTGTGAGAGGAGAGAGACAACATAAGGAAAGGAAAGGAGAAGACTCAGTGAGATTGGGTGTGAGATAAATTAACTCTAAAGGACAGGATATATTTGTGAGCAAACGTAAACCACCGTCACATTCATATTTACATTTACCTTCCTACAAAACCATCCAGACAATTCTGAAGGTTCTCACCTCCAAAGTAAGATCCATCACTCAGCTTGGTTTCTTTGTTGCCACGGGTCAACACGCTCACTCTTCCATGCTGGATGAAATACATCTTCCGTCCAACTGTGCCCTCGCGGATGATGAAGTCTGAAGGCTGAAACACTTCAAAGCGGAGCTTGGTCAGCACAGCAGTCACAAAGTTTGGATCTGCGTTGGCGAACAGCGGCATGTTAGCCACCAGGCTGCGGCAGTTAAAGCTAACGATTTCCTAGACAAAGAGAAAGAGAGAATCAGAGGAGGACGGATTTGCTGGAGGACAAAACATATGCAGTTTTTTAAGTGCACTTGTGTGGGTGTTTGTGAATTTATTACCTCTTTAAGTGGCTCGCTGAGTTCTCCCAGGATGTTCTCTTCATCAAACATTTTCCCCTGGAAGCGGTGCTCATAGTATTCATGGATCTTCTGCCGAACATCTGCAGGAAGCTTATGGAACGACATGTACTGCTCCACCTGCTTGTACTGCAATAACAGAAACACACACATGCGCAGGTCAGCGATCTGCAAACATGCAGCACATTCACTTTCAAAGAAAAGAATACAAGAATTTTGGTCAGTCTTCTGGCCCTTTCTTTTTCTGTATTCGTCCATTCAAAATGAAAAAAAAAAAAATTAGAGTTACCCCTTGTGAAAGGAGGCATACTGTATGTCTATGTATGTCTGCATCCTAAAAATTACTCTCTTAGTTACTTATTTTCTACTCCAAATAAAGCAGACAATGAATGTTGAGTAGTAAATCAAGATTTTAGATACTTATGAATCAGTTATCACTGGTAGGTGTTTACAAGCGGTGCACATTACTTTTGTTTTGTAAAATTAAGAAAAAACTGGATAGAACTGGTGGATGTATTCTGCACTCGCAGAATTTGGACACTCTATTACACGATAGTAAACTGGTAGTGATTGTGAAGACATAATGTGAGTTGTGAGCAGTTTGACTAAAAACACTTGACCATCTTAAATTGTTTAAACATTTTTTAGAGGCCTGACAGGAAAAAAATAAGTATGTTACATGAAAAATGAATAAACTTACAGATGTCAGGAAAAAAGAAATATCTCAAAGTAAAAGACATGTTTTGACTCCCATTAATGATACTCCCCTCAGATTTAATCTACAACAGTTTGATGGGTCCTTACTTCCAGGTTGGAAACCACAAGATTTGTCTTTTGACAGAAAGTCAACAAATCACTTATATATAACATATGTTATTGAATATTTCTGTCATGCATCACTGGCTTTCGGATTTTTGGCCAGACATAATAAGAAATTTAAAAATAAATTTAAAGAAGAATTTAAAGATGTCTCTTTTGGATCTGAGATAAAATGAACTGCTAATGAAAAAAACAAACAAACAAAAAAAACACCCACAGCTTCATGTTTTGTTGCAGCCTTTTTCACCTGAATCAAGTATAATGGCTAAAAATATGAAAACATATTAGTGTCGAGATGGATGCAGTAACAGATGGGTGGGTGTCATGTTTCACCTTCTCCTGGTACTGTCGTCGTGAGGAATCCAGTGATTGGATGAGAGCGGTGGCATGGCCAATGAACATGGCGTAGCAGGTGGCACCTACGATCATACTGAGCATGGTGAGCCACACATCAGTCATCCCTTCTGGAGCCTGGGCACCGTAGCCGATACACAACATGTGGCTCATGGCTTTGAATAGAGCATAGGAGTACTGCACACCCCATGTGTCATTCTGTGAGTGGGAGACAGACAGAGAGGGTGACAGGAGGAGTTGAAGAAGTGTTAATTACAAGGTGCTGCAATATTGGACAGTTCTTATTTTAGTGAGTCAGGTTAGACGAGCTTTATCCCCTCAGAGGCACCACTTCAGAAAATACAGCTGAGATCCAGGGTTACTGTTTTGCATTTTTCATTAGTTTTGATTCTTTTTTTGGTTGTTGTTGTTGTTTTCAATAATTGTTCTCAATTCACTTTTATTTCTGTTAGTGTCTACAGAGGACTTTTGCTTTTGTTTATTTTCAA
>JAQFJA010000025.1:15455612-15469018 GCA_029874485.1 Naso brachycentron | reverse complement strand
AGCTGGCTGTGCTTTTTGTGTTTATCAGTACATTTTAGCATGCGAACATGTTTAAACAAGATGTTTAATATTGTAAACACTGTAGCTCTTAAACACAAGCATGTCCGTCTGTCATTGTGAGCGTCTTACATGCCTTTATTTGCATTTAGCTCAAAGCAGTGCTGTGCCTGAGGACAGCCTCGGAGCTGATAGCATCACAATAGACTCGGCTTGCTTCCTCACAATCTTAATTCAAAATCAAGGTCAACTGTCTCTGCTCAGCCTCTTTATACAAGTAATAGAGTGTGATAGGTTTGAAGAATTAACATTTGTTTTGCTTCTCCTCTCAAATATTGACTTTTTTGTAAATGTATCTCCAAATTATGGGTCTATGCATGTGTAGGCTTAAAATGTACATTTATATGTCTGTTAAGTCTATATGTATGTGTGTATGTGAGCAAAGTAATCTTAATTTTTGCTGGCAAGCAGTCAGACCACATGAAAAGACACAATAAACATAACAGTAAACATAGAATTCAACCCTAAGGATGCAAAAGCAGGAAACAGTAGTGTAATATTTAATCTTTGCTCTTGGATTTAAAAAACAAAAACATCTGAAACTCCAACCTTTATAGCCTTTACATCTGTCTAGAGAAAAGAAGAGAAATTCAAACACCATAAGCTACATGTTTATTCAGATGACTCAGCACTTGACGATTTGTGTCAAATGCCACCATTCAGTGCTATTGTGCTCATGCTGAAAGTGATGTGCCCTGTATATTAAAAAGGCAACATTTCAGGGTGTGGAGGTTTGGGTGATGGACGAATGTGTTGAGCGCCTGACCTTTATGCAGGAAACTGGAGTCTGCATCCTGCTGCAGACTATCAGTTCACTTTAACCTTTGTATAAGCAGGAAACACAATCTTTTCATGACCTTAAAGGAATAGTTTGACTTAGATACACTTATTCACTTTCTAATATCTATGCAAAAAATACTGAAGGTACAGCCAGCGGCCGGTTAGCTTAACTTAGCTTAGCTTAGCACAAGGACCGGAAACAGGGTAAAACAGCTAACCGGCTCTGTCTGAATTAGATAATTTTACACTTTGACTGGAACAAATGATATGTAATGTATTATTGCTGAGTTTTAGTGGTGCCACAAAGTGGATTTGGTTACTTTTAGCAGAGTCATGCTAACTGTTTCCCTCTGTTTCCAGTTTTCATGCCAAGCTAGACTGTTAGCTGTAGCTTCACATTTACTGTTCAGACATGAAAGTGGTATCTATGTCCTCATTTAACTTTTAGTCAAGAAATATGCTTATTTACTTTCATATGTCAAACTAATTTTCATTTTTATTGGTTAGTTTCCAAACTGGGCGCCGGACAGAGTGGGAAGCAGCTCTGCCCCAGAGGGATTTTTTTCATCTCACACTCTGTTTGTTAATTACTGAATCATTTCGCTGCTACAGGCTCCTAAAAAGTCTACAGTAAACACAACTTTGTTAGCTTCAACAGCTCACGGATAATGTTTGAATCAGTTTTCTTATCATGCCCTAACCATACATTTTTCTGGGTTTGGTTTACACACCTGCCAGTGGTAGTGAGGACTATGATGGCCCCTGCACAGCATTTGAAGGAGGATTCCACAGCGCCGATGGCTGTGACCTCTGTGGGGTCAGAGGAGAGAGGAGTGAGGCGACGCAGCTCCTCAAACAGCTGCTGGTGGAAAATGGCCGCTTCTGCCTCTCTGCAGATCTGAGAGGCGGTGACAGAGGAATGAGGGTGCAGGGGGGGAGACAGAGGGGGAAGAGGGTTATCACAGGGCACCAAGTCAGATGAAACAAAGTGGACATCACGCACGAACAGAAACACACACCGAGTGCATCATTGCGACTGCCTCCACAGGAAATAGTCCCTTGGCGGTCTCTCCAGATAACATTACACAGTCGGCTCCATCCAGCACGGCGTTGGCGACGTCACTGCCCTCTGCTCTGGTAGGCCGTGCATGGGCAACCATGCTCTCTAGCATCTAAATACACACAGACACACAGCTTCACATTAGCCTTTTGACTACAAGATAAATATCACTACAAAGACACTGAAAAGAGATTTGATAATTAAACTATTGATAACAAGCCAACAAGTTAAGTTTTGTCCTAGATTTTTAAAAAAACATATCAAGCACAAAGGCTTCAGGGAGACAATGAGGATAGGAGCTAATGGCTTTGTGCATGGATGGATTGTAGTGGAAGAGAAATGAGGGATCATTCAGACTGAGGCAGGCGAGTATGACTTTGCAAGATCATTATTGGCGTACTGGAGACCCGCCGTTATGAGTCAATAGGCATGGCAGACAGTTGGAAAATGAGATAGCTCGCAGCGTTGCCTGAGAGGCTGCATTTTGGTAGTAGCTTAGAAGCTGCTGCTAATGCTGATTTGTGTGTGTGTGTGTTTGTGTGTGTGTGTGTGTGTGTTTGTGTGTGTGTGTGTGTGTGTGTGTGTGTGTGTGTGTGTGTCGTTTGTGGGCCGGGTCTCGAGTAGCAAACCTGCTATAACGCTGTCACTCTGAGTCAGGAGCTGTAGCATAAACAAGATACAGCACTGTGACTCAACATGGCTGGAGGAGTGTGCATGCATGTGTATGTGTGTGTGTGTGTGTAATGGGAAAGGGGTGTGAAAGAGAGGAAATGCATCTGTCTTTGAGGATGAATGTATCAGACAAGTGAGCGCGTGTTTGTGTGAGTGTTGGAGCACAAGCTTAGTCTGTGCCTGTTAGATTTTAATTTCGGTTTACATGGACACATTTGACATCTGACTGGATAAAACTGCAGTGAGCATCTAAATCTGCATATTTGATCATTTCTGCACATGTGCGCTTGTGTTTGTGCTCGTCCCAGACCTGTGTGGCACAGATTACAGGCTTGCCGGCAGAGTTGCAGCGTCCAATCATCATCTTTTGGGCTATGAAGACTTTCTCAGCCGGGATCTCGATCCCCAGGTCGCCCCTGGCAACCATCACGCCGTCGCTCTCAGTCAGGATCTCATCAAAACTGACAGAGAGATTAGAAGAGGGGTGGATGCCGAAGGCAGAGGATTCAGAGTTTGGGATGGAAAGAAGGGAGTTGGAGAGGAGCACAAAAAGAAAAGTGAGCAGGGATGAGGAAACAGAGGCAGAGAGACCAAAACAATACTGTTTGTGCCTGAGCCTGATCCAGGATGCATGCAAATGCAGGTTTGAGCTGCAAAAACAGGATTTTGCTCTTTGCTTCTGGATCTTGAAAACACGCTCAGGATAGTGTTGTATTATGATCTAAAGCCTGTTAGGATGAAAATTCAAACGCATACTGTATCCAATGTAAACCAGAAACTGCAGGAACATGTGGAGATGAGGATCTAAAAAGGGAATCTTCACGCCAAATGTTGATACACAGCATCACAACCGTGTAAAATTTAATCTTTCTGATGGGATCTAAAACATCAGAGCCATAGTTAAACATTGTCAGCCGCCAGCGAGGGTAGGTGACAACGAGGGATAAATAATGAAGATGAGAGAGCTCCAACAAAACTGTGTCAGATATATTAAGTGGCAGCTATAACTCACAGAGACAGCCACACAGATCACTTATCACAGATGCATTAAAACCAGAGCTAACACACGTCTCTTCATCACTGACAGCTGGCTGTCCACAGGAGCAGTGGATATTACTTCAGCCTCATTATGACATTCTCACTGTCAACAAATAACTGTTTTATTTATAGTATTTTTCTTTGTTTACTTTTGAACCCCTTGCCGACTTTCCACCTTGCTGATCACTTTGATGTGACGTCCATGTGGCCCCAGAACTCGCCGCACGTCTTTGACATCTTGGGCGGAGCGGATGAAGCTGGCGAACACTATGTCTACGCCCTGAGCGACCCCAAACCTCAGGTCTGCCTCGTCTTGCTCGCTGACCGCCTGAAGACCGATCAGGTCACACCCGGGGAGGTTAACACCTTTACGACTGCACAGCACGCCGCCTGACTCAAGCACCGTATCCACATAGTCAGAGCCTGCAGAGGAAAAAGGGGAAGAGGATTGCAAATCTCTAGCAGATGTCAAACATTTTTTAAAGTAAAGAAAAGTTCCGTATTAGAGGACATAATGCAGTCTGCAGGAAAAATCAAAGATCGAAACAAAAATGTAAACATATGCAATGAGAATGGCCTCTGGTTCAGACTTTTTGGAGGAAGATTTCTTAATTTTTTCATAGATTTCTTATGTTCTTACTCAACCCAAAGCTGGGCGACCCACTAATAATTGTAAGGAGCCTGAAAGACTTCAGAGGATCCCTCTTTTGTGTTTTGTACATGAATGCAACAAACTGATGTATTACAGCAATAAAAATAGAACATATAGCTGCAGAAGACATGAGTTTGCATAAAATACAATGAAGGTAAATAAAATGAGTTCATAATAATGGCAGACAAGAATCCTAATATTGCTGTATGAAGATATTTAGGAACACACATATGTATGTATGCATAAGCAAATGGCATTTGTGCATGTACTTTCTGTGCAAGTATGTATGTGGGTATGTGCGTTTGCATGCAGATCTGTTCCTCTATATATAATTGATTTCTCAGTTATTTGAATATTAAAGTTTTTTGCATGTACCGGTATTCATTTTGCAAATTGTATACAATCTGTATCATAAAAAAAGGAAATAAGAGGTAAGATGTTAGCGAGATGAGTTTCTTTAAGTCGATGTCACCTATTTCTAGCACTTTGAGTGCAATGAGGCCATCATCAATGTAGATCTTGGCTCCCTTCGTTAGGACTTTGGGCAGACTAGGATAGTCCACCCAGATTATCTTCCCGTCTGTCTTGTCTTTGTCACTCTCGGCTGTCACCACACGGACATGGCTGCCCTTTTTCAAATCCACCTCCTCCTCCACTTTCTGTACAAAGACACAAACACACACAGAAACTCATTTAATTGACACAGACAGGCAGTGAAAAGAAAGCAATGCTGCCTTGAAGTAAACACCATTATAACCTCTCTATCATCAACATGTTTTTCAAAAGCAAGGCACACTTGAGAGCCAATTAATAACACACAACTGTTTTTGCAGGTATTGTTTCAAAGAAATCATTTCTTGATGTGAAACCTGTGGTGCAATGACGCCCTGCATGTAAGACCTTCAGCTTAACAACCCTCCATGTTCTGATTTGTCATCGATAGTACACTGGATTACCTCTATTTGTTAGTAAACATGGTGCTGATGCAATAAAAACAACAACGATCAAATATTTGGCTTTCTCATTCTGACAGAGAATCTTCCTCTGTTTGCTGTTCCACAACCACAGCCTGCATGTGAGCCAGGCTGAAGATCTGTTTAATTCATCTCCACACGTCGTCTAAACCCACGCTGAGCTTCAACAAGCCCGCGTTTTATGACGCCAGTGGCTGAATAGTTCTGATAATTCACATCAGAAGTTTTGAGCGACAATGACGTTGATAGCGTGACAAACTTCAACTGCATAAGGTTATAACTGTCCCTCAAAATATCAACTACTCTCTTCCCAACAATCATTGTTCATGTCTCCTGCTGTTTGTCACTTTCAGGTTAAATCCAAGTGCTAATGTGCATGTGTGTCTAAGAGTGTGTATCTTAACTGTTATCAACATTCTTGCACGCTACAAAATGCATGTAGGACAGACAAATTACAATTAGCTGGTAAGACTATAACATAAGAGAAGATAATATGTAATAAAACACATAAACAACATACAAAAATGTATAACCTGTGTCGGCAACTCTTTTTTATCCTAAAAATCAGGCTACTTAGAGGAGACACAACAAGCAAAAATCAGTGAGCAGCTCACACGGCATGCAGAGCATTTTGTAAGCCAATCAAGACATAAAGAGCTTTCCAACAGCTTGGAGTTATGAAAGAAAAACAACAACGCAATGAAATGATGTTCATGAAAAGGCAAAAGAGGGCCCACCAACACACCCTATTTGGCTAAAATAAGGGTGTGTAAAAAACAATATTTTTAGTCCCTCTTACACCTGACTGCGTGTGACTGCTTGATTAGGTTTCGACTGTTTGATAAATGAAGCATAACATGTTTACCCCTTTCACTAATCCTGTACGGATCTCTGGGCCCTTCGTATCCAAGGCGATGGCAACCGGCCGATAATACAAGAGGTCAGAAGTTACCGTCTCCACCGCCTCTCGGATGTTTTTGATGGTTTCAGCGTGGTACTGACAGACAAGAGAGAGACAGACAGAGAATCAATACATGACTGGAGCAGAGACCAAAACATGTGTCTCAGTACTCTGACTGGGAGAGACAGTAGACAGAGAGTCACATGTACGCTACATACTTCATGTGAGCCATGAGAGAAATTTAGACGAGCAATGTTCATTCCTGCCTTGACCATCTCTTGGAGTTTGGGGATCGATCGGGATGCAGGGCCTGAAACAGAAGAGAAAGGATGTTTTATTTTAAAACTGGGCTGAAAAAGCAGGAACAGTGGGAGTCAGAGTTGGTGCTGTCGATAAAGCTTAGTCTGAGACGTCGTACTAAAATCAGGGCAAAATTCATCGTTTTTGTTTTAATTTGACAAGCCAGGATAGCTTGAGCTTGATAGTTGTTGACAATTTCAAACTATTTTAGAGCTGAAAAACCAATACACTGTCTGTAAAAGTTGCCACCGCAATTATACCAAGGCAACAACACTAGACTGGTGCGTGACAACAACAATGGTGGGACAAGGGAGTGATTTGGCGCCTGGATGCAGGAAAGAGATGCAGGTTAGCGGAGTCGTGGCTCTGGCTCTGACTCTAGATTTCTTTGTGCATCTCTGCCGGTCTCCCTTCTCACATGTCTCTCTCTGTGCTAGCGTGTGTGGCTTGGACATGCTTTTCCCTCACCTGGCTTCTGATTAGGCTCCACGCCTGTCCCTAACTATCTCATCACCATGCAGTGTAAGAACCCTGGCTCCTCATCCACTCATCATCATCGAGTTCTGGAAGATTCAGTAGCAGCCACTCTGCATGGGAGAGATAGTTTATTCCTCATGCTAATGACTAACTATTGCTTCCTCAAGCTCAGGACCTCCAGTATTTTTCTCATTGTCGACTCTCCCAATCAGCCAACACCACCTCTGCTTTCACGCCCGCCTCTACAGCAACCATTTACTCTTTCAGCCAGTCACTTCACTCACCTGCCAGCCTGTCAACTACTGCTCCATGTCCATTACCACTGCTTGTCCTTCAAATAAACTGAAAATGTCATCCACTCTCTTATGTCTGTCTGCCCTTGATTTCACAACAAACTAAAACCTTAAAAACCAGGTTAGGTAGAGAAAAACTCTGAAAGGCTTCGTTTTGTTGCGAGTCCACATCACGAGTGATGTTATGTGCTGCATATATGGTCTATATCCTTTCGTGGGAAAACAACATGTAAGTTTAAACATTTGTTTATTCAAATGATGGTTTTTGTGACAAAATTTTTCGGGGTTGCACTTAGTCAGCACTTCCGGTTCCTATGGCCATGCGGTGGAAACAATAAACTTATTGACAGAATGACAACTGTGATTATTGTCATTATTCAGGCTAAATAACCAAAAATCACTGACTCCAGCTTCTCGAATGAGAAATTTGATTGACAACTGAATACTACTGGGTTTTGAATGGCAGAATAATTATTGTGAAAATGATTGTGAGTAGCAACCATTGAAAATAAATTATGTTGATCTATTCAATGTGCTTCTTTGGAAACAAGCCCTTCACTGAGCTGTGAAAAAAAATATCTTGTGAGCAATCAAATACGATATCTGGCGAGTCAGAGCTTTGGAAAAACAAAGAAGCAATTTGTATGTTGTGTTCCCCTCTAATTATTTTCTCTTTCTTTCTGGGCAGAGAAAGAGCTGAGAGAGCTGCACGGTTCCGCATCCACGTATCAAACCCTGCCAACACACAGGGCCACCCAGCACCCAGAGCTGACTGCCAGCCACGACAAACAACAGTTGCCAGAAAACAAACTTGACACTGAGACTCTGTCTGCAGCGTCAGTTGTTGTCACACTCACCGATGGTACAGATTATGCTTGTATTGCGCGCTGTGATTGGCTCCTGGTCGATGTCCAGCAGACAGAGATGCTCCAGGAAGGTGTCGGCCATGCTGGCGTCCAGCTGCTGGCGCTGGATGAAAGAGTCCGGCAGTGCCATCGCCTCCGAGTAGCGCCTGATGACAGCTACAGGGACAGAGAAAAACGTTGTCAGAGGAGTGAAGTCAGGTATGAAAACTCTACTGCCAACTCCACCTGTGAATACAAATGACCTGAACACCTCATATAGAGAAAAAGTGTGTTATTTCTGTGTTAGTGATGAACAAGAAAAACAACACCTCTAGTATGTGTTAAGAGTGAAAATGGAGATAAAAACAGCAGCTTATTACCCACTAATTTTAAATGTAGTCGCAGCAGAGGAAATATAAAGAGTATATAGATAATGACCTGACATTCACGACAGCATGGAGAGGTCATGAGGATTGATATACTGACATTCAGCTGTTATATGAACACAAAACACTGCAATTCAAGCAGGTGTTCTTCAGCAAAAGGGAAGGAGACACGAAGACTGATAATAATGTCATATAGAGGAAATATAAAAGGTGGTATGGTGACATTTGAAAGAAAAGGGTCTCCACACCAGCAGATCTTTAGTATAAGAAGGCTGCATTTCAGATAACGGAAAGAGAATGATCTTCTCATGTAGTTTAATAAAATATGATTTCCTGTGTAATTCTGGGAGTTTCTAGTTCATTCATCACTTTCTCATGAAAGTGACCAATGATATGAGATTGTAAAAAACAACAGCTCTAGTATGACACTAATTTGTTGAAACTGACTCTATTCATTTTCACCTCGATAAGCCGTACGGCATCATTTGCATTTTATTTGCTTATGAAGCTGTTCAGGTTAGCATGTTAGCAAACAGTTTCCTTAAACATATGCACCAGGCACAGAACAACGTTAGTTTTTCTGACTACCTGATAAAATTCAAGCCCAATATCCACTATAGTCTTCTGGCACTGGCTTGGTTGACGCTAGCCTCTGAAAGAAACATCTGGCTCTTTAGCTGCAAAATGCTCAACTATGTTCACCAGCTATTTGTCTCTCTGTTGTTTGGCGCTTGACAAGAGAGAGTTTAGAGTTTTTTGTTTAAAAAACCAACTATGAGAGCAGTGGGAGTGAAACAAAACATTAAAGCTGCATGTTTTAAAAAATGAGGGGAAAGGTGCCAGAAAGTTATGTAGAGCTGAAGGCAGAAGGTCAGGTGGCACTTGTATGTGGCTTCGTCACTGAGTTATTTGAGCCATTTTTCCTATGAAAGTATTGATCAAAGCAGCTTTTAAAGAAAACTGTTAGTTAACTTACAGATTAGATTCAATCATGGTTATCAAAAGAGGCTATGAACCCCAGGATTTGGGGTCTATTATTATTATCATTATTATTATTATTATTATTATTATTGTTGTTGTTGAAAACTAATTTCTGATAATAACAGTAAAATCTTACTTGCTATGCCCAACATCAATACAGGTACAATCTGCAGCTGCCATGAAGCTGCTCTGCCCCTGATGTTTAGCTTGCTTGCTTGCTAATTTCTAGCTAGTGGATGCAAGCTCACAAAACTGGACCTTTTTTTTCCATGTAAGAAAAAGACCTGACGAGCACCAACTAGAGCCCAGCTGACAGAAACTCTTCCACAAAAAAGCTGATGCACTCCTGGCTAATTAGAACTCAAAAGTATGAGGACGTACACATAAAGTATGGATTTAGCCTACTGCTGCACACTTAGTGTTGTCAATGGGATCTTGCGAAAGGCCGTCCACAGCTATGAGCTGATGTTATTTGGGGGGAAAAGTATGGCATGAAAAAGTCTGGGACTCCGAGTTAAGATTATTTTTTGTCCTCTAACAAGTCATACACAATCAGTCAAACAACATCCAAACAATCTCTCTAGGAACAAGCACCTTGCAGTCCAGCTTTTGAAATCTTCAACCACAACTCAAACTGTGATGACACCAGTACATACTGCCTTTCATCACTCTATCCCAGTGTCTCCACTGTTCAGTGCTGCATGAACCAGTCTGTGGAGCTCAACTCTTTCATGCAAAGCATTGTGGTCTACCTGGCTGAAGTCTTTGAGTCACTACAATGGCGTTCATTTCAAAGGATGTCACTGTCAGTCAAGCCTGCAATTTCTGCCACCACAGGGGAGGAGAAAGTGAAGACCAGAGAGCAAGAGGGGAGCCTGACAGACAAGGTCACTGCGAATGGCACAACAAGAGTGAAGAGGTGAGGATGAAGGAGAGCAAGAGGAGGAAAACTGACAAGGACAGTTTCTACAGATCTACTATGAGGAAAAACTTAGTCATTTGTAATGTTTCTGTTGTTTATTTATTATTTCTAAACTCTGTGTCAAAGTTTTAGGATCATGTTAATCAGTATCTTAATAGGTATCATGTTTAAATTGTGTTAAATCTAATTTAAGGTCCTTTGTGGTGAATAGACATGTAATAAAAGAAGTCTGCACAGGAACCTCCGGGATGAAAATGGTGACTGGAGGTTTTGCAGGGATTATGTGAACACGCACGACTCCTCTATCCTGTGGATTCAGGAGCTGTCAGTATTTCCTCTTGCCTTCTCTTCGCGTCTTTTTTTCTCTCTCTCTCCACCTCCCTGTGACCCAGTTCTGCCGCACTGCTGCACACATCATTACATGTCCCACTGAGATCGTCCTCTGACACTTCCCAGAGTGTACACATGGAAACACACACACACACATACATAGATACGGGTACCTATTACAGGAAGGCACACTATAAATAAAGCAGACATCAGCTCAAAGCCAATTGTAAAACATCAGTCAGCACACTGCTTGCATGACTGATAAGAAAGGTGAAGCAGGTTGATGGGTGAGGCGCAGTTGTACTGGGAATTACGTGTTTGCAGGTCACATTCCTGCATGAGCACAGGTCAGTGTGCATGTGTGCAATCGATCCGTGAACGAATGTTTGTCCAACTTTGACTCTTTAAGAGCATCAAAAAGATGTTTTTATCCAACGCAGGAAAAATCACAGATATTAAAAAATGACAAGTTATTAGCCACTGAGCTAAGAGGCACCTAAATAACTGCATACAAAGCTTCTTTATCCTTGCACTTTACTTTAACAATAAATCTATTAACAAAAAAAAGGTCAAGTATGAATTTCTAATTATGCTGCAGTTGTATGATAACACACAAAACTTATAACAGCACTTATAATATAAGAAGTAACTGTTAATCCACTTACCTGTTCTAGGAATGCCATCCATTTTTTTATAAAAGTGTAAATAATAACAATTTCTCCTCCTCTACTGGTTTGCGTTACTGGATTTTGTAATTTTACTAAATTTGCTTCTTTTGCCTCTATCCTTCTCTGTGTTCAGGTCGTGCACTTGTCATTCTCTCCTCTAGCGTCACCTGAACCAGCCTTTACTTTCTTTACCCTCTGACCCTTCTGCTGCCCCCTCATCTCTCCTCCCACTCGCTCCACTCGGATTGAGTCATTCCACTGCTTGCAACAGACACATGATTTTGGATGAATTAGCATAGGTGACTCAGCCTTAGAGGTTCAAAATCAAGCTAAAAATAGAAAAACTTTGTCAATCCAGTGATGACACGTTGTACTCCAATACAAAGTGGTACTTGTGTATTTGCTGCATGACTGCAGGTTAAATAATCATAACTATGACCTTGACACACTATTACCTCCAAAGCAGATACACAAATTGTTTTGCAATACTTTCCACACAATTGTTTATTGAGCTGAAGTGATTAGCCAGTAAATTATTAGTTGACAGTCAGCAGTGTAATCACAAACAATTTTATGTACTTAACCATGAAGATGTTTTATTAAACATTATTTTACTGTTCTCATGTCACTTTCGAGTCTTCTGCTTTTATGAATTGTTAATACAGAGTTTACAAATGTTTTACAAAGGCGAAATGAGCCTTAAGAAAAAGAATTTTCAAGTTTCCAGATTGTGAAAATGCTCTCAACTATGGAATCATTAACTAAGAGTTCACAGCTTTTGTCTTTCAAAAGCAAAAATAAGTTTATGACCTATAAACGTGAATGTTCATATAGTACTCGCAATAATTCACCAGTTGTTATAACTTTACTGATGAATTATTGTCCATACGACCTCTGCAAGAGCAAAAGGTCAAACAGAATTTTGCAAAAGTAGTTCACCTGATGAACTTCAAAGCTAAAAAGACAAAGACAGTCATTGTCCAGGATCATTAAGGTCAGTTTGAACCTGTAAAAGCAGAATCTATAATCAGAGGGAGTTTCTGCAGATTTAGGTCACACAAACTTCGTCTTGTCTTGGAGAACTGAGGACTGATAACGGCTGATGTTACGTAAGTGTGCACTTTGACAATACAGATGATGTGTCTTCCACAAGGTGACACGGTTTGCACATATTTTCTTATGGGGCTGCATTTTGCAGAGCTGCATCTTTGCAGGCATGATGCAGGCATGATCCCACGCTGGCTGACAGCGGGTGTAAATCGTTAGCCAGAGGACAAACAGACCTTTGTGCCCAAGTTGACTGAAGAATATTTACCCTGTGGCACTCTGCTCTCTGTAACACACCCAGTGTGATATAATAACGCTCACAATTTATAGACTGGAGCTGTACGCACGCAGACCAAAGTGCATAATGTGATACGCAGCTTAAATGTGAAACACTTTTAAACAATAAAGTAGGCTGGATCAGGGAAGGGATCAAGCAGCCGCATGAGTTAAAAACAAAAAACAAAAACAAAACTTTAGTCTCTATTATGGAACAGTTCCTCTGAACTTGAGTAAGGTGCCTGTTTTATGTCTTTATTTATGGAGCTCGTAATCATACAGTTAAAAGAGAAACTGCAGTGATCAATATCTGGCGCAGCGACATAAACCTACCAGTAGGGAATATTTTGAGCTGGGAAAGAAAAAAAGGAAAAAAAAAAAACAATCCAACAAAAACAATGTTAGAGAAGCAGCAGGGTGTTGGTGCGCCGCCCCACACAACACACCGTCACAGTGTGAAGAAAGGCTGTAAAGTTTAGATGCTAAGAAAAAAATAATGACCAACCTGTTGGCTGCATGAATCTTGCCAAGAGCGAAGGTGGAGAAGAGACATGCGCCACAAAAACAAATGAATGGGTTGGAGTGCGTTTCAGCGCCATCTGGTGGACGGTAGTGATACTTTGCGTTTGCCAGCTTTGCCACATTGAAGACAACAGAAGGACGAGCTGGTGTTTTATTTATCATCATTATTTGGATGCAATAAAAAAAAACTCAGTACGAGTAAAAGCTTAAATGAGCGTAATCAGC
>JAQFJA010000025.1:15356243-15367589 GCA_029874485.1 Naso brachycentron | reverse complement strand
TCCATCCATACTTAAGTTGTTGACTGACAGCTGACTCATTCAAAACATAACTTTTTAAAAAAGGACTCAGAGACAGACAAAGACAGGGTACACAGTAAACTGAAAGACATGACAGGTCAAAGCTGAGTTACCAGTCCCTCTGGATTCAGGGTTCGATAAGTCAGAGACAGAACGGCACATCGACTCCATGCTGATGATATCGTTAAAGGTCACAAGATGGGGGCTGAGTCAGCAAGTAAGTCAACATCCCAGATTTATTTGATGGCCTTGAATACTACTGTCGCTCATATTAGGTTTCAGTACAGTGCTGTATTGTATGGACTGATTGTTCACTTCAGAGCTGCAGTAAAACCAGATGCACACACGCAAACTAACTCAAACTGAATTGCTGCTCGTCTCAGCTCTGCAGGGCATCAAGTCCAACATTTTTTGACGACTGACTGAAATCTGTCCGTAGCCCAAAGAAACTGACAGGTGCTAAATGCTGGCAGTGAATGCTTGCCAATAGTCTAACTCTTGTTTATTTATTCCTCAAATTCCCCCCGAAACAAAATCTAACTTCTATATTGTGATGTCTTTCCGGTGTAAAAAGGATGTTCAGGTGGGACAAAAAGTTGGGAGGAATTTGATTGGTCCATTGAAAACACAAACAAAACAAACATGGATGATTACAGTGATGCAATGAGCGATACTGAGCTAGAGGCTAACATTAGCCTAATGTTAGCCTGTAATGATGCTACTGGGCATGATGTAGAAAGTCATGTGACTTTTTTTGATTTTTACAGGAATAAAATGTGATTGAATTTTGATATACAAAATACAAAGAAACTTATTGTTGTAATGTTTTTTGGCAATTATAGTTAAATGAGTGGATAATATGGCCTGGGATGTGATAGAATTTTTCATTTCGGGAGGACTTTAAATTCCTTAAATTGAAACACTGACTTCCTTATTGTATGTTATTTATTTGGGCAAAGCTCTTGTAATCAATTAAATCTTTAAATTTCGAGAAAATGGAACATTGAGTTTAACTCGTTGCATATTCTTCACAGTGAGTTTATGATTAATCATATAGGACTACTTGTTATCAGTGACAAAGCTCATGCATGGCACCAGCATTGGAAGATTTGAAATACCCTGCTGTAACCCTGACATACTGGTGTACTGCACATTGTGCTGACAGTTGCACTGCAGTGATTATCTCTCACAACATAGACAATAAAACAGGTTATAAACCTGCAATGACATATTTACATTTCACTAAGAGCCTTTAAAAGATTTAATTAGCGTGTTATTTAGTACAGCATCATAAATTAGACCTGAAAGAATCAGTCTGACTATTCTGATTAGTCATTTCTCAAGCAACAATACTAAACATTCATCTAACAGCTTTTCAAATGTGAATCTTGTATGATTTTTCTGTCATTTGTGATAGTCACTAAATATTAATTGCAAAAGAATAATGGAAAAAATGTTGGCTGACAAATATATACTGACAATATTCATTGGTGGCAGCCCTTTAAAAATGTTTATATGCTGTTTTACTGTTTCAACACCAAAAAAAGTAAAATGTGTTGGTGCAAAGTTTTGGTAACAATGAGTCACACTGGCATCTGCATAAGTATGCGATTACATATATTAACCTTCTGAACCACATCCTTCATCTCTTGTGGTCCAACATGCAGCCACAGTTTCCTGATCACCCTAAAAAAACTATAAAATCCTGAAAGCACATATTGTGCAATTCATGCTTTCTGCACATGGTTCATTAGCTGTAACTCATGTCATGCCTTCTGGGGGTGAGTCATACACATTCTTCTCATTTTAGACTTTCCTCTGGATCCCAAAGAAGAGTTGGTGCAACTTTATGATTAATTCTAAGTACACGATGTAATAGTTAGGCAAACATAAAGATTACAGAAAATGATGGAGCGCAAGTGGGAAAACAAATGCAAAATCATCCCAAAGGCAGACATCCAGTCTGTAGTAATCTTTCATCACAGTTATCTCATCATCTGTGTTTTTAAAGAAAGTCAACTTCAATATCTTTGACACTGATCTGTGACCCTGATGAATTATTCATGGAGAGATTCAATCAGTCAGCAGACTGATTTGAATAGGCTGTTCAGGCGGTGTGAGGGTGTTACTGTCATGCTGATCATCTTTCTAACTGATGCAGACCAGATCTGCCCTTTGTGTGAATAGTTACCTTGCCAGAGCAATTAGACTGGCTCCTGTGCATGTGTGAGGCTATTCTGTCGGTTGAGTGGAATCTCTGGGGGGTAATTAGAATCACACTTACAACACGGTGGTACTGCTGTGCAAAGACAGATCAAATGAATTTACATAGCCAGAAGCACGAATGAGTGCCCATGGTAATTTACACACATCTAAGATAGTAACATGGTTCCCTTTAGGACTTCCAGTGGCTGTAGTAGCCACCCTTCAATGGATTTACTTCTACTTTATCTCAGTTTATGATATTCTTATTACGTAAATCTATAAAATTCAGGTGTTTTGTTGTCATTTTGGTCTACCAGGCCTACTCGCTTTAATAGAGCTAACGTTACTCTAAGAGAAGCTAAGTGAAGACCACAACAGTGTCAGAAAGATGGTCCCAAACAAAAATAAATCACTGTCATTGATAAACTAAGAATTACACGCGGTCTAAGTGTTTCTGACTGTAATTCAGGATGTTGTTGTAGCTTAGACGCTGTGTAGTTACAGTGATAATGGGCCATGATCTGGTGCTTGTTAGCAAACTTTAGAACCGACCCACCATCGGGCCACATGCCAGCCGACCCTCGTGTCTTCATATTAGACAACAAGGTTAACGGTGATTTGCCTGTTTTTCTTTTCTAAGCTACAGCCACACAGCGCGCTGTTTACGTTCTCTGCAGTTAAAAGTCAAAAAGGGGCCTGTTGTATTTAATTAACCTATCCCTACATGCATACGTAATGACGTCTGAGCGAGGTGAGGATGCGGAGCGTGCGCCCACCGTTAACCCACTCACGCGCACATAAACGAATAACGTTCGCCGACATGAAAGTAAAACGTTACGTTACTTACTTTGGCGTTATTCCCCGTAGTGAAGCGTAAAATTCTGCCTGCGAAAAAAAGAGAAATGTTTTGCGTATTCTGCCACAAAGTCGTCCTGGTCCCACCTAGCCTGCTAGCTAAAAACCTAACGGTCCTGTTGAGTTTGCCCAGCCTGGCCGTGCTCAGAAGGGCGCAGTAAATGTCCAAGTTTAGTATCCTAACGGATTTCGCATCTTCCAGTTGAGTGCAAAGTTTTTTTTTCTTCTTAATGAAACCATTGAGGTAGGACAAAAAGCAAAAAAAAGTGGTAATGGATGGGAAAAGGGCGAGATGCTGCAGTGCGACCGGCAGGTTTCTCTCCCACCAAGTGGTCGCAGGCTGTTTTCTCTCTCGTCGTGTCCCAGCTAATTTTTCCCTGCTTGTGTGTGTCGGCAGTCGGCGGTGTATGTCTGGGTGTCTGGCCGGGCAGAGGCGGAGGTCGGGCCGGCACGAGTCCGAACTGAGAGGAGCAGACAGGGGGAGGAGTGAGGGGATAACGGAGAGGGAGGGACGCGAATGACGTCCTAGTACATGAGAGCATTTGGCTCACAAACACACACACACACACACACACACATTTTGTTTCCGCTTGGTAAAAGGTTGTACTCTCTGCACCGATGACAACCCTATATGTTGATTTAGTTTTTCACTGATGATAGTTTTTGTTTTGTGTCATATCCTCCAATGGAGTTAAAGCTTTACTGTGGCTGACCTTCGACCTCCTTTTTTCTTCTTCTCTCTCTTTTTTTCCCCAAATGTAGCATAATGCACCGCTGCGTTTATTTACTAAGAATTTGAGGCTGGTTGTCATAATTCATACTGTTATTTATGTGGTCAATTTGTCACCTACAGAATCAACTTCTATTATATATTTTTAAAGCATCTTCTGCACTATATTTCCGCGACATTTCTTTAGATATTAAACCACCATTATAAGCCACGGGCAAACAACTGTGACTGTGATGTGTGACACATGTTTTAAATCATCCCCTGCCTGCAGAGCAGTTCTGGTAACCTTTGACCTTTTCACAAAAAGCTGTTTCAGATGTTTTTCTTTGCGAGGCACTGTATTTTTTTTTCTGTGACACTTTGTATTGCAGTTGCAGTTCTTTCAGCCGCCAGCTTTTTCAAAAGGGATAAAAAGATTATCTTCATATCGTTGTGGCCCATAAAACAAGCATGTTCTGGGTTACGGACTGACATTCTCCACTGAATGACATGAGCCCAAGCCTGTAAAAGAGCTCACTTCAGTTAGTAACCATTTGCACATCATGTTCAATGGACATGGTCAGTCAGGTTGCCACTGTTTCTTCTAAAAATGGTCACCAAAACCTCCCTGAATCTTTCTTGATTTTGTATTTATTAAAATAATGAATGCATTTAATAATTTTCTGTTTTGGACGTGACAATGAGAAACCAAAGTAGCCCCTACATGTAAGGGAAAAGTATTGATTCATGGATATACAACTTATTTTCAAATCACCTCTGGTTCATTGGTAAAGACCACCCAACATAAAACATGTTAATGAAGTAAAGAAATGTTAGGAATGAAACTTAAAAATATGCCCCATTTCCTGTCTTCATGGGTCCATGCTTAAATAAAGGCACTTCACATTGATGGAGTCCAATGGCCATAGTTTTTGTCTGTTGCTGAACCCAATCAATCAGTATTGTTAGACACATGAAACTGATTTTTCATATTAAAATGTGTGTATGGATTTGTTATTGCTCTTGGCTATAAAGTCACATTTGCCCATAAAACAATAGGTTTTTTTATTCAACATTAGGTCAATAAAGTAGGGCAATTAAAAAAGTTTGAAAAGGGCTGAAAGAAAAATGTTTTTCTATCTCTCATGCATTTCGTGAATCTTGTCATTCAAATAGTGTAATGTGTGGTAGCAAGGTCAGTGATAGCATCAAATTATTTCGTTCTGTCTCTTTTGGTAAATTGAATTGAGATCAGCTCATTAAAGGAAACATTTGCACAGTTATTGTCTCCGAAGAAGGAGAGTTAACGTGAGTCATGTCCTAAAAGATAAATGAACACAGCATTTTATTTTGCTGATAGTAGCCTGAAGTAGCCTACTCCCATTAATGAATAGTGGAGATAACAACCTCAGCACATGGGTGAAAACGTTCTCTCTCATTCTCTGGTATCTTGTGCTGTACTTACGCCCCCTTCTGGACAGAAGATGGATGTGTGCTCTGATTTTCATGTTGAACAATTCAAATCACGTTTTTTGTGTAAAAAAAACAAAACAAAAAATTCACACACTTTTACTTTCTTAATCACACACATACCAACACATACACACATAAAAATCACAACAGGACATTATTAAGTATGATACTTTTTATTTTAACTTAAAAAGAGAGTGGATCAAAAACAGGATTCAATAAATTAGAAATAAATATAATTGCTGTAATAATTAATACATACATTATAATTACTCGATTGCAAGAGTCTGACAGAAACAGGCCCTCAAAAGGTTTTCTCTAGAAAATTCTAAAATCAAAACCCACTCAAACCCCTTCTCCCAATAAACAAAATAATTGATAAATTAGTAAATAAATAAAAAATAGTTCAAATATTAAAACCTCCCGAATAAAAGTGCAATCCCCCCTCCCCAAAGTTTCACCTAAAATCTAAGTAGAAATTTAAAATAGGTTAGTGATTTCCCATTTTACAATTTGGAATGTAATATCCCTTTATGAGGATGATGATGTTACTTGTAATAATAATAATAATAATAATAATGATAATAATAATAATAATAATGTTGCTGTGTCCTGTTCAGTGTTTATCTAAAGTAGTATTCTTTTTGCATTTTTTCTTGTTTTTTAAATGCTGCTCTTTGTAAACTAAATTATGTACAGCTCATTACGATTTTCTCCAAAGTCTCTCTAACCTACTCATTTAGTCGTCTTTTTGTATTTTCTTTTGTTTTTACTATGAAACATCGGCCCCTCTATATTTGTCATGTAATAGACATGGTATAGACATGTTAAAGTCTATTGAAGTGATATATCAGCCTTTTTCATCAGTACCTTCCACACATGCTTGGTGTGAGTCATCTTAACACCCTGTTGGCAAACTCCACACAGACAACGGTCAAACCAAGCTCTTGGCTGTATGGGTAAGATTACTGACTCGTATGAACCGTGTGTATTTTCGTGTGTGTGTTTGTGCACTTTATGTACATTTTTATATCAGCCTTGTACCGTTTGAGGTTCAGTGTTGAGAGTGCATGTGTATTTGTGTATCAATGTGTGTGTGTTCGTGTATGTGTGTGTGTGTGTGTGTGTGTGTGTGGCTGCACTCCCCGGACGCTCAAAGGTAGCAGACAGTCTGAAAGCACTATGAACCCTGGGATCCCACCGCGGCTGGACTCTGAAAGGTCACCTGTGAAAGGAGGGAGAGTTTTGGGGGTGGAAGGAGTGATACATAAACAAGGAGAGAGGGACAGAGAAGGAGGGAGGATGTGTTAGAGAGCAAAGTTATAAATACACTGGAGCTCCAAGTTGTCTGATCTTTACATCTTGCCAAACATGCTCCTCCCATCAAATAAAAGTCTTGTAGGCATGACCTGAACTGCTATCGTATATCTTGCAGCAAACTGCACCTGAGGATGCTCCTAGCTTGTCTTTGATTCGGTTTCCTCTCGGTGTGTTAAAACAATAAGGTGTCATTCACAGCTGTAAAGCTTGTGTCTCTCAACAGCAGTAAATCATGGTGCTTTTACACATACACACACAGTGTCTGGATCATGCAAATCAATACAGTGAAAATTCATTATCTGTGTTCCTTGTGTGATCTGAAGAGAGCGTCTGGAGATGTGTGTGTGTGTGTGTGTGTGTGTGTGTGTGTGTGTTCCTTTGGCAAAAGTGTTTAAGAGTGTGACTTTATGAGCAGGTGCTGCACTCATGTGCCTTGGATCATGGCAAGCAAACAGTACTACCGACATGCATCACTCTCTGGCATTTGCAGTATAGAAATTCTGGGTGATGATTTAAATCTCACTGATGTAGGTGCAGCACTTTTATGAGTTCAAATAGTAGTAATTATTAGATGGATCTAGTAAAAATTAAAGAGCTTCTTGTTATCCACAAGGATTTGTTATGTAAAAGTTTGCCTAGAAATAGAAACAGAATGCTTTATTTATAATGTGCGCAGCCATGTGACATTACGTCCACACACTGGTCTGGCAGCAGCTACACATTTTCTCTTCTTCAGTAAAGGTAAGGGTTTGTGGGCGATTGAATTTATCGCAAAAAAAAGAGATCCATTCTGTCTGTGCCATATTTCTCCCAGAATTCCTATAGTTGAAGGCTGTTTTCCAATAAGCAAGAGGCACTTGTTTTTCCACCATAGCAACCACATACCCTTTACCTCAAAACACGAGCTAGAGGAATAGAAAGAGGAATTTGGGAGGAAGAGAAGTGAAGAAAGGCTTTGACAGAGAAACAGAGAACAAGAAGGAGAAGATAAGGGGTCCAGAGGAGGAGGAGGAGGAGGAGAGGGGAGGAGTGAAGGGGAGAGGGAGGAAACACCACAAAAGCAGTGATAGAAGAAGTAAAAGAGAAACAAAGGAGCAAAAAACTGAAGTGCCACATCAAACAGTGTAACAAATCAGAATCGAGGAATACAGAATTCAGCCTATCAGAGTACAGCTCAACAAATTGCATGCTCAACCCAAAGCAGTGTGTTTTATCATTAACCACAGTCTTTTCTGTTCTTCTCTGACGTAACCTGTATGACCCATGTTTTAGACCAGTGTGTAGCCTTATTGAAACTTCTATGTACTGTGCTACAAAATCATTTCATGGTCTGTTATCCAACATGGCCTGCCACTGTTGTATGCTGCATAAACTCATAACAGCATGTGAGCTTTTTTTTCTCCGTCAAATTAATTTCATATGTTGCAGTAAACTATATTGCTGCTCTACATTTCTCCACCAGTCCGCGATGGAAACCTCTGAAATCCTCTCTATGCACACACCAGTACAACAGGGATTATGCACTCCTGTATTACACACTAACAGTGTAACACAGACAGATACGTATGCACACATAGATGCCCACGCTCACTACTTTACCCAAACAATTGGTTCAAATAATAATGACACCAAACAGAACACTACAGAAACTGATCAAAAACAAAGCTGCAAAAAATAACCAGCATTGCTACAGAATTTATCAAATTACTATACAGTTATTAAGTGTATCAAATATCCAATTAATTCAATTGATTCTGAATACAGTCCTGGCTATTGACAGTTATTGATCAGTATGTGCACAGGTCAATACAAAATAAAGTCACAATGCACCAAACACAGTCTGTGGTCACTACAGCAACAGGACATGCAAGTCAACGCATGGCTGGTTGCTCGAGGTGACACAACAAAAATTGCCAAGGGCAACCAACACAGGCAATCAATCGCCACAGCAACCCAAACACAGGCCAACCAATCAACTTACAACAATGCGAGAGGAAGGGGGGATCAGGGCTTTATCGGTCACTAGGCAACCATTGCCATAGCGATGGGGTCCTCGTGAATTATGATTGGACGGAAGGATCTTGGGTGAGGTAAGTTGCCGTTTCAGGAAAAGATCAAAATAGCAAGAAAGAAAATAATAAGATTGTGAAGGAAAATAAAAAGGAAAACAATGTTTTAGTATTTTCACTCTTCCTGAGTTGATAAAGTTGTTTTCATATCAGTAACCCACCGTACTGTATATTCACTGATACGTCATTTTAAGCTTTTCTTATACTTTGTACCATCATTTAGCATTGCAGTGTCTAAAATAACATTACCTCCTTCTCCAGATTTTTTTTCTTGCCAACCTAATTTCATCCCTCTGCTCCCCCAACATACAACACCTCACCTCTCTTCATATCGTGTCACGCATCATCTGCCCATCACCACCTCACCTCTCTGTGTTTCGTCTTCCTCCTCTCAGTTGTCACTCAGTATGGGCGGTTGGCATCTTTGGGCCTTTTGAGCTGCACCTTCAGTCTTTTCATGCCGATCTGGAAGCCATTCATGGCCTGGATGGCAGCTTGAGCACTAGCTGGGTTGTCAAAACTCACAAATCCTGGAAAAGGGGGGCAAAAAAAGTTTAAATGCTGTTCTACGCTGTACCTTTGTCTCAACTAAAGAAACAAAATTTACACTGACACATCTTACGCTCCACAAAGTCACCCTTCTATTTTTCCCTTGTCCTTGGCTTTCTGTGATACATCTGCTCTCCCTTTTCCCTCCCTCTTTGTCCCCCGTCTGTGTCTCACCGAAGCATTTGCTCTGGTTGGTGGCACGGTCAACAAACACCTTGGCCGAGATGACATTGCCAAAGGGCAGGAACATCTGCAGCATCTCAGAGTCACTGAACTCCTGGGGCAGGTGGTAGATGAAGATGTTACAGCCCTCTGGACCTGAGACACACAGGTATACAACACACACACACACACGTTAGGCAGGGTGTAATAAATGATCTCAGGCTGTGAAATCCTTGTGATAAACAAGATCATTGGAGAGAGGGGTGTGGCCCCAGACAGACAGGAAGTCACATCACCTTCTCTCTGCTGCTGTTGCTGGGGCTGCTGGTGTTGCTGGGCAACCAGTGTTGGCTGCTGGGGGAACGGCTGCCCGACCAATCCGTAGGCAGCAGGATACGCCGCTATTGGGAGAGACAGTAACAAAACTCTGATTGGGTAAAAACAACAGGTGGCAACATGGAAGTGTCCAATAGAGTCATTTCATTTGAACTTGAGTGTCTGCTGCTGAAGGTGAAAATTATAAACTGATTAAACGGAGCAGATGAATAAAGCAAGTCTGCTAAACACTCCTCAAACCTCATGTGACCCTTCTGGTGAAATGTATGTGCACTTGTGTCTCTTTTGCTCATTTGCCAGCAAGTAAATTCATGTATTGAGCATTTGTCACATCAGCTTGTTGCCTGAACATCTGAGCTGCTGATTTCATTTGCCTGTCTGTTAACCAGCAAAATAGTCTTTTAACCCTATCTGCTGTTTCCATTGAGCGCATTCGGTTGTAAGCCTTTTAAATCTTTGTTACAAATCCGGTATATTATACAATATATGGGCAGCTATCTAGAAGTTAATATAATTAAAGAATCCAGGCAGCATTTTAATATGTCATATACCAACCTGTGTAGTGCTGCATGCCTGCATACGCCTGTTGTAGGGGGTCCAGGGCTGCTGGACTCTGAGCTGGAGGTTTTGAAAATAGAATGAAAAAATATGAGCATTGTGATCATAAATCTTGAATTTCCCTTAATTTAACATCTCATTTGCAATAGTCTATACACATGTAGATTTCTTAGATTCTAGTTAAAATACCTTGATATGGGTGGACGCCATTGGTGTATAGTGCTTCTGTTGCTTGTTGTCCATTGGTGGGAGCTGGTACACTGCTGTAACCATTCACTCCTATTGGTGGAGGGAGAGCTGGCACAGGCGTTGCTGCGATAGTTGGTGGAGTGTTTGTACCTACAGACACAGATCACAGCCCTGATAATGAGTATCTGCCACTGCAGCATTTTCACTATAACTCCTATATCACTACAACTGTATTTAGACCTTCACAGCTCATTTAAAGTTATTAATCGTGGGTGCAATTATCTTGCTACACCTATTGAAAATACTATAAAACCCATTGGTTTATAAATAAATGAATTAGTTTGCGAGCCTACCCGAGGATGGCGTGATGGGTGTAATGGGTGTGGCAATGATTCCATTGGCATTGAGAGCCGCCATCTGCTGCATCTGTACGGCGGCAACTGTTGCCACAGGAGACAAGTACGCTGACTGGGCAACCAGGGCCTGCTGTTGGACAAGCTGTAGACAGGGAAGGAAACAGCGAGAGAGGAAGGAAATGGAGAAAAAGAGGGGGAGGAGGGAGACAGGTGGGAGGGAAGTGAGGGTGAGAGAGAGAGAAGACAAAGAGACGGTTAAATGGATATGGGAAAGAGAGAGGGAGAGAGACACAAAAAGAGGGAGAAAAAAATGAGAGGAAGGGACAAGGAGAGGGAGTGATGGAGGAACAGATGAATAGAGATCTAATTACAAGGCCATTATGTCCTGAGTCAGTGGGTTAATGGTTGTGTGTTGCGGGAAAGCTAATGCCAGATGACGTATGTTCTGTTGTCTGCGTAATAACATTACCCCCAATTAGACCACTGATAGCCTCTTCAAACTTATTACATCCTTTCATAAGCACAGCACTCCCCTTACAAACTTGAGTAT
>JAQFJA010000025.1:15337214-15350168 GCA_029874485.1 Naso brachycentron | reverse complement strand
ACACACACACACACACACACATGCACACTTACTCTCACACCCACACACACGCACGCACACACCCTTCCCCCTTCAATCTCCCTCTGGAACACTCCATCCACACAATTTCAGATGTCCATTTTCCAGAGTGCACAAGAAAGGAAAACTATTTTTATCCCTTCTCCACGATCTAGCATTATTTCTCCCTCTTCCTCTCCCCCATCCTTGATTCCCCTCTTTCTACTCCCAACTCCATAATCCCCCCACACCCTGCCTGATGACACGGGCATTTTTGCTTTTTTATCTTTTTCCATCCGTTGCCTCATCTCTCTCTCCTCTCTCATTCATTTCTTTCTCTCTCCATTATTGCTGCAACATGCCCCGCAGGCCTACAAACTCATTATCATCAGTGTAGTGAACGCTTATGTTGATATGGCAAAACCAGAGTTGAGCTAAAGAGCAGGACTGTTCACTTTATATTTGTCTCTCTTAAAAACTTTGTTTTACACCAGACCATCATGATGATCACTTAAATTCTGCTTGAAGAGCAAAACACCTACTTGGGCACCTAAAATTGCTTTATATTCAAATCAAGGCAAAATCATGTAATAAAAAGAGACTGTACTGATTAAAAGATTTTTTTTTTCACTCCAGTATAAGTGGAATGGCTCTTTGACTAGACTGTACATTGTTTTAAGCTGGATAATACATAAAAACATAATATAATAATATTTCTGATTGAATGCTCTAACACCAGTATTTGACCACGACTGCTAGTGTTTGCAGATGATTTTAAACTAATGGTAATAATATACAGGTGGGGACATTTCTTTTCCATTTTACCATGTACTCCATTTGATGAGTTGATTTGATTTAAGTCTTAAGTTCTTAAGTAAAAATGCCCCCCGGGGAATATTTTTAATGATTCTTCAATGAAATGAAATGAAATGATAACTTGCCAATTTCGGATAATTTATACAGTAAACCAGACAATTAGTCATTGAATTAAAGAAAAAATAATTTGGTACATTTATCAATAATGAAAATAATATTTTAGCTGCAGTTCTGCTGTCAGTGCATTACTGTAATCCAGTAAAAGATGAAGGAGAAATATAATGATCCCCCCCCACAAAAAAACAGATACTTAGTCTGAAATGACAATATAAGTGATTCATATATCATCTGTGTAAGAGTAGTCCATGAAGACTGTGCTTTATATACTGTGTTTTGGTTTGTTTACATTTCAGTAAAGCTGGCAGGTCAGTGAAGCATGCAGCACTGTGGCTCCCTGATGAAGCTGAGTTTACGGCTCTCATTCACAGCTGGATGAAGATATTGAACTGTGAGAAGAGTGTGAGCGGGAAGGTGGAGCAGCCCAGCAGCACAGCTCCACCCCACCTCTCTCCCATCTCTCTATCGCACCATGCTAGGCTTTGCATCCCCAAGGTTACCTAGCAACCTGGCATCTCGCTCAGCTCCGTTGCCTGGCAACGGGGGCCTGAACCATAATACAAGCTCCTGAGCGGCCCATCCCCCTGTTCTCATCCCTCCTTCCTCTGTCTCTCTCATTCCATTCTTCACACCTGAGAAGTCTGCCCTCCTTCTCCTCCACTCAATACTTTATCTGGCAGTTAACCCTTCATCAGCCTCTCTACTGGAGCAGGGATTACCAACATATTCTCCTTTCATGTTCCTCTCTTTCTGTCTTTATCACTCTCCATAGTAATGGTATCAAACCATGCATAAGCAGAACTAACTACCCTGTTGATCCCTGCAATATTATGCTGTTTTTGTCAAACCCCAGAGAGAACATTCTGCATGCGGCAGTGGAGCACTCACTGAAATTTGATCCTTTGGATTTAGTCCAACGTAATCCAACAGCACTATAGCGGATAACTGTTAGACCTATGCACTTGGACCTTCTTTCTATTTTAGGGATTGTAAGTCCTTTGGGAAATGAGCTGGTGAATTAAAAAGGCTGCTCACAGCCAAACAAATTCATGATGGCAAAATACTTATATTCACTGAACTTATAGTCAATACAGCAGCAGTGACACATTCTTAGATGTTCAGATAGATACAACCAGGCCAAAGGTTTGAGTAGTAAAGGAAAGGAAGGAAGAAACAGCTTTATAATGAATATAAGGAGTAAAATAAATTTGTAGTGTGTCAGTATCAATATAGTATTGTCTATGTCTATTTTATTGGATTAAAAAAACAACTCGTAACGCGTAGCTGTGATTTCTGAAACATACTTTGTTTAGCTGTGCTCACCATTATAGGAATACATTTTGTTGATCAGTTCCGAGACAGTATTTTAAAATCACTATGACACCTTAAAGTATCCATGCAATGTTTAGCCATCAAAGACGGTTTCTAACCTATCAAATAGACGTTACACCCAAATCGTATGTAAAATGAGATCAGCGTCACCTATAAACGTGACATGCAACAAACCGTAAACACAAAGTGAAGAAGCATGTGCAATCTTAAGTTCAAGAGTTAAAATGTGCCTCAAAAAGCAACCAATGTCCATGAACTGACCAAAAAGATTATTTTAAAAATAACTACACCTAGATGCTTTTAATTCACTCTGCGTGCGTGCACATTCAGAATTAAAACAAGGGTTGACCTGATCATTAACAAGCCAAAGAAGACACAGCTGCACAAGCACTGTTGTCCTATTCTTCTATCTTCTGTTGTTAGACAGAACAAAGTGAAGTGTGCTGATCAACAATACTGTAATTTGGGGGCATAAAGCTTCAGCTTTGCCCTGCGATGGTCAGTGTGAAAAGGCCATTATCTTGAAGCAGGTTGAAGGGTTGTTAGAGAGGAGACTTCAGGACAGAGGTCACACCCCAGGTGCAACTAAAGTCCTGTCATCCCCTTGCCTGCCTAATCACATACACACGCACACATATAGACACACAAACATATGCAGAGACACACCAGAGGCCCCATCTGACAGATGTCTCTGTTTAAACTGACAGAAGTGCGCCCTGACTCCCTCCCACTCCTCCACCACCCAGAAAAACCCCCTTTCTTCCACGCACCACCCGCCTGCCCCATCCTCCACGCTTATTATGGCAAACTTTTGTCCTGTTTCCTCCTTCTCTCAAACCCGACCTCCTCTGCTCCTCCCCTGTCTCACCCTACCCCCTCCCTGTCTATACACCCCTATTCATGCCAAACCTCTTCATGGCCCTCCTCCACCACTCTTAACCCCCCTCTTTCATTCAGACGAATTCACACACTCATTCAGCCGCCTCATATGGGCCCTGCTCTATACTTCCATCTCAGGCCGTGCTTTATACTTCCATCTCAGCACAGACATATAAATTTACATGTTGAGACAAGGCGTCTGGATTGCAGGCTGTAGTTTTTAATCCATTCTCACATGGACACCATTTAAGCATGCCAACGTCATCCTCAGCTTATCAACATGTATAAATATTGCAAAGGATTGCTTTTGTTTTACTTTAAGATCCAGGTTTCAGGAAATTACATGTGTGGAGAATATGCTAGATTTTGTTGTTCTGGTCAGTTCCTTCAACAAGGATCCAATTCTGAATGAAAAGTAATTTGGGAGTCTTTGTCCTCTCAGCAAAATCAGCAAGTACTTTTTAGCCTATTTAAGGTTTGCAAACTAGACATCTTTCAAATGACTGTAAAATATCATGTTTTTCCGTCCATACTGACTCTGAGAGTTCAGTCCCTGTGTGCGTTTGATGGCTCCCAAAATGTACCACAAGCAGCACAATAAGATTTATGCCTTGGAATATCAGTAACTAATGCAAAGAGGGGGAGATTTTTGCTTTATCATCTGACACTGGAAAATCGTGACACTGCTCATTGATCAAAGACCTATCCAGTGCAAATGCTGAGATCTGGGCATCTATGAAGATGCATTTAGGTGATTTTTTTGGCAAGCTGCTCTCTGGGTCACAAAAACCCTGCTCCCCCCCTGGTGGGCTCACAGTAATCAGCTAAATTTAACTATGGCATAGTATTATATTTACTTTTAATATCTATTTTAAATACGAAGATTTCACAACTGGAAATTTCCAATTCATCGCCTTGAGTGTGCAGCTTGCAATAAGCCATGTGTGAAAGCAGGATTTAAATGGGCGCACTAAAGCTGCCCATGCTGTGCTTCACTTTAGGTTTGAAGCCAGCTTTAAGTTGCAAGAACAAAGCTCTTCTTCCTGTGTCAGATGCAATACTGATGACTTCTAATTACAACTAAGCAGTTCTTTTCATTCTATGAATGCTGAAACTAGGCTGTGCAGATTTTTGTTGCTGGCTGGATTTACAAAACAGATGGTGTGTGATATAGACTTAACTCAACTTTGGGCTACTTTAGAACTCGGCATCTGAGAGACACAGATTTGGCACCGAACAATCACGTAACCTGGTAATCATGTGTCCACACAAACATAATTTCCAAACTGGCAATGATACAAATGTTCCTGCACACGTGTGTGTGTGTGTGTGTGTTTGTGTGTGTCAGGCCTTAAAGAGACAGGCGCTCTCCGGGGTCAGGCTTTTATGAGGCTATGATTAGATTCTGCCTCAATTTTGCGGTGAAATATGAGGCAGGCACTCTTTCTCTGTTCATGTTGCATGCACAAATGCACTCATACGTATACATGCATACAAGCATACATGCATACAAGAACATGCATACATCACAAGCACACACAAATACATCACAAGCACACAGACACACACACACACACACACACACACACACACTAACACAGCAAAGACTTTTGTTTAAAACAAACAAGCTAAATCCCCTTGGTCTTAGCTGTACACAACATTTCACCCCTCCCGTATAATTCTCTCTGGCTCCTTCACTGGCTCTACACTTCTTGCACACACACACAAACACACACCGACTTGATTCTACACCTGTCCCTCTACTCCCTTCCCATCCCACACACAACGAGGATAAAAATAGAGAAACAGCACGAGGGAGGGGCCAACGATACACATCGCAAACCCCATCAGGCGGGGAGAGATAGAGGCAGAGGGATGGCAAGGAAGAAAGAGATGGAGAGAAACGGAAAGAGAGAGAGAATGAAAGAGGGTGCTGGGGTCTGTTCTAAATTGAAAGTGCAGCAGTAAGCAGTGAAGGGGAATAGTAAACAGTGCTGCTGACCACATAAATATGCTAAATTAGCCTACAAAGTCGCCCTAGTGGATAATTGCTCATCATAGCTTTACTCCATAGGGACACTGCCTGCCAGGCATCTTAGATTCCACATGGAAACACACATAGATCATACACAACTTGCACAAATTATTTGTCCTGAGTGAATCTGATAAACATCGACTACGAGCTCTGGATGATGGACACATGAGAAGATGGTGCATAACTTTCACAGTACAGACAAACTACAGGGACAAGCACGTTTGTATCGTGAGGCAAAATATCATCTTTCATGTCAAGTTTATTTCTAAAACACATTTTGCTTCCTTTTAAGAATTAGGCGATACAGCAGTAACTGCAAAGAAGTAACACTGGCATCACTTCCACCTTCAGGTGAGTGAGTCCATATTGCTCATTGTAAATAAATGTAGCCTTTTCAGCAGGGGACATAAACAAATTCACTCTTTCTCTCTGTAGTCCACACTCAATAAAATACGTAACAGCTCCTCTCGTGTTTGCATGATCCAGCAGTAGCCTGGGCACTATTCCAATTTATCACCTTAAGAACACTTTCAAACCATTTACATTAAATCAATATCACTCCTATAAACTTTGATCATACTTATATTTTAATAAGTGTATCGATTTTCTGCTGTATCTGTTAACTGCTTGTCCTGCAGCGCTTCTTCTGTCTTTTTAATAATTCATTAGACATCAAGTGCATCATGGGAAGTACAATGCATGTATGTCTAAGTGTCTTTGTGTGTGTGTGTGTGTGTGTGTTTGGCTCTAATCAAAGAACAGGGAGCAGAGTGCTGCATGGAGAGCAGTGAAGCATGACAACACACACCTGGTAAGCTGCTTATCACACTTTAATTTCACCTACACTGAGATCTGCGGAGGCCACCGTGACCAAACAGATGCGCTTGAGTGTGTGTACCTGCATACATGCATGTGTGTATTATGTACAAACACTTGTGTTTGAAGTAGAACAAAGATGAAGGCAGCGATAAACGCAGGGAGAAGAGAGTGCAGATTAAATGGAAAGAGAGATATCAACGGCAAAGAACAAAAGGAAAGATGAGGGGGAAAGATAAGGGAGGAAATACGGCAGCAGTAGCCTTGGGAGAGAAAGAGCGATTGATAGATAGAGAGGGGAGGGAGCTATGAGGTTAAAATCTAAACATGCCATGGGTGAAGTGCAGCCTGTGAGAGAGGGAGGAAGGATGTGCGGAAAGCAAGGACAGTTTTGTATGAATAATTACAGGACATTCAGTGTGTGCATGAGCACGAGTTTGCATTTCTAAGTTTTTAACAGGTCCATGTGAGAAGGCAAAGTATGTGTCTGTGAGTGTCCCTGAGCTGAGGACTGTAAAAGGCTTTGAAAACTACTGGAAAAACATGACAAAGTAATATCATTAAATCTGGATCTAGCTTACTTCATTTCTAACTGTTTAATTGTTGTTCCTTTTTATGTAAATAAGCTGCCAGTACTATACAATCCAGGGATGTGAACAAACGTCATTCTAAAGAGGCTTCAGTGGTTATATAGTGGCTCATACTGTAATAACTTAATGCAAAAAGGGACCAAAGATGAGACGAAAACAAAGAAAAAACATTCTATATCCAGACTTTCTCTTCAACAACCCCCGTCACCATTCTGTCAAATGTGTTGTGTTGCGTAACGTCGGTCCAAACCCTCATGTGAGGTTTTTGTCCTTCTGATGGTTCTCCTGGAGAGAGTTTTACAGCTCTGAGACCAGTCACCCTGAATTTGTTGACTAGAGGCTGAGCCCTGACCTCTGACCTCTGACACAAGCTGTGGGCCTACTGCCACCAACCCTCTGTGTTAAGAAGACAACAGCTCATATTACAACATATAATCCTGTTTGTCTAATGTAAATTATTGTCAGGAAAATACATCAACACCACTGCTAAATCGCTGTTGATGGGGATTCTAATCTATGTCATTTATCTGCATATTCGTCTTTTAAGCACTAACAAGGTAATCCCGAAAATCTCATATACAGCAGCAGATTTTTACCTCACTACACATCTGTCTCATTATTTCTGTTTGGATCATCCCTTGAATGCAAATGTGAATGGGAATTTCAATTTTCAAGTGCAAATTAGGACTGATTTGTGACAGCTAAAACATGAGCTCTTCTGTGTAGATGCATTCCAGAGGGAATCTCTGCATCTCATCTAACACACCGAAACATCTGTGTGCTACAGTGCAACTTGCTGGTGGTTCCACTGCTAAATTTCTGCCTCTGTGACTCATATAATGTAACTCAGTTCTCCCTCTGTGCTTCTCTTTTCCTCTCTGTGTCCAAATTAAACACAAGGCGCACAACACTCTGATAAGGCCATCTGTTCATCTCTCTCTCTCTGTCTCCCTCTTTGAATCCCTCTGTCCTTTTTCTAATTTTCTGACAGTTCACTGCCCCTGCTGAACATAGCAGGGTGACATTTGGGGTATAGTTTCTCTGCATCTCTCTGTGTGTTTGTCTTCTTCCTTTAATTCCAACACTGACTGGTTGGAACTGTTAAATCAGAGTTAAATCCCATCAGCGAGTGACAGACGGAAGCAGCAAGAGCACAGTAGCACCAAACTTTTAATTGCTTAGCCTTGCTGTAAGAGAAACACATCTGTATGAGCATGTGATGCTACAGATCTATTAAAGTTGCATGAGGTGCCTGAAGTTTCACCGGCACCCTCAATTAAGAGTAATTCCTAGATTCAAGACTACCATGCGCGCGCACACACACACAGATGCACGCACACTTCAGCCCCATTGCCCCACAGTGAGCCTAGGATCTGACTATGAAAATGAGTTTGTGAGAAACTAATCATGCAGCTTAACAAGTGGAACCAGGGAAGAAGGGGAGAGGGGAGGAGTGGGAGGAGATGGGGGTGTGAAACGGTCAAAAGGGTCAACTAATCAAGAGGAGGGGAAATGAGATGAGGGGTAGAGGAACTGCGAGGCAGGGGTGGGAGGAAGACGGAGAGGGAGAGAGAGAGCGAGAGAGAGAGAGAGAGAGAGAGAGAGAGAGGGACTGACGTTGAGAGGAGGACTTAGAAGGGGGGTTACCATAAATGACTGTGAAATGAGAATCCGAGGAGGAAGCGTAAGTGTGCAGTGAGGGAAAAAAAATGAGAATAAGACAGCAGGAAGGGAAAAAGAGGGATGAAAGAGGGATACCATGAAGAGATTTTAGAGAGGAAAGGGAGCGAGTGATGAAAGGGTTGGGGATAGTGAGGAGAACATTCTGTAATATTCTACTGGTGCAGAGAAACTGGGAGATATGAAGGGAGGAGCTGAACAGAGGACAGAGGGGATTTTAGGGGGGAAAAAAGAGATAAAGTGGAGTGAAGGGAAGCATGGAGGGTTGGGGGGGATAAAAGGAGGAATAAGGAAGAGATGAAAAAGCAATTCTTGGGGAGAGAAAAGAATGGTACAATGGGAGGATGTGTGAAAGAGAGAGAGAAGTCGTCTGAAGTCATTTCTAAATCCTGTCAAAGAAGGTAAAAGGGATGGAGGCTGAGGAAGGAGGAGTAAGACACACAGGATAGAGAAAGACTATAGACCGACAGTGGAAAGTGATAGCAGAGCTAAGCATGGAGAACATTTAGGGAGGGGAGGTGGTACACTCCAAAGTAGTCTTCAATCAAAAATAAAGCCAGCAAAATCATGCTTTGGATTTATTTTGGGAATATGAGAGATTTGAGATTTGGATTACCCTTTAAAAAATAAAATGAAACTCAAGCAGAAATCAATATACAAGTGTGGTTAACTGGGTCATTACGGGAATGAAACATTTGTGAGTGCTTTGACGAAAGGAGCATTATTAATGGAAAAACTGTCAGCCTATATAGCTTCCATAAACTATTACTCTTCAACCAATTCACTGAACTCTGACAAATATGCTATAATGAGATTCTTATCAAGTCGTTTTCCATACTCTGGCAAGTAATTTACTCCAAAGACTTTTGGCTCAAACTGGGCAGAGTAAAGGACGATATCACAACTTAAATTGGAAGGCAAGGCGCTCCAAATTGCAAAAGAACAAACACCCATGTGGAAACTGTAATGTTGCTCATTAACAGTCAGAGCTTACTGAAAACCCAACACACAACAGCCACACCCTCGTTTCAGCACTTGTCCCTCCTCAGGGGAATGGTGCTTCTGATTGTTGTGTGCTGGCTCTTTAGTAAATCTGTATTGCTAATGAGTATCATCCCTGCAAATGTTTCCTCCTTGTGTCCAGAATATTCATTCCAATTTATCTGCTCCTGCAACAAGCCTGTTATGGATGTCAGTGCTAATAGAAAGAGTAAAACCCAGTGGAGATGGTTCGCAGGATGAGTCAAAGGACAAAGAGCAGCAAGAGAGACAGGAGCGAGACGTGGCAGACAGTGGAAAGGTGTTTTTTTCCAGACAGGTCAGACTCCTTAGTGAGCCCTAATTGGATTAAAGTCATTATGCACATGCTGTGTTTGTATGCTTGAGTGTGTAATGCAGAGGCCTTCCCCAGCTGCATGGAACAGCATGTATGCAATATATGTATGTATGCAGGGATTTGTGCTCGTGTGTGACAGAACATGTTCCCTCCCCCAAAGCCTCTTCCTCAGGCTCTCCTCCGACCATTTTCTCACAGAGATCCTATCAACACACCAGTCTGCAGAGATGGAACTCTGATCAGAAGCAGGGTGACACAGAGAGAATGCAATAAAGAAAGGAGAAGGTGCATGCACAATTACGAGTACTATCATTATTATAAGCATTTTAAGTATTGCGATCATTACAATGAGTAGTATTACTTTTAATTAAATATTTATACAGCCGCTCACCTTGAGTCTTGGATCTGTTTTGAGGTTTCTGCCTATTAAAGGGAAGTTTTTCCTCTGCACTGTCGCCTGGTGCTTGCTCATGGGGGGATTACTTTCAATTGTTGGGTCCAAAAAAACTTAATGTATTTTAATTACAGAGTGTGGTCTAGACCTACTCTGTATGTAAAGCATCTTGAGATAACTTTGTTGTGATTTGACACTATATAAACAAAATTGACTTGACTTGACAATTCTGCTATAACTGCTGCAATCTGGGTTTAGATAAGGCCGACAAAAATGTCATCTCTTTAAAAGCTCTTGTATTTTCACAGCACTCTCTTTTGCCTGGGTGGTAGTGCACGCTACTCTCTGTATTAAGAAAAACAGGGTAAAAATGCAAGATATTCCAAAAAGATATTGTAAAAAAAAATTGTTTAACTGCAGCGGAAACCAGGTCAGAGAGAGAGACAAAAAAAAAAGGGGAGCGACAGAGAGGTACAGCCTACGAGACAGACACAGATCTCGCACAGTGCCCCATCCATAATGAGCAGTGTCCTACCCGAGCCCAGCCGCAGCACACGATGCCTCACAAGAGAGAATGAAGGAGACTGGGACGAGACAAAGGGGAACGGCCACATTAATTACACACACTCTCCAGGCAGGAGTTATCACCAGAGGGTAACAGAGGGACCGATGGAGAGATGGAGAGACGGAGAAAGACAAAGAAATGGAAACAGTGATGCTCATGGAGTATCCTGTGCGTCTCTGGTGAGATGGAGTGTTTGTCCTTAGCAGCAAGACGGCTGCTGAGTTATGTCACAGTGTTACTAATGGGAGCTGAACCTTAATAGCACAGACACAAACTGATCGGAGGCCGCTTGTGAGTTTGTGTGTAGCGGTAGATGGCCGTGTCTGTATATGTAATTGGGGGGAGGGGGCGCTTTTGATGTTAATGTACATGCAAGTTTGTGTGTAGCGTTGCGTAAGTGTTTAGTGTGTACTGTCTGGGGATATGTGTGTGTGTCTGTTTGTGATGTGTACTTACCCCTGGTAGTGTTTTCTGCTCATGTAAAGCGCTCTGGGCTTTCAATGCCGACTCTCTCGCGCAGTACGTCAGAAACGCACATCCTGCCACAGAGAAAGAGACAGAGAAACGGAGAAGAAGAAGGGAAAGCAGTAAAGGTATGGAAGGTTAGTGAGTAGCTGCCTCTAATATTTGTTATTCTCTCTCTGTCTCTGTATCAACTGCTACAAAAACACACGTCACATACCATTTAAATCATTTAAATGTCTCCTTTTTTGTTGCCTTCCCTGATTACTGGTCACCTATTGTGATTTATTACTGGGCTAACTCTGAGAGGGGGATTCAAAAGATATTTTCATGCACTGTCACTAAACTTAACAACACCATGATGATGCACTCTAGAGCAGAGAAGGACACTCCACGGCACAGCACATTTCAGAACGGCACTGCACGAGTCAGCACACATGACAGCACCACAGACGTGTGCGTGGGGCTAACAAGGCCTTGCAGGCTGGACACAGTTGGGTTCCTGCCCTATACCAACCACTATGCATGCCTCACGATCACTCCAAATACACTCCCTCTGTTCTCCTATGTGCTGTACCTGTGTCTGTGTGTATGAGGGAGGGATAGGTAGCAGAGCTGGCTGGCCAGAGCTGTTTACTACACCTGTCACCAGCACTAAGACAACAAGATTAGTAGCAGGTTAGCATCCCGGTGACTTCTCAGACAGACTAATGAAGATTCAGAGTAAAGAAGAGAAGATTTGACGATTAGGGAGGAAACATTCACACAGAGAGTTTATCTAAAGAATGACTCAACATAATGCCAAAAAATGAAAAAGAATACAGAGAGACGATACACGTGAGAGCACACAGGGAAGTACATGGCACACACACGCACCCAGGCACACATGCATCTTATGGTCCATCTCATTGCTTTTAAGAGGGGCTTACGGCGGCCGTGGGGATTCTCAAAACAACAGATTCTTTCCCCTGTGTCACCCAGGCTTACAGGCCCATTACACTGATTGGAGCATACAGCCTAATCTGGTTCATAACACACGGGACCCCAGGTCAATGTGTGTGTGGATGTGTGCGTAAGAAAGAGAAGGTGTGTGTGTCTGTTTTCTACAGTTTATTATCGATCTTTCGTTAGATGAGGCCATTATTTAATGCCTCCTAATTATTAACACAACCAGCAGACTTTCACCTCTAGAAGCCATATAATGTTAACCCATTCATTAAATATTTACATATTATTATTCGACTTTGTGAATTTCAGTGCAAGCATACTCGTGCATAAGCATATTTTTTAATTCACAGCGTACATGTAGTAACTGAGTTTGTTTGCCCATCTTAATAATCTCACGCTGCAGTGTTAACAGGAGACGGAGACGAGAGCAGGTGTGACAGTTTCCATGGCGACATGTGACACTCTGCACTAGCAAATCCACCCATCTTTCTGCCTTACTGTCACACGTCTACCTATCTAGATTCAAGCGATCTGTCTATCTATGTGTCTTTTTGTCTTCCTGTTTATGCTGCGTTATAATAGTGACAAGACCTACCTTTGTGCATGCCAGTGTATTTGTCCTTAATCACAGTTAGCTCATAGATCTTGCCAAATTGCTCAAAGATAGGCTTTAGATCCTTCTCTTCCAGATTTCGGGGAATCTGCCCCACAAACAGCTTGATGGCGTCGGCCTCCTTCATCAGGACAGAGTGGAGAGGACGACTGGGTACTGCGGGGGCTGAGGGGCAAACAGATCAGGCGCTGGTATTCCTGGAGAGGAGCAACCAATTCTGGATGAGTCTTTAGGTCGCAGGCAGAGAAGTGGACAATAATATATAACATCACATTAGTCAGTCTAAAATATTAATTTAGATGCTTCTGATATGTCTGTAATATATAATAATGAGTTCAAAGTTACTTATACTGTATTTCATAGCTTTTAAAACT
>JAQFJA010000025.1:15321914-15331949 GCA_029874485.1 Naso brachycentron | reverse complement strand
ACAAATGCATAATGATTTCTCATTTGTTTAACACTAAAGTTTGCTCAGCTTTTTTTTTTCAAATATTGAGCATTTTTAAAAGTGAACTGTTAAAGATTTATATCATCTGTAGGAACAAATGGACTTGAGGCTGAGTGGCCCACACAGGGTTAGAAAGTTAGAAATTAGGTTGATGACAGTTTGTCAGTTTGGTCTTTTCATGTGACTTGTGAATTTAAAAAAAAAGCAGAACAACAACAGTTTTATCATGTGGTGATTTCTTTTGACAATTCGGGCCAATTAGTTAGCAAGCAGCATCGTCTGTAACTGTGAGTCGTCACACCTTAGCTAACGGGGTTGAACTCCAACAGCTCCCTCTAAATAAATAACATGCATATAAAACTGACTTGAATTTGTTGAAGGACCGCACAGACTCTATGCGTCTGGTTACTTCCATGTCTAATATCCTTCTAGATTGGAAAGAATCGCATTGTCCTACTCTGATATATTTGGTCACTTACTGCCGTGCTCAGCCACACCTTTGGTTCATCTGTCCAAATACTGAACTGCACAATAAGAGGACTCTATTTTTGGCAAACAGAAAAAAGACATATGATATGTTAATGAAATCCTTCTAGCTTAGTCGGGGGCGTATCTGCATCTGCAGTGTACAGAAACACAGTAGACCTATTCCAGTAGATCTTCAGCACACATAGTATTACAGTATACACAGTTTATCTAGCACACATGGTAATTATCTGTTCAGCACTTTTCTCTTAATTAGTGGTATGCATATCTGATTACATCTGTTTTAAGATCTCATGGATCTTAGAGAATCTTAAAAAGAGGCTTTTTGCTGGTGTAACACAGCTGTGTCCTCAGTGAGCACCATCCGTTACAATCTCTCAGCCACAGAAAAGAGTCCAAATGATCACAAATGCATCACTCAGCCCTGTGTGACACACGGTGAACCTGTTAAAGCTAATGCAGAGAGTAAACAGATGCAAGCTCAGTGGAATATGCGGTTCTAAACAACAATATAAAACAGTATACAGAACACTAGAAAAAGGAACCGGCTGCTTTCACAGTGTTTTTTTTCCCTGAAGAATCAGGAGAAAATTGCTAAATGCTTTCAACTGCTAACGCAGGGATTACGTCTAATCTAGGCTGTCCATTTCTACAGACGTGTCATCAGCCATTTTGACCTAATCCTTGACTTCTTGCACACCTGGGCTGTCTGTGATTGGCGGGTCAGTGCCTCTTAGCACGCTGAGCACTTTGGGTACACGAGGCACAGCAGGCGTTCTTGTAGTAGGAGTAGACGCACAGCCTCGCCTGAACCACCATCACACAGTTGTGACGTCTGTCGCGGCAGTTTTCATCTATGGAAAGGAAGAGAAAGGGAGGGAGAGTGGTTGGTGTAGGAAGAATTACAGACACACATGATGACACTGTGCACCATCACACACACCAACCTGCGACTTGTGGACTGCAGGGTATTGTGTTGCAGATTTGCTCCTGTTCAGGCTTTCTGCTCAAATCACACTCATGGCTGTGCTTTTTGTCTTGCGTAAGACACCGTACCTCCCTCATTTGTAAGCCTTTTCCACAAGATCGCGAGCACTGAGAACAGAGGCAGAGAGAGGATAAAAAACACAGTCATAATTTAGAGTTGACCTGGTCTGTTTGGTCTGTCACGTCATTTCTCCAAACCCTCTTCCTTTCCCCTCGTTTCTCACCGCACTCCACTCTGTTGTGAACCACTGCGGCTGACACTCTCCCATCTCACACTCTTGCACCGCGGCGGGCTTGTCCAGATGTGCACACTCACTGACTGGTGCGACAGCATAATCATTCCCCGACCTCTGCACGCAAATGATGTCTCGTCGCTGGGTTCCATTCCCACATTGGACATTACACTGGAAAAAGAACAAGGAATACAGCAGCTGTGTTTATTGAACTACTCAATATATTACTGTAATTTAAAAGTCCTTTTACTTTTAAAGAAACACAAAAAAAGAATTAGATTTGGAACTAGATGGCACAAAAGACTACATGAAGTAATAATAAAGTTACTATGGGTCAATAAAAATATCTAGAAATATAGAAACTGACAGAGATGTGTGAATTCCTGCCCAATTAGCACAAGAATTATTAAAATTGCATGTTTTATTCCCAAAAAATAACATCTTCATACTAGATACCAGACAGAGAAACATAACAAAAAGCTTAAAAACAAAAGAGGTGAGAATACAATTACATTTTTAAAAAACTGCACATTAAAGAACATGGATACATTCAGTCTTTTAAATCTATTTTTCGTCATCTCATCTCTGTGTTTCATTCATTCTTCACCCTCTCCATCCTACCTGTGTCCAGGGGCTGCTGTACCACATGGTCGTTGGCACGCAAGGACCCCCGTTGCAGGCCTTCATCTCTGCCGGTTTTTCTCCAACACAGTCCCCTCCTCCTCCGCCCTCCCTGACCCCTCCTCGAGTCAGACACACCACCTCCCTCCTCTGCACCCCTGGGCCACACTGCGCCGAACACTTAGAAACAAAGTGGAAGAGCATGTTGAGGATTACAGTTAAGTGCTGTGAATGTTTCCTGCTTTGCCTCTGTGAATGTGTGTTACTCACAGTTTGGGACCAGTTAGTGAAGTACCAGTTGGTCACACAGGGCCCCATGTTGCACTCCTCACTTCCTTGCGGGCGAGCCCTGGAGTTGCACTCCCTGTCGTTCACAACGTTGCCCTGATCACTGACGCAGCGCACACTCCTCGTCCTCTTCCCAACTCCACAGTCCACTGAGCACTACAATGAACAGAAATGAGAAAAACAAGTGGGCGTATAAACAGATGAAAGAAAAAGCATTTTAAAAGTTGACAAAGAAGGCTGACCATTGATTATTAATCAATTAATCCCTTATGTGTCCCCCAAAAAGCAACTGGTTGTGCAGCAGTGTTACAGAAACCAAAACAAGCAAAGTAAATATACGATATAAATACAAAAGAAAGATGAGTAAAAGAAAACAAAAAATATGAGTTATATAAATTATGAGTGAACATCATGTGTAAGGTCAGTATAAACAGCATTATTTTCTTATGATTTACTGTCTATTAGAATTTCTCACCTGACCCAAAAAGTGTAGCTAGTAATTGAACATTTTAAATAATCATGATACTAAAAATATTCACTGCATCCCAACCCACAGCACAGTATCTGCAGCAGTCTATGGCTTGGATATTTCTTAAACACTTGCATTCCAACCCAAAAAAGGAATTCATGATAAAGCCACTGGGCCATAATGTCAAAGTGCCATGCCAACATTTACCTCACACAAACGTCCTGCTTAATTTAAACCAACTCCACCCACCCTCACTCTTTCAGTCCATGTTGTGTTTGTTCATATGATACATTACTTGGCCCGTTTTCACCATTTCAGCAGATGTATTTCCCAGTCACACACTGGTGTTGTTGACCTACCGAGCTCCAGTCAGATCTGACCTCCCAGTGGGAGCAGACACTGAGCTGACACGCCTGTGTGGACTCGGGTGGGGTGAGGCTGGCGCAGCGCTGCGGGTGGACCATGGTAGAGCGGTTTCCAAAGCTCTGCCTGCACTGGAGCTGCCTCTGCTGCACCCCGGGGCCACAGGACACACTGCACTCTGACCATGAACTGGCCTCCCAGCTGAGAGGAACAGTGAGGGGGAAAGAGAGGGGCATGTTGAAAATACCACATCTCACGTGCCTTCAGATGTACTACTATTTCAATAACACGTCTGTTGACTACAAATCATTTTAACAGGAACCGACAATCAAGTCAACCGTTAAGTGGGGAACATGTTTTAGTGCCTCCCTGCCATCAGGTGGTATATGTTCATAATAATAATCCTTCATCAAATTGACACCATTCTAACTTTTTAACGTGACACAAACTAAAGGATATCTAAACAGGTGAGCTATTTTTTTTTATTTCAACCTTTTTACTCAAGAAAAATGAAACTGTGACTGAAAACTATTCATAAAAATCTGACAGTATACTAATATAATCAGTCAATCCATCTAGAGTAAAAATGAACTTGTTTCAAGAATTTTGTTCGGAAATAAATGTCTGTATCTCGATAGAGAATAAGGCAGGTTGCTGCAATTGTATCAAGAAAAATTAAGCTTGATTTTTTTCAAAGTGCTGAATAAAATCCCACAATAAATAAATAAAAATGCTCATACCAAACAGTCAGGTTTGCTTGTTTATTAAAAAAAAGCCTTTCAGGACTCAATGAACAGACGAAAATTACTTGCTAAGAAGATTATGCACTGTGGTTTTTTGAGTGCAGTGAACCATCAGCTATTACAAATACACTGGCTTCTGCAGAAAAAGCCAGGAACTGAGTACAAATATATTTATTATGTATATTATGCGTATCTTTTTAAGCTAACTGTGTGTGCTCTCACAATGGTGGGCAGGGATGTATGTTACAAGGCTCCTCCTCAGGAGCAGGTTTGGCTGCAGAGTCGCATTTCCTCTCTGGTACTTCCTCATCTGTATGTCGGTCTATACACAGAATGACTCTGTACTGGGAACCTAAAAAGAGAGAGATCGACGGACACACAGAAAGAGAAAGACTTTAGCTCCTTGTTCTTGTACTTGCACCTACCGACCAGTAGAGGGTGGCATCACCTCATCCAAAGAAAGTGAGAATCCTTTTGTGTATTTGATTATTATTTATTTAAGAATGGCACAAATATGAAGATCTGTAGAACCTAACCTTTGCCACAGGTAGCAGAACACTCAGTGAGTTCGCCTCTCCTCCACACAAACGGTGTCTGAGTGTCCAGTGGCAGGTCAGTGCGAGGGGGGATCCGAGCATTCCTGTTGGGCGCAGCGCCTCGAGGACGTGACCTCTCAGATGTCCACCGTTCTGAGGAGGGAGGGGAAAAGACAGAGGAGGAGGAAGAGGGGAAAGACGGGACCGAAATAGGAGGAGCAGGGGGAGGGTCTTCTACTGACACAGTGAAAGGACCTGAGAGAGAGGAAAAAAGTAGATGGACATGAAGACAAATTGGTGTGGAACAGGAAAGGTGCAGAGAGAGAGGCGAAGATAGGGAAACAGACATGAGGAGGAGGAGAAGAGGGCGATAAAGAGGGAGGAAAGAGGCAAAACAAGGATGTAAGGATGTTGAAATATTGAGAATAGGAGGAAGGCAGTGAGTCAGAGGCTAATGATATCATGATGAGGTCAGGGTCTCATGACAGCGAACATGTGGACCAGATAGCCTCCCATCTAGGTCATACACAAACACACAAACACAACTGTACAATAATCCCTCCCACCCAGCCCATCACCACACCCATCCTAAACCATAAACACGTCAATCATTCTCCAAGGACAAGGGTTGCAAAAGTGTTTTTACTTGAATAATTTGGAAAGTATGATTGTTGAGATGTTCTGCCACTCAAGAGATTCAACTATGTGCTGTGCATGACTGACGAGAGCCCAGCGTCTCTGTACAGCTGTATGACACATGACACACGTGAAACACGGCTGACAAACAGAAAAAGGAAAAGTCATGTTGCAATGGACGTACTGCGAAGGGACGCCCTGCCTGGCTCCCGCTCCCTCTGCCTCTCTCTGGGCACTTCTCTGAGCGTCTCCCTCTCTCTCTCCGTCAGCCTCTCCTTCTCTAGCTCTTTCTTCTCCACTGGGACATAAAACTCATAGTCGATGCCTGGGTTCTCCTTGTGGAAAATGATCTGGAGAGCAAAACAGGGTGAGAGAACAGAGAACTAGAGGTGAACAGGAGCCGATTACACACACTCTCAAACAACTTTAAGGACCTCCGTATAGAAATACACGTCTCCTTTCTTTCCCACGGAGGTCAGAGACCAGGATGAGCTACAGAACAGACCGCATGAACATGGCAGGAAAATCAGTGTCATGGTCAAGGATGCATGCTTGTCACTGTGTCCGCCTCTTACTATGAAGCCCTGCAGCCAATCTTACAAGACTTAACATAGTGAAGGTCATCTAAACTTAACCAGATGGAGTGCCGTGGCAACAACATTTTGATCTGCTATTTTTTGCCAGGGATAGCAATGCAATACAATGCAATCTGTTGATGCAACGCTTTGGTCCAGAGTGACATATCTTGATAACTATAGAATAGATTTGACATTAGATTGGTACAAGCATGCGTGTTGTCCTTAGGATGACTTCTAATTGCTGTGGTGGTCCAAACTTTATCGCCTGAGCTTGTGACAATGTGGGGATAAAAGTGACATGGGAAACTCTCTGTAAAACCATGACATGTTTTTGCAGTTCACTCTTGGTGTGGGAGGCAGATTTTGTTACCTTTGAACACAGTCGGACAGATTAGCTGTTGCCCTGTGTTTCCAGTCTTAAAGCTAAGCTAAGCTCACCGGCTGCTGAAAGTTAAGATTTTGATCATAAACAGACACAGGCCGGTCTAGAGATCCTGTTATATCCCTACCCCCTCTCTGTAATAAAGGCATTAAAGGCCCCAAAGCTACCTTGAAATGAGCATTTGGCTTTATCTGACCTCTGTCCTCTGCCATGCTGATGAGAGAGTGAGATAAAGGTAAGCAGTTGAATGCTGGTGGGAGGCGAAAACAAATCAAAGTTCTGAGTAAACAATGGGTGTAGCCGGGATTTTAACCTGTGCTATACAGACAGTAGCCCCAGTCATCACATGCTGAGCCAGACGCGCTGTCAAGTCCTAAAGCAGCGAGTTAGTATACAACAGATTCAATACCTCTAAAAAAATTTAGAGGTTTTTTTTTTGCCAAAGCTTAGCTTGAGCCACATCAAAAAAATAAATAAATTAGAGTTTTTTTGTCTGTGGTGCCACCCAAAGGCCGAAAACAATGTCCCACTTGTGGCAAGGTTCTACAAATAGTTACTCTTTTTATTTTTCATCCAGTGAAATAATATCTTTTCCAGCATGTAATAAGCATTACAGTCCCATGGTGCTACTGGTGAGGTAACAGACTTTTAGGCTTTTTATATCTTATTTCAAATTCCCATTAAGCCTTAAAAATGAAGGTGATTCCAGAGGAGATCAAACTCAGTCTTTGGTGGGTGCTCACTATTTTTTACCCACTGGTGCCCTGTAGCTAGTGGATACAAAGCTGCAGATGACTCCTGTTCTTTAATAAGATCTTAGCCTTGGGTTAAAGTTGTTATTATTAAGCGCGGGATAGTCTGATGTGGCTCAAGCTAAGCTTTGGCATAGCTATCTTTATCTTGCAGTAACACTAAAATAATGCTGCCTATCTGGAGGATCTCAGCAAAGAGCAGGCAAACACTGCCTCTGGCTTTTAACAATGTTATAGAGATGTAAAATACCCAGAGTGTATATGTGTGTTTATGTGTATGTTTGTGATTCATATCGCTAACTTAATTTTGTCATAGCCCGATTCATGTTTACTTACATGGTTATAATAAATGCCTTCCTTTGGTCCAGTACTTACATACAGCTGTAGCTGGGTGGTGGTGGGTCCTTTTGCCCTGAGGGACTCGCCTTTCTCTTCCTCCCCCTCCGCCTGTGCTCTAGGTCGGGCGTAGGTGAAAGTAGTCCCCCCTGCCTGGTACTCGCCTGGAGGGTCCACAGCCCAACGCCCGTTCACTACTGAAGCTCCAGTGCCGCTTCTCATGGCTGGAGAAATAGAGGGTGGACATGAAGTGTTAAACTAGGAGACAGGAGGGAGGAAGCAACATCTGAGTAAAGTTTTTATTTCTTATTTTGACCTTGTTTAGTCTACAAAGTGGTGAATTTTTAAGGAAACCCCCATGAACTCAAACACACTCTCAGACAGACAAACATAGACATAAGAGTGATATCTCATTAGTAAACATTGGGCTGGCAGGACAAACACTTATACAGACACATACATATACACTTCACTGGCTCTTGTGAGCTCTCTAACAATACTGACTTTATCGGCTTGGAGGCTGCGAGGCCACAGAATTTATAGTCTTAGTCCGTGCCAGCACACACACAAGCTCCTGGGCCAAATCTTATTCCCAGATCTGAATGTCCCTTGCCAATGTCTCCCATTTATTGGAACCGAAACTAGAATTACTTAAGATATCTTAAATTGCATGAGTGTGTGCGTGTGTGCATGATTTTCCAAGTCTTACCCAGGTAATTTGGGCTGGCTCGTCTCTCTGTGATGTTAATGAAAGTAGCTCCAGGAGGGATGTCCAGGATCTTGTGGTAACCAAGGGGAACCGTGACATTTTGGAAGCTTCCCGTCACCTTTCGACAGGACGTTTCCTGCCCACCACACACTCCACACTTGTCAATCACAGAGCCAGAGCCCAGTACCCCGTCGCAACCCTCCGTCTGGCAGGAGAAGAGGGCAAAAAGATATGAATGATGGGTTAGACAGTGACGGGAAAAAGATGAGGGAGGAGGGGTTGCGGACAGAGCAGAGAATAGCTAATCTGATCTTGTTGACATTTTACATCCACTGCCAGTGTTTATTTCACCATTGATTGTGTAAATGGGTAACTGACACTGGCCAGATTCCTGCCAGAAACTGAAGGGTGGAATAAGGGCAAATCTGAAAGCGAGAGAGCAAATGAGAGAAAGAGAGAGACATAAAGTGAAAAGAGGCCCAGAGAAGGGGAATAAAATAAAGTTTGGAGACACTCTGAAAGTCAGGCTTAAATCAACCTCCAGACGTGAGACAAGAGAGCGAGGTTCTGGAATTTGTCAACCTCTGGCGAGACAGGAGAGACTTGAAGCTGAAATCTCACACACATGCACAATGAAATGCACTCACCAGACATTGTCCTTCTACACACACGTCATTTGAGCTGACGTTGATGCAAGGGGTCCCATCTCTGACACGCTCAGCCTGACGAACATAGAATCGATATCCAGCAGGTCTGCAGGTCAGCTCGCACTGCTTCTCCACACCAACTGCAACATACAGAGCACAGGAGGATTACTGCACAATGTGTAAGTTTGTCTTAAGTGTGTGTGGCTGTGAGATCTCCTGTGCAAGTGTGTAGTTTCTTTGTGCGTCTGCCAGCTGTGGAGAGGACCCAGCTGGGCGATGAACATCTTTCCATGTGGTCAGGAAACCAAGGAACGGCCACATCACCCTTGACTGTCAGACAGCAGACTGATTAGCTATTTCCCCTGCTGCTCCGATGTACAAGAGCACTCACCGATGCACCTTCCCAGGAGATGCATACCCAGAAGATAGGTGTAAACACAAGGACAGTTTGATTTATGAGAGGAGCCCAATGGGTACACACAACAGTGAGAAATGCATTTGGAAAGAAAGAGCAGAAGGTAGGACTCAGAGTAAGAAAAGACAGCTTCAAGGTAAGAGGAAATTAAAGTCCTTCGGTATCGAGAGAACGGGCAGAAAAATAGATGAGGCGAGAATACAGACAATATCAATGAGGGGATGAGGTGGGTTACAAGCAAAAAATGTAGAGGAAGTAAAATAAGGATGTCTGTGCGATGAAATACATTAAGCAGCTTTGAAGAAATAGTCCAACATCTTGGGAAATACTGGCTTTCTATACATAAGAGGATATAAATCTGATGTCTATTGTTACACCATGTAATCTCTAACCTCTAAAACCACAAACTTTCATTTTCCATTTGTTTATGTACAGATTTAATCAATATTTGTTATTTAGTGAACTTTAGAGGTGTTGGTTTTGAACTTTGGACAGAGCCAGACTGGATTTTCTCTCTGTTTGCAGTCACCAGTGCTAAGCTACTATAATGAGGCCCACTTCCAGCTCAGTACTTAAAGGGTAAGCGGGCCAATTTTACAGATCAAATTCTAGCAGCAACCCCCCTAGGGCTGAAAAATAAAACCAATGCTGAAGTGAATGTGAATAAAACCCTCTAAAGCCCCATATTAAAATGCCAAATATTGCAACACAAAAAAACATATTTACAATTTGGTATGGAGGTAGATTTTTTATGTAACTCATTCCCTCAAATTATATTAAGGCTTGAAGTTATACATAATTGGGAGTGTGGCTGCTTTGGGTTAAAGGTCTTA
>JAQFJA010000025.1:15239411-15252123 GCA_029874485.1 Naso brachycentron | reverse complement strand
ATGTGTAGACTTTATTTAATTGTCAAAGCCACAAGATTTAAAAAGAAAAAAAACAAAGCCATGTGCTCTTAGATGTTGTGCGGTAAAAAAAAACAAACCCTGCAATTATTTAAGGAAGTTAACATCACCACAGATTAAATACATCATATCAGCATGCACTGACAATAAATATACTCTTCACCATAAGTTCTTGCTAATATTGTTTATATTTTTTCTGAAAAGTCAAAAACTCTGTGGCATTCAAAATAAAGAAATATTTAAAAAACAAGAGGATTTTTTCAAATTCCAAATACCAAATGACAATCAGGAGTATCTCTGACAGATTCATTTTAATGCCTCAAAGTATTTGCGGGTGAGCAACACCCCCTTAACTATCTAGACAGTCTTCAACAACAGATGACAACTCTCTGCTCAAAGTCAACACCCATTCATTCACAAACAAAGCCAAACTCAATAACCCTAATTACTTGAAAGACGGTTATGATACCCAGTCAAAACCGAAATTACAATATGTGATCAAAATCTTCAATCTAATTTCATTCACACTCATCAGCCCCTTTCAAACAGCTATGTTTTCGACAGGCACTGCACTAGTCATATGAAATTTGATTGACTGATGAATATAACCTGATATTCAGTTGTGTTCGATGTGTTTGACATGTCTAGGCCTCTACATCTTAGTGTGTTTCATAGGCTGTGCAATGCTGTCGGTGTACAGGTAATATTCTGTTGACAATGGGTTGATATTTTTTGATACAATGATTTTGCTTTGTTTTAAATTAAAGTAGTAAATTAATTTATTGTTAATGTTATCTGTGACTGATTATGAAGGATGCTTACAATCTGTAGCCCTACTTTCCCTATCTTGCCACTGAAACAGTAGATAAGGGGAAGATTTATTTTTTAAAAATCTGGTTATTGTTGTCATTTTATTACATTAAAACTCTCATGCCAAAGATCGAGTCTTCAGGGTAGAAAACTACAAAGAGCTTTTTTCAATACAAACTTGGCTATGACCACACAATATTGTATGACTGATGTTTCCTTTGAACACCAGAAAACGGAGCATACAATAAAACCCTAACCATTCATTTCATATTGTTCTACTTGAGTTCAAATTTGTTTAATTAATTTGTTGTCATTTTCTGTATTCAGTATTTAAAAAATATTTCCATAAACTTAACTTTAATGTGATGCTTTCAAAGAAGTAAATACACGTTAGTCAAGTTTGATTTCAAATACATGGCAGACTTTGCACCAAGGCAGTAAAATAACAAAAACAGACTTTTCACAAACACAGAACAGTATGTCACCATGTCAAAAGAACTGTTTTGCCCCCTTTTAAAATGGTAAACACCTGGTTTGATTCAGAAGCATCAAAATGACAACAAGTGTGGGTAGTAATCATATTAACCGCTTTCACTGTTGTCAGTAAATGGGTTTTTCATGTTTTTGTTTATCCTATTTTAAAAATAAGACTGTGCTTTGCTGTAGTAATGCACTCTTGCACTACAAACACACAGCAAACCATACTGTAGCTTGTACTGTGAAGTTGCATCCTGTACTGTTATGAACCTCACTTGCAGTACATAATCTCCAAACCAAAACCGTTTCTAAACAAACACTGAAACATCTTTATTATCCTATGCAATAGACAGTTAATTTGCCAAGAATTGATACTGATAGCAGTTTAGATTAGAACACTGATGCGTAGATTGTTTTTAGTTAAAATGCTTCTGTTTAGATATTTATGGATTTTTCTAAATTAAACAAAGCAGGTCATAGCCTGGCCAGCATTAAATCATGATTGGCAGATTGCCTTTCGGGTGGTTGGCACTGCTCTCCATCAGACCACAATGGCTCAGACAGCATGCAGTAGTTCACTATGTGCTGTCAGCATAAGCTTTTATCATGCGTTGCTCTGTGTGCAGTAATGCAGGGGGATAAAAAAAATGCCTACATGATGCTTTGCCTGAGACACTGGCAATCTAATGAGACACTCCCTAATAAATAATTCAAATCTTCAAATTCTAGGGGAAAGAAGGTCTGGCAGATCTGCAGCACTAAGTTTCAACTGTGTTTTTTTTTTGTTTGTTTAAACTTAAAAAAAAACCCTACAAATGCCAACAAAACTTATTTTTGATGTTAAAAGTCAAATGACAATAGTTGAGTTTCCATTAACCCTCAATTTGCACAAACTGAAATTGTGAATGTGAAACACGTCAATTTCGAAAAAACTTTATCACAAAAAAGATTCTACGCTCGCATGATGTGGTAGTTCAGGTGAAACAGCCATATTTTGCAAAACGGCAATGGAAACACTTTTGTTTCTGTTACATTTGTCTGATAAGTTGGACTTAAATTGAGTTGGATCCAGACAGAACTTGATCCGAGGGCTCCCACACTGAGACCGGGACCTATTTGACAGAACTGAGCAGTTCCTTTTGTCACTCAAAATCTGTAAATAAATAGCCAGTAATTTTAATGTGAAGCGAGATTTACGTGAGTTTTGTGCACATCACTCAAGCTCTGCTGCAATGTGTTTTATGCATATCGCTGTCTACATATTTTTGCATATGGTCACTGTAAACCTCACAAGCAGGTGGCTGTTTGTGTTGTTGAATGATGAAGAGAGTTGATCTGGTTTATTTGTGTGTGTAGGTGCGGCGCTGTCCAGAGTCCTGAAAGAAACCGGAAGGAGATTGACTGATAGACAGACAGATCATGTCACTTAGTTTGGTTTCCTAGCCGGCTTGCTTTTCTTGGTTGTTTGCGGATGTTTCGGGCCAAATTCATCTGCTACGAGTCAACCGTAAAGTGAAGGGCCGGAGGGAGCGAGAGGGAGAGAGGAGACGTTTTGTGCAAATGTAATCAGCTGTTTTCATGCTCCTCTGCTGGGTTTGAGTTATTGTGAGTGCTCTGGTTAATACATGTGAAGCTACAATGCTCAGATTGTGATAACAATTTTTGCTTTGTTTAGTTTTAACTGCAAGCCTCTAGGTGTGTTGTCCGGTGAGCTCAGGTTTTGATGCATTCTGTGACTTTTTTCCTCTCGTTCTGACCCGCTGCTAGTGCGGTGCTGCAATACAAATATTCGTAACGATCCATCGACATACTTCTTGGAATATTATCATGAGAAGAGACGTCACTCACATCATTCAAGAAGTCACATAACATCACTCAATGGAAACGCAGTCATGTCACAATTGTGTTTTATTGACATTTGGTGCATATCGCTTAAGTTTTGCACCAGTCTGTAAAGAAAAGCTACCTAATAACAGAATGTCAACTTTTTTTTTGGCTTTCACCATTTGTACTTATTTCTTTACATACATTTAAATGAGGCTTGAGATCGGAAAACAATCAATTAACTCTTCCATGTTGAAAAACTGACTGTTTCCCTGCAATTCACTGCATGCAGCTTTGATGTGAATTTACTTATAAGATATTATGATCTTAATACTTTTCCTGCATTTGCACAAATGGGATCCCATGCATATAGGCCTGCACACTGACATCAGCATCATTCCACTAAATTCAATTCAAATCAATTCAGTAAAATTTAGCTTAAAAAAACCTTTAGAAAACAAATATTTCATTCAGACAGCTGCTAGACATTAAATTCATGATCTAAGCCATCAGTCCTCAAATAAGTCACACCATGTAACTGGCATATCTTTCCAAAATCAGACGGGACACTAAAAAAATTGAAACCTGCCACATTGACAAGCACATACAGAGAAAAAACAAAACTCATTCTTAAAGGAAATTATCAAAGTCAACCAACAGAGAACATTTTGCTACATTTGATTTGAGACTTCAACCAATTTCTCACTCTAATACAAGCAATATACAAGCTCAAATGATAAATTATGCATTAATCAAGCATCAGTAACATGTACTGACCATCCATTCACTAACATCAACAAGCTCAAAATATGTGCCATGTTCTGCCCACACTCCACTGAGAAGCCGATGTAAACTTACTGAATTATCACTCTAGATTTTAGACAATATATTAAAAGACACTAAGTCCTCTACAAATGTTTGTGATTCAGTTTTCTACAAAGGGGATTTTAAATCAAAGCCCCTGGATTTTATTGTAAACCTGTAAAGAAAAGCTTCATACCTCTGCAACTAATAACATTATGAAAATGTGCAATCGCTATGAAAACATCAGGAACATTATTCAAGGATAAGAAGACAAGTTGTTGTAGGGGAAAGACACCAAAACAACCCCCCCCAAATGATCCCAAACAAGCCATAACAAATAATCTATGACGATGTGACGGTCTGATGTCTTATAAAGGCTTAAGTAAGAGCCGTTCAGTGGCATCACCTCCATCTCATTTACTGTAAACTGAAAAAAGTAGTCCTGGATTGTATCTCATCTCAAGTATAGAGTTGAAACTCTTTATCAGCACAGCAGCATTTCAAATGCTGCAGTGGTGATACTGTCTACTTTTAATGCCTCACTGACAGGGGACATCAAATCCTACTTTGTTTGTGAGTTTACCATAACAAACTAGGACGAGCTGAATTTCTCAAATGTGGAAACCTCAATATTCCACATTAGTTATTATAAAAAATGACTTACTTAAGAATTTTAGCTGCAATTGGTTAGCTGTTTTCCGTTTTAGTTTTGAAGCAACAAGGTGAAGGCAAAGACATTTTGTCCAGCACAGTTTGAAGAAATATTTTGAGTGTCTTAATTATTTACAATGTGACACTGGGATGCGCCTTTATTGGCACCTTTTTGAATTCAATAAGTAACAAACAAAGCATCATATGAATTCAACTATCTAATGTTACTCTGCAAAACTGTTAGTTACTGTATCACATAAACAATCATACATGTCGACGACCAACTCTAAGAGTAAGTTAAGCCAGAACTGAACACACACAAACTAACGTTACAAATCAGCGACAAAATAACTCCTGTAACGTTAACTAATTACAACTCCCACTGCTTTAAGTGAAAGCTTAGTATTTTGAGATAAGCAGGGGAGTGCATGGCAATTCTTCGTCAAAAAGCCGAATCAGTCAACCCAGACCATGAACCCCGAGAGGCCCAACTGTAAACAGTGCTAACAGTGACACAGTCACCAGCAGCGAACCGTTAGCGGTAGCTTAGCTAGTATTAGCCCATTTCAAGAAGGAGTAAGTGTCGATAAAAAAAAATTAAAAATTCCCTTTGTAAAATATTCAACATTGCATTATGACGACTAGTATTATAATACACTCCACGCAAACCCATGATAAGAAGCTACAGTGCATTTTGCAAGGTGCTCACGTTCAACGCAGAAATGCATTTGAATTAGCTAAAGTAAGCTAGCTAGCGGGTAACGCTCAGTGGCGAGCTACGTTACTCACATTTCTTGACCCACTTCATCCAGTAACGAACGATAAGGCCGTGGTGCTTTTTGTTTTCAATGCACCAGGTTGATAGTCCCTGTATCGACTCCATAGTATTGGATACTCCTTGAAAACGCCGGTCCAAAGACGCTTCAAGAGCAGCGTTGGAGCTGCGAGCTCCATGGCCGCTTGCAGCCCCAGAACCGGCCGCCATCTTTCCTGCTCTCTCGGCTGATGGCTCGCCGTTCATGCGGATGAAGGAGCTCGGGAGCTAACGTAAAGAGGACAACTAGAGACACGCCCCCATGTTTTACTTTATCATAACGACTAACTGCATCTTATTTGTGGACATACAGTTAACTTCTCTTTATAAATGAAATTCTCAAGATAGAATAAAACAGCCTAGTTTAGCGTTATTTGTACTGTGTTTAGATGGAGCACGTCTGCTATCAGAGGAGTCGGTTCAAACTGACGAAAAAAAGTGGACAGAAGTCGGTGAAGCTATCTTTTGTTTATTTAAGGCTGTGACCGTAACGTTACAGAGAAACATAGCTACAGGTGAGTCAAGGACTTCTTCAGTCTCCCCAAATGCAAAAATATGGACTTAGGGCTTAAAATTCTGTTATATATACCTGTAATGACAAGTCATATGACAATGTTGTGACATTACCTAGGAATCCTTTTATGTTTACTAGAAAATGTGTTAGCACATAGTGCAGCCATTCCACGATGGGGTGTTTCTTTTTGCCTCAAACAGGGATTATTTTATCAGTGTACATGGGAATTTCATCACAAAAGTAAAGTTTTAGGAATATGACGTCATTTCACCTCTTAAAGCCTTAGAAGAGTGATTTACATCCTGCAGTGCCACCTGTCATTTGTATTCAATAACATAAAACACCACATCTGACAGGGTAGCCCACCACCAAAGAAATTAACACTGATGCAGGCATACAAACATACAACGTCTTATACACACACACACACCCTGATCTGTCACACATTCTCAAATCCAAAAGATCCACACAGGTTTATTGTTCCTCCTGCTATCTTCAAGTCTCTTGATGAAGTCTGTCTGCCCCCTGCTGAAGGCAGCCAGCGAGCCAGCGGTGGTGGCCAACGGGCTGTGAGGCTGTGGGTCTGGGGGCTTGTGGAAGGGGGCGGTGACGGAAATGACGGGCGGTTTCAGGCAGGTTTCAGTCATCTGCAGTGTCCAACACACTCATGCTGAGAGCTAGATCCCAGTAGTGTTCTGTGCCGTGTTTCTTGAAGTGTTCTCTGGCCATGCTCTCTGTGGGGCATTGCTTGAACTTCATCTCCCCAAAACTGCGCTCTTTAGCCGTGCCCTGGAGAATCAAGAGAAATCAGACTTGAATGAGATCACAAACAAAACCAAATAACTCGACCCAAAAGTTATTTAAGTAGCAAACTAGGCCTGTGGCAAAAAGCAGGACATGCGAACACTCACCTCCCATATCAACCAGCACTTGTTGTTCCTTTTTGTATCATCATCGGCATCTGGGTCTAATTGGGAATCAGCGGTAAAAAGTTCAGGATCCCAGAAACAAGCACAAAGGCATGAAAACTAACGAAGACTGACAACTAAAGCCACTCTTACCGTCTCTTTTGCTGTTGTGTTCCTCCCATTTGATTCTGTGCAGCATCAGCCTCTTGAACTTCTTCTGGGATTTAGGGCCTAAAAACCAAGAACATGTAAGTCATAATGGCAAAATTGAAGGGGCACAATAATTTTGGTCAAGGAAGTTTGGACTCCACTTATATGCTCCACATGCATCAGTTGCCTTGTCTCCCCTGCAACCAAACACTTGTGCCGTAAATTTTTGTTGATATTCAACTCAGTTAGGACCTTATTGACAGTGACATGAAAATCTGTATTTTATTCAGTTCAAGCTATCAATGTTGTGTTTGGTAATAACTGTCCCTTGAGGCTTTCTGTGCTTTAATGGATTGTACGTTGAACCTGTTTCAATTTTTGAAAACAGAGAGACAGCAAGGTGAAGCTCAGTGAGCTTAAATTCAGGTTGATTTTTACTCTTGTTAAGGCACAACTCTCCCAAAATTTAAAAGGATTGAACGAAAACAGATTGTGTAGCATTTAAGGAGGAACATTTGGGAGAAAAAAAAAAAAAAAATCAAAGAATAGACTTCAATTTCTAACTAATGAAGAATTAAGTACATTACAATGTTTGATAATGTTAAGCCCATTAAGTTCCCAATAATAAAAAAATGCCCCACTTAGTGATAAAAGTAAAGCACAAAATTCTACATGTAGTTAATTATCAGAATCTCACTATTTTATAACATGAAGAACATTTACCCAAATAGGTACAGCAGATAACTAAAAATTACATATTATGAGAAGTACCATCTGTGCTATGTGAAAGAGACAAATTCCCTGTGAGCACTGATGAGTTTGATCTGCCACTTGTCAGAGTTTTTCCTTACCTCCCTCAACCACTACTAGGTTGACATCTCTGTGTAGAACGACTGTGCCTGTCAGGTACAGCTGATTGGCGTTGGCCTCCACTTTAAACTTCTTAGCTGGATTTTGCAGGTTGCGGATCCTGTACAGGGAAGGTGAGTTGCTTAAATTAGACACACTTCCACACTGTGACTCACAAGTCTTGCATAGCTAGCCCATTTGCACAGCGCTGTGTCACTGCTGGAGAAAGGTTTGGCTGCAAACATTATCATTCTACTAAAAAGGGAAAATTAGTTTTGTCTTGATTGTATTTCCCTAAACCAGGGGTTCCCAAACTTTTCAGCCCATGACCACAAAATAACAGTGCCAGAGACTGGGGACCCCCATCTGGTGGCATATAACATTGTGCACAGCCGTGCAAATACACTGTTAGTCCTACATGGGCACCAATACAACACAAAAGGACAACAGCCTAACAGCCATAATATTATTTTAAAGTAATTTAAGAAAGAATATGACCAGAATTTGTACAATAATGGGTTGAATATGCAATTCTAATTTTTTTGGTTTGTTTTTTGGAAGGCATTTCGAGGCCCCCCCCTCTGTGTCTTGAGGCCCCCTGGAGGGCCCTGGCCCTCACTTTGGGAACCACTGCCTTAACAAATCACAAACATCTTGGGGAGCACCAAGGCAGGGATGTTACGCGTGTGTGCCCTTGCAATATTGAGACACAAACAGCAAGAGAGAACACCAACTGAAAGTGATGCCCATTGGCAGGCTTAAACTCAGTCTACATCTGGTAAGTCAAGACTACACACACTGAACTTTATTTGAGCTGCAGTATGGGCCGTCTTCCTACAAATGCACACCTGTACACAGCAATGTGAACACCGTCAGTGAGGTCTTCTTTTAACTTCTTAACTTTCTTCTCTTTCCTCTGCTCGGCTGTGAGCTTTCGGGCTGCATTAGCCTCTTCATGAGCCCTGCAAAGAGTGGGGGCAATCAGAAAAACTGTAAGAGAAAGCCTTTGAAAATTCAGAGTACTGCAAAAAATGATGAAATTGAGGGACAAGTGGTGTAAATGCTTTTTGTGTTACTAACTTCTGTCTCTTTGCCATCTGTGCTCTGACATGGGCCTCCACCTTTGTGGGGTCCTGAACTGCCTCTGTCCCCAGCACCCTCATCAGGTTTGAGATGCGTACTGAGAAAATGAAAGCAAACACCAGTTACATTCCATTAAATATTCTTCCTAGTAGTTTGTAGTAATAGTTTTTTATGTGTGGTTACCTTTGGGTTCTGGTGGAGGCATCAGTCCCAGACGAACCTTTTCTTGAACTTCTTTTTGTCCTTCCCTTCGTGTTTGTCTTCTTAGTTTCTTCTGTTCTTTCTTTGTCAGGTATACACCCAGCGTTACTGGCTTATCTGTGTCAACTGAGGAGTAAAAAAAAAAAAAATTTTTTTTACATATATTATATATATATATATATAAATAAACCACACCAGCAAATACAGTGGTACTAAAAGACACTGTGATGCGGTTCACACCTCAGTTTAGACACTTTTTTCCCCTCATAATAGCATCATCCTCCCTTCTCATTTTTGGTTTTGCTCCCTGGCTCAGGTGAGAAAGAAAAACACTGTTGACACATGCATAGGTCCATATATTATGAGTCCCTGTGGGTGAATTAGTAAAACAAAACAATCTGTACAGGGTGTTTTATTTTGAAAACTGAGCAGATTTGCTGACTTGTCTGTGACTTCCTGTGTGCAACTTAACGTAGCCAGCGTCTCCCTTACTTGTAGCGGCTTAAACAGTGGATCCGTTGTTTTGAGCATCACATTTCGTGAAATGACTCGCTTCACTAACAGGGTTCATTCCACACACTTCGGAAAGTTTAGTGAAGCTTCAAGATAACAAGATGTAAAAGAAGCAGGCGGGTCTAATATGTAGCTCAATCAGCAGGGTTCGCGGGTGGAACTCTGAAATGCAAATTTGGTTCTGGGTTACGTTCGTCAGTCTTAATATATCATACTGTGTATTTTCTGTACCATTCTGTTTATGACTGAGTATTTTTTTAAGAAATCGAAGAGGAACGCATATTGAGAAAATAGTTGTGCACAGAGAGCAATTGTTTGACACCAGTAATGTTTCTGATAAACTATATATTCTCAAATTTGTATTTTTTTAAACTATCAAGTTGTCATAATGTAATTTCATGTATTTACTATGATACTTCTAATTATCACTGTGCTACCAATTTGTATCTCTAGTTTTAAATCCACAGCTTTAACAGTGTGAACACTTTTACTTTCTGTTCACTCACCTGGAGGGCGAATTTGGGCAGGATGTTCTACCAGGTTGGTCACACCAAATAACTCCAATTCCTCAATTTTTGTGTCAGGTGTTCTTCATAACATATGAGGGAAAAACAAGTAAGTTAACAACAAGCAGGTTGTGCATGGTTTTAGGTATTCTACAGCTTGACGATAACAGTTTGAATGAGTTGAAGGACAGTTTAATACATAACTTATCATACTAAGTGTCTGGGTTAGGTGTAGTTTCTTACAAGTCTACGTTGGAGGGAAGGATGAAGGAGTCCCACCACTCAATGTTAGGCACCTCCCCTTCTCCAATCTCTTTCTTAGGAGCAATCAGTGCCAGCTTAGTTGATGCCTGGATTCCTGTCTTCTTTGCTGCCTGGGCAATCTCACTCTGCAACCGTTCCAGCTGGGCCTGTTTAAGGTCAAGATCAATACAGGAAGGAAAAAAAGAAAAGAAGGAAAGTTAAGAAAAAAAGATTCTTATGTTCATATCCAGGTTAAAACAACGGGGGACAGTCCAGGAGTTAAATCCAACCTTAGTTCTAATTCTCTGAGCAATCTTCTCAAAGCGCCCCTGCTCATGAAATCTGAAGGTCCTGCGAGCGCGCTGAGCTGGTGTGATAAACACGCGTTGGTCAAAGTAGGAAGTGGACTCCAAATCCTCCCCAGGCTTTTCCTTCAGCTGCTGACGGAACTGTTCCCTCTTGACAGCTCGAATGTTTGCTACATTGACAGAAAAAAATTAATAGCAGAAAGCTAAAATGAGAAATTAAATTTGTGTGTTTAAGTATCAAACCTACCTTTAAGTGTGGGCATACGATGCGTGAGTTCAACTTCTTTGCCACTGGCATCTACAGTTCTTCCCTTGTCATCCAGAATAAGAGGTGTTGGCTTGTTCACCTCCTTGACTTCCACCTTCCTATTAAAGGGACACACAAAGAAAGAAGACACTTCTCAAACTGCCACATAAACAAATAAGCATCAACACAATATTTTTCACCACTTCAGTACTTAAAATCCTATACACTGTGACATTACTTACGGTGGAGCTATTCCCATAGCATGTAGATTGGCTAGTGCCACTAAGTTGTGAGGCCCAGTGTTCCCCAAAGCTCCCAGGATTCCAGGTTTCATGGCCAGCTGGGACTGGATGCGGGCCTGCAGCTCAGCAGCCTTGCGGGCCTTCTCGATAGCATCATTCATGAAGCTGGCGGCTTGGGAGGGGGCGATGGATGACACACTACCTGCAGCTGCTGCAGCAGAAGTGCCAAGGAGCCGTGAGACTGGATTGTTATCCAATTGTGATTGTGGTGTGGGAACTGGCAACCGCTAAAATTAGAGAGAAATAACAACATGGTTATGCTAAATGCATTGCCTGAGATTAGTAACACAGGCTTGTCAGTACGTTAAGTCTTAGAGGTTTAGGGAGAAAAGTAATTTTATTACTGGTGCAGCTGACGAGGCAAAGCTGAGTTGTTTTTTCCTCTCCTCTATCTGTTTTGTGGCCGCCTCCATCATCTGTTTTATCTAGTAAAAGAAAAAAAAGGTCAGTTGATGCAGAAAAATTATAATACAAAAAGTCAAAACAACTTATTTAGGTAAACTCTTCACTGCTGATGAGAAATAAAAATCTAATACCTGCATTTTGGTGAGCATGCCAGGGCTCTCAGATGGAGGTCCAGGTATGACCTCGGGCTCCTCCACCTCCTCAAAGCGAGGGACCCGCTTCCGCTTTGCAGTTGTCCCATCTCCTGGCTCTGGAGCTTCTCGCATTGCACCAGTTTCAGGCTCATCACCAAACACATCCTGAAACCAACCAGCAAAAGAGCAACACTAATATAACCTGTCACCACCCAGCCAAACAAATGATTAAAAACACAATTATCTACTATGATTTTCTGCTCATCACGACAACTTGTGTAAACAAGATTTTCACAACTCAGCACTAAATATGCATTATGGGCACCGTCTGAATTCTTAATTTCTGTGACAGTGCATGTAAATGTGGCCACTGTAATCTGTTGTCAGTACATGAATGTCTAATTATGTAGTATTGCAGAGGCAATACAAAGTTTGTTTACCTTAAGGTCTCTCTTGCGGTTCTTTTCTCCTGCTCCTTTGTTGCCACGAGCGCTGCGGCTTTCCTCCAAAGCTTCAAACAGACGCTCAACAAAACCTCCAGCAGAGTCATCAAGAAAGGGCCGCAGCTGGTCTGAGGTGGAGATGAGTCAAACAGTTTGCAAAAATCCAGCATTCCTTGATCATTGGCATTATAATCTTCTAATTTCACAGAAGCAGCTCCTTACGCATGGTAGAGATGCAAGATAAATGAGCGGTAAATTATTGGCCAGTAAAGGAAAATTTACATCATCAGCTATTATGATGAAACAATAGTCAGCACAGTCAATCAATAGCAGGGATGGATGAATGAAAGAATTGTCTTCAAACTCTCAACATTTTCACTTTCAAAAAGGCAGTGCCTGAAAGTATTTTTAATTCAATGACTTAAAGCTGAGGTAGGTAGGAATTATTAACAATTATTCAGTCATATTTGCTGGAACTGTCACTATATTCTGATAGTAGGACATTAAA
>JAQFJA010000025.1:15198064-15212393 GCA_029874485.1 Naso brachycentron | reverse complement strand
ATGATAGCATGAAACAAGAGAGAGTTAAACTTTTTTTTAAAAAAATAACACAAAGGATTAACAACAGATTATAAATGAATTACACAGCAGATTTTACCAGTACGTGAATACTTTTCTACAGAACACATACACACACACAACCAAACACACACACACACACACACACACACACACACACACACACACACATACACAGTGGCAAAACAAAAACTAAAACAAAACATCTTTACGAAGTTTCCATTTTATCAACGTAACAGTTTATATTCATGCAAAGTGAACTTATTAGCAGGCAAAACTGCGGGACAGCCCAATGGTAGATTCATCTCTGAACTTTTTAAAATGCCATAATGTACAGTAGGGTACAGTAATCCATGAAAAATTGTCATGGGATATAAACATGGATGTGATCTACAGGAAAGGACTACAACAGTTATATTTTATGCGAAAGTTACGAAAGTTTAGTGTGGATAGAAAAATGCTGGTAATGTTTTATTGTTTATTCGTAGAGAGTATTCTGACTTTCTGCTCTGTTGCCTGTATTTTTCATTATCTGTAGTTAGTAAGAACAAACTCAGGAAGATTGTTAAAATGTCAAGCAAGATCGCAGACCAGCAGGAACACAGTATGTCCCTGCTTTGTGATACATGAACAGCAAGAAAAGGACGTGCAATGCTCCGTGATGGGTCACACAGTCTTTATGGTGAATACGTGCTGCTACCATCAGGACGGAGGAACAGTGTCCCAGCTCTATGGACTTCCTATGCCCAGATGTCTTTCCAGTGTAGCTCTATTGAACAAATCTCTGTGAGCGAGGGGCTCGTTGATTGTGTTATGTCTAGATTTTTGTTTCCTGTGTCTGTAATTGTCTGTAATGTTGATTTGTAACTGCCATGAATGTTGGATGAAGACGACAATAAATCGAACTAACTAGTGACATAAATACTGACTCATTGACGCGGGAATTGTATATTAATCCCCGGCTGAAAATAGTCCCCAACAAATGCCTGTTTAAGTAATATTTGCTGAAGGCTATAGTATAGAAGTAACTTAAACTTTATTATTAAACGTCACATTTATGAGTCTTTGAGCTGCAACATTTTTTGGGGTTTTTTTTTTTGTTGCTGTTTTTTCTCCAGAAAAATTCAAAAAATTCACGGTTTAAGCTTCTTTTGTGATGATTTGCTGTTTTTCTTGATAAAATATGGCTTAATGTTTGTATGAAATCTTAGTTTTAAGGCGACAGATTTGGGTCCCTTTGTTTCTTCTTGCTGAAGCCTCTTTTTTAATCGCATACTTTACTCCTCACAGTTCAAAGCTGCGTGAGCGTGGATCCCTGTTCTGGTGTGTTGTGGGGTAGGAATGGAAAAACTGAACACACAGTTCACATCCTGCAGAGTGTCTCACAGAGGAGTGCAGTGCACAATTTGTAGGTGCCTGAATAACCTTTACAGGAAAAGATGGACAAAGTAAAGTAAGAATCGAGTAAGGAGGGAAGGTTAGCTGTCTCGGGGCTTCACTTCCTGTCCAACTGTCAGTTTCCAAAAAAACATAGCAGTTTTTTAGGGGTGAGTGGTTATAGAGGAGGAGGCGTGAGGGAATTTAAGCAGATTAAAATGACAACAATCACAACAAACACTAATGAAATGACTGAGAGGACAGAATTAGTAAGAAAAAATGGAACCTGTCATGCATGGATGCTATTATTACATAATGAGACAATTAGTCTCTTTCCAGTTCACATCAGCGTCCTCGCTGATTCTCAAACTGAATTTGCACGCAGCTTTCCCCTCTCCCAGTCTCTCCCTCTCTGTCTCTTTATTAAACCCTCAGCTGTCACAAGGAGAAACGTCTTTCTCACTCTAACAGTGTTCTTCCTCTCTCCAGCTGCATGTGGTTCACTACAACTCTGAGCTCTACCCCAACATGTCCGCAGCCATGACGCAGAGGGACGGCTTGGCTGTTTTAGGAATTCTCATTGTGGTAATAAAACAATTCTAATAAACAGTAGAAAACAGAGGTGGGACAATACTTTGTTATGTTGTCAATACTCTGCCACCAATTATAAATATTTATGTTGAAATATGCAGCAGCTTCTGCTAATTTGACTTACAGAAGCTGCTTTTTTATGACTTACATACGTCCCCATTCTTTTGCTTCCTGCAAGTTCTGCCTTTTCACATGTGGACTTGCACAAGTTGCAGTCAGTAAGTGTGTTAAGGAGGCATCTGCTTAGACTTAGATGCACTTTTTGCTCTGCGTTTCATCTCAGTTGTAAAAACTCTATGACACTGACACCACAATTCTGTGAATAAGTACATAAATCCTGCTTTTTGCGTTTTGCTATGTTTGTTAAGTTACACAGATAGTAGATCATTGTGATGATGTGTCAGGTATTACGGAAACGCTGTATCGTTATAGTATCATATCGTGAGGTACTCTGTGATTCCCACCCCTTGTGGATATACTCAACATTCTGAAAGAATAAGAAGCTGGAGTGTTGTCAGAAATGTCGTAAACATTTAAGCCTGAGGGTTCGTTTCCCAGACAGGTGAGGAGACCAACCCGGCATTCAACAACATCCTGAACTACCTGAGTCGCATCAGACATGCTGGTTAGTCTGCCTCAAACTCATTAAAACCCTCCTTTGCATTTTGTGATTCATGAAAGTGTACTTATGTTCTTATAAATTAGGAATTGTTTAAAAAGTTTTGAGGCTTCAGTCTTTTATTCTTACTACTCAGTAATTTGCAGTTTCCATTTCAATGTCAATGTTTGGACTTTAAATGTAATTGGATTCTCGTCGCTTCCCGGTCACAGTTCATTCAATAGAAATGATGATAGACAGACGAGGGAGCTGTGTGTCTAATAACACATTTGTTGTGAAGCAAAATGCGAAAACAGCGTCTGAAAAACTGAAGCAACAATGACAGAAGGATGAAAACTATACAGTTATCTGTTGTTTTTCTTCTTCATGCTGCTGCAGTCAAAACAAACGACAGTATTTGGCTTCACCCTTCACAAATATATTTTTTTCTCCTCCTTGCCCCCACTGGCAGATCAGAAGGTGTCTATCCCTGCGTTTGACGTCCAGTCCCTGCTTCCTAAGGACCTTGGACGCTACTATCGCTACAACGGCTCCCTGACGACGCCACCCTGCTACCAGAGTGTCATCTGGACGCTGTTTCACGAGAGGGTTCAAATCTCGAAGGCACAGGTAAATCTGAGACACTGAAAGCAGACAATGACTGCATTTGTGTCCGTGGCAGATTCTTTCAAATCATTTGTGCATCTGTTTATGATCAACTGCTATCAGCTACTGATAAACTTCAACTTGACTTTTCACTTTGTCAGTCTGTTGAGTTTTCTTACTTTCTGTTTTGAGTTCAGCGCCTCAGGACTTTAACTGTTGTTGTTTTCACCCCGTCACCTCTCCACTGCAGCTGCTGAAGATGGAAACGATACTTTACTCCAGCAAAGCTGAAGATGCAGACAGGATGCTGCTGCAGGACAACTACCGCGCAACACAGCAGCTCAACCACAGAGTCGTCTTCACCTCCTTCACTGCAGGTCAGACTGACAGAGAGTGCAGGAAGAAATAATTCACTGTTATACAGAAATGACACCTACAGATAAACACATGCTGTGCAGAACTCAAACGTTTGCATTTAAAACTGCGTGAAATATTTTTGAGTGTTTCAAATATTACCTGATGAGTGCAATGTGAGCAGCGGAAAAGGAAGTATTCAGATCTTTTACTTGAGTAAAGGTAATATTACCACGCTGTAAAAATACTTCATTACACATAAAAGTTCGGCATTGAATGTTACTTAAATAAAATCATATATGCAAATGTGCATGAAGTATTAAAAGTAAAAGTGCTTAATGCAGACAAATGTCACATACGTCATGAAATTATTAGTACTTTGAGAGTATGATTTCACTGTTGTTGGTTAAGGTGAGGATGATTTTTAATTGTTTTATTTAGGACTATATAATTAATTATTATGTTAATTATTGATTATTTGCTTATTATTTTCATGATAAATTGATTATTTGATTTTGAAATACTCAAAAAAAGGGAAAACATGTGGTCACAAATATCTAGAACCCAAAGTAAAACCTTCACAATGCCAGATTTCAAAACAAAAATGAGCACTATTGAAAATAAAAATAATTGTATTATTTTAGAATTTAAAATATCAAAGTTGCAATTGCCTATTTTCTGTCAATAAGATGATCAGCAACTTTAGGTGGATTTATTACCAAACATTTCCATTCTTCTTGCTCAGCTGTTACTTCATCGTGTTACCCGAACAGCACTTCTACATTGTTCGAGTGTAATGCCAGCACGCTGCTCAAAATGCAAACTGCAATAACAAGCCAGCAGGTGGTCAAATAAACCAAAGCTAGCAATTAGCACAACCCATGCAGAGAGTGCAAAGTGGAATGTGTAGAGCTATGTGGGAATATTAAGGATTATCAGTGACTTCGTCTGAAGGAAAGGGCCTTTGGAGGGCAGGAACGGAGGGAGAGACAGAAGTGAGGGGGAAAAGCATGGCGGGGGGGGGAGTGTTTGTTTGCAAGGTGATTAGAAATAGGATTTGCAAAATACGAAACACTGACTCCATTGTTATCACGAGAGTCCAACTGAGGAAAACGGCGAGGAGAAAGAGACACAGAGAGGTGAAAGAGGGAGACAGAGCGGTAGACAAAGACAAAGCAGAAAGAATTTGTTTAAAGTGCTCATTGTAGTGAGCGACTGAACTGGAAGGCCTGTGATATCAGCACTGCTGTCAAAGGCAGCAAGACCGAGCAGACATAATATTCAAACAGCTGAACAGCAGATTCTGCTGAGATAAAATCAACAAGTGAATATATAAGAATGATGAGACAGAATGATCAAATGCACTGTCACTTTTCTAATGGTTTATTTACTCTCATTTGATGTAGAATCAGGGAAGGAGCTCTCTTCTGGTAAGACTCCATGTGACTTTCCTGCACGTTTTTGACAAAAAACAAACAAACAAGCTGATGCTACTGATGATTACATAAATACTTTGAATAATTTAACTGCATGTTCATTACTGTCTCCCTGTGTGTTTCTCTGCTGCAGGTGAAGTCACAGCTATCGTAATAGGAGTGATGTGTGGCTGTGTAGGTCTGGCAGTGATCGTTCGCTTCATCGTGAAGACGATACGGTAAGAAGCTTTTCTCTGCTGTTCGCTCGCGGCAGTGGTTACCAGTCTGGAGAAACTGTTGGGAGCTGTTACTGTGGAAGCGTCCAGTCTCTTCTTATTCTCCATCTCGTGTCTCCTGGCAGATTTTTTACACTTCTCCACCATGAAACAGTCGTGGTAAACAGGTGGTTTAGCTGATCTCAGTACTGACAAGGATGCACAACCTGCACTGATGGTGTTGTTCCTGTGCTTGACAGACATCCTTAAGTGCAGATCTTAGATCAGAAAAACAAATTTTTAGGACGGAAAAATCTGGATACATAATGTACAGGGTTCATACAGCTCCTTAGGAGTAAGAGAACCATATCTGACATTTTCCAGACTCTTATAGCCTTTGTTGTCACATCTAAATTGTTTTATATCTACAGAACTCAATGTAAGCCTGTATTTCACTGTTTAATTCACCAGCTGTTCATAATAACTTTGATTGGATGCTTTGATCATGACTTTAATGCTTGTTAATTTTAATGCAACAAACAAAAAAGATTACAGGACTGTTTAATAATAAATATTAAAAGATATTTGGTTTCGATGAGTGTTAATAAAACACCAGATTTTGTTGAACATTTGCTATATTTAAATTCATGCATATTCCTCATCTTTTAAACATGGACTTAAAGCAGTAGTTCGGTTTTTAGCACATTAAACCCTATCATAGGCTTCATTACAATCATATACAATAGTAAATAGTGATATTAAGATGAGTGATTTACTCCTGAGATCTGGAACTTATTGCTGACCTCAGTGCTCGCTGTAAACAACATAAGTGCAGGGGTGTTGAAAGTGCTTCGACAGTCCTTCTAAAAACACAATAAACACTCGATGTAAAAGACAAGAAGCTCACCACATGGTCAATCATGTACGCTGATGTTCCGACACTAAAACACAAAGTTAAACAACAGCTTGTAACCCAGAAATAGCCGTTTGTTTGTTTTCTGAAGCAACTGAAAGAGTTGTTTCTAAGTCATATGCCGTTGTTCACATTTGTGATACAGTGTCGGTACACGAGAGGACACCACTAAACATTTGGTGAGTTTCTCATTGAGCATTTATTGTGTTTTTGACGGCTTGTGAGAGCACTCTGTGTCCCTGCCCCTCTGTTGTTTTCAACTAGCAGTGATGCAAGCAATGAGCTCCAGCTCATAAGACTGCACTGTTCATCACAATATGGGTATTTACCATTGTATATGATCGTAAATATCCTTATTGCAAGGCTTAATGTGCCAAAAAAACAAATCAAAAACAAAACTCTTCTCCTTTAAGAATATTCACAACTTTCAAGACTTTGTATGACCCATGGATATACCAATTTTGATCCATACTGAAATACCATTTTACTTAAAAATAACCTAATGTTAAGATTTATGTTGTAAAACTGATGGCATGTCAGATGTTAACTGACTGACTGGCTGATTTTGGCTCTTGGCAGATGCAGAATATTAGCACTGGTCTTGTTGTTTGGGCTCTTGTGAGAATATCAGTAAATCCTCTTTGTGAAGTTTCACCATGAAGGTTTAAAGCAGTCTAAGATCAGCACTAAGGATAATCTGAATCTCTGACCTCTGCTGCAATAACATGGCTCTTTCCCGAGACTCTTGTTACATTTTTCCATAACTACCTCTGACTGATGAAAGTATGTGGTGGGGTCCTTGTGACCCACGAGCAAGTGATTTAACCTTTTCACCCTTTTGATCAGGGGTTCCCAAAGTATATGTTCCTATATATGAGTTATCTCAGTCTTAAATCTTAAGGACAAAAATTATTATTTTGATTTCTGTAATCTCCCTTTCTGTTCAATCTCCAACTGAGATTACAGAGATATTATGATGCTCTGCATTTTTCTAGGGGTCTGGAAGCCTTCAGGCCCCTACACTTTGGGAACCACTGACTTTAATAATGTCATTTGATAAATATCACCTCCAATCTAATGTGAAATGATATGTCCAATAAGTTCTCTCTGTTTTTGGTCTTGTGATTCTGTCTTTTGATCTGCGACAGCTCTACCTCTAGCTGGGACGTCCTTCCCAGTAACCGGCCTGCTCCCATGCCAAGGTCACTGTTCAAAACCTTAATTATCGACAAAGTTAGATTTCCGACCACATCTCTTTGCTTTAACCACCCATTCATAGTGACTTAGTGACATAGTGAACCCTCTTGGGTTAGACTTTAACACCTCTTTTAGAGTCTTAATGCTTGAGGAAATTCCAAAGACAGTGAGGAAACAGTATTAGATATACTGTATGTTTTGATTATATATATGTGTTGTAGAAATTAGTTAACCTCAGTCTATGCTAATCTCCCTCCTCCTTTAATCCTGAGGATTTGGGCAGATGTCTGTCAATGCGGTGTGCCTACAGTTTAATCCACAATGTTCACTGCATGCAGGTGTGACATGATCTGGCTCTGTCACAGCAGAAACACACAAATTTTGGCTAAACAGCTCAAAACTATATTGGAAAAGTAGCTGCTGAAGAGCAGTTGCTCTACTTTTGAAACGCCTCCAGTGGACAAGAGATGTGATGCAGCCACATCCAGTGGACATCGTCTCCGTTATCAGCGTCATGTGAAATGTTTTGATCTTGGTGGGTTAGACATATTTATGTTTAAATCATCTTATATCAATAATGAATAGCATTTAGGGCACTGCCAGTTATTTTAAAGCATACCAGAGCTGTGACCGTATGCACAACCTTCCATGTACTCTTAACAAATAATGACCTCTGCTGGACGACATAGCAAACTACACTGATAGCATACTTGGAGCAGATGAAATGACTCAGTAGGATTGACTTTTCCCTTTTGATGTTTCAGGATTAAAGAGCCAGAGAAGGCAAAACAAGATGTGGCTCTGAACACGACGTCTGAGGGGGAAAAGAAAGGAGAACCATCAGCGTCTCCCCAGACTGAGCCTTAGCTGACAGCCGGGCTCATCCCAACACAGTTATAAAACCATACAAAAGTATTTATACAGTAAACTGGACACCGGACAAATCATCTGCTGCCCCGATCACTTTACTGTTCCCAGTATTTTTTTTCCAGTCAGATTTGTATTGGCAGTCTTGTTAACATGCATGTTGTTCAGTTTGCACATGAAGCACTTCTTCAAAGGGGACACACTACAAGTGAACAGGTAAAGTTTTGATTACCAGATGTCAACATGACACTTCCCGAGCTGTTGCTGATATTAGGACAAGTGTTTTTTATGTATTACAGGTTTTCTGTAATTTCATGTTTAAATATGCAAAGGAAACATTTAATTAATTTGCATTTCAAAAGCAGAAAACAGGTTTAAAGTTCTGGTTTGTTGACATACTCGAGTCCATGTGTTTTCCGGGGGAATGTTGGATGTGTTTTTTCATTACTGTATAAAACAAGAAATACTGTCAAAGGTTATTTTAAAAAATCTGTTTTTGCAGTTTTTTGGGGAATAAAATGTTAGGCATGTATAAATCAGGCTGCAGACGATACATGAACAAAGCCATCTGTAAAAATGTTCAGAATACAGAAAGTGTTTGTAAGTGCTACTGATTCTGACACTGATATGTACAAACAGATACGACCACAAAACTTCTCCAGTCGACTACTAAGATTAGGAAATTGTTTTTTAATTACAAGTTTCTGAAATTTTGTGTTTAAATACAAAATGAGGCACAGAACAGAAACGTGAACTAAATGAACATATAAATGTTTATTTTAGGCATTTTCTTTCCACTAGTCCTAAGGAAGTCATGTAATGGAAGCAAAAAAGACCCAAATCTCAAACTTGACCAGTGCATGAAAATGAATATTTTTGCCTGGAGTGTCTCCCCTTAAATTTGTCAGTTTGCTGCCTCTGAGTTGTATGTTTGGTTCATGTAAATACTCTGTGTGATAGATTTTGTTGGGCTTTTTGGGTCACATGTTTGACTTTTATTTTATCTTGTCCATCCTGCCTTGAAACACAAGCACACTGCACTGAATGAAATATAATAGACTTAAGAAATTTTTACTTGTGAATTTATACCCCAGTTTAATATTGTTATTATTATTGACACAATTGATACAAATTTAAGAATGTGGTATTTAAACATACAGGAGGTCCTATCAAGTGAATTAGAAATGTATGATGGAGGTCGTAAAGGATTTGATGTTTTTAGGAGAAACTGATGCTGTCCAAATTTCAATTTAGCACATTATGTTGTATTTATATTTATGTACATGTGTGTAGTCTGTTAGGAAAAATGATTTCTGGTGCCATATATCTTTTTTTTTTCCTGTATATAATTCTTCCAAAATGAGCACCTCATTAAAATACTTGAACAATAAAACTCACCGGCCCGGGTTTCTTCATTGTCTGTGTGTAACAGTCTGTGGATCGCTATTCCTTCAAAAACCAAAACTTCATCCTCAAAATGTTTTTGATGTATCCCTCTACATCTGAGAAAGATATGAAGTGTGTTAAGTATGTTGCTTGAATTTCATATTTTATATTTAACCTATGAAAGCACTTTTTCCTTTTTTTCAACATACAAGCCAACTGCAATACTTTTCTCTGTTGGAGCGCTGACTTTATGATGCCAAACTTATTTAGCTTTTATTTGCTAATTTGTTTGTTTGCTTAGTTGAATTCATTAGAAATGCTAGATATGTTTTTTCTTATTAACTGAATAAAAAGCCTTATAAACAGTATGTATGCATTAATCCAAATTGCCATTCAAATGTTTTTGGCTACATCATATTTTGGTCTTCTTAACTGAATGTAAAGCCATTTTAAATAGCTTAATATCTGGTGATAGAAATACAAATGTGATCTAAGAGGATGAATGTAAATGTAACTGGGCATTAAAATGATTTAGACCTCTCTATTTAAGCCTATTTAACAGGCAGTATGCTCTACATTTCTATATCTATCATACAAGTCACAATTAGTGTATGTTAAATGCCTAAATTGAATATATAAGCAGAAATGTCAAACCTGTAGATAATCAAAAAATATAAACAAAACAAACAGTATAAACTGATACAAAGACAATTCCCTTTCAGACTGAGACTTTCCCACATTTCTCACTTGATTAAAACACAGCTTACATGTGGATGTAAAAATGAACACATATCCTCCAGTTATTTTTGGAGCGCTGACGACCAAAACAATGTGAAACCTGCACTAATGTTACCATTTGAAAAAAGACACACCAGCAATGCTGAGGGCAGCATACTTGCACACAGTGAGCATCCAAAAATACGGTTACTGGCCCTTTAACAGGTATTTATATCTGTAAGTGGATCACAGTTTTCCATGTCTGCTGCTCTAAAGCACAGCCATGTGGAGGAATTTCAGCATTGCACACAAACACACACACACACACACTGTAGGACACGCCTCCTCAAAGTAAACCAGGAAGTGAAATGTGGAACCGCTACTGAAGGACAGAAGAATCAAACTCACATCTGGAGCTTTCAGATCTATTGTAGCTCACTGACGCCTGCGTTGCCTCTGAAACAAGGTAGGGAAGTGCTCTCATCGGGCAGCTGCTGTCTACATCATCTCTTGGTTTCATGTGCAAAAACACTGCACGGCTGTAGTTCTGTTCAACCTTGCTCTTGTTTACTCACTATTTTTTATGTATCATACTTGGTAAAACAGAGTGTAGTGTTTATTTTTTTGACAGTCTTTGTTTCATTCTAGGACTGCTGGATAATGGCTGCTCTCAGGGTTTTTCTCATTCTTGCTGTCTGTCCTGTGCTGGTCATCAAACATTTTCTAAACACGACGCTCCTTGCCAGCTCTCCAAATGGAAGACCAGCTACAACACCTTCGTCAAACGCCACATTCGCTCGGGCACTCCCACTTCTCTTGACCAGAACGAATGGGAGGCATACATCAAGAATAACGGGGGCTGTAGCAGACCAACACAGTCCTTCCTAAGTCCAAAAGACCTGGACAGGGTCATTGATGTGTGCTCAAACAAAGGGGGGAAAACCTTCAAGGAGAACCTGTGTATCAGTGAGCAGCCTTTCACATTTGTCACAGTGAGGAGTGAACTGGGGACGTGTGGCATCAGGAGTGTGAAAGAGGAAACCAAACATCTGATCCTGGCCTGTGAGGTTGTGGAAAATCGGTGTCTGCCAGTTCATTTCGAGGGAAACCCTGAGGATTTACAACCAAACAACAACGCCAAAGGCTGCCAAGACCCACGAAGTGGAGGTCACGCTCCCAGCTCTACAATGGCATGGCTCTGGTTGTTATTAGTTGTTCTCGTTATCATTTAAGGGTGTTAACTTTCTTTTAAAATTTGAGATCAGCATTGAGGACATTTTGCTCCTTAGGGTCGTCTCCTGAACATATTTAGACAAAACATTTTTAAGTCTTGTTCTTGGTTTAAAACAGTTTTAAATCACCAGCATCCATATTTTTAAAAAGAATTTCAATTTTTTAAAAAATGTGTTTTTGTAACAAAAGTTCCTGCTATTATATGCTTGTTTACTTATGCCCATGCATCTCGGAGATACCGAGAAGGCTGGTGCTCTGATCGTATTACATTTCATCTAAAGTTAAAACTTTTGCATCGATTTGATGCTAAGTTCAAGTCCTTTACAGTGTTTTGTGTATTTTTTCACTGAAAGATCAAGCAGATTTGCTGCACCAAAGGGATTTAATTGCACTTAATAAAAAGATTTCAAACTTATATTCAGTTCTGCAGGAGTTTCTGTTTAGTGAACCAACTGTGATACAGATCAATGTAAAAACCTAATCCAGAGAACAACACAATATGGTTAAAATCCACAATAGACAAACAAGATGCTAATGTGCAAAGACATCAAGACAGAATTCTAGAGACGCCAGCTTCTCTGTGTTCCAATCGTTTTTACTGGAATGTGAAAAGGTTGTTTAAATACAAGCGTAACAAAAACCACTTCTTCTATGTCAGACTGTTAAAGTTTCCAGAACAAAACCATAGTTATAGCAGGAAGTGATCTACATTTATAAACAGTGTGTGACTTCGGTCTACAATTGGTAACCAAAGTTTTTCAAAGGTTTGAGTCCAGATTTGCAACTGTAAAGTTACTTTAGTTTAGTTTTCTAGTTTAGTAGCCTATATCATGGACAATCCCCATTAATGGACTGTAAGAATAATAGTAAGAAGGGCAGCATTAGCCAACATGGCTAATTTCCAGCTGTGGTCCCTGGCAAGATGACAGTAGAATAATCCAAAAAACAAAAAACAAACAAACAAACAAAAATTTGAAAAGAAAAGAAAAGAAAAGAAAAGAAGAGAGAATAGATTTAACAGCATTAAGTGACAGCATCATTTTTTAAGCTTGGTTTTCTGAACAGAATATCAGACCATCACACCATCTCACACTCAGTAATAATTAGTCCTTGAAACGCTGTTCTCATGTGCTGAGGCAGCAAGCAAAAGTACAAATTTAGGTAAGGTGAAATGTCACTTCTCTAAATTTTTGCAGTTTTTAATTGTAAACTATATACTTTTTAAAGCTGTGGTGGCATAAATGTTAGAGAAGCAAATTTGTAAACAGAGGGTCAGCCCCAGACCAGCAGTATTGATCTAGGTGGGGAGAGTGCAGTGCAATGCTTGCTCCACCCTCATTACCACCACTGAGGGCCCTCGAACAAGGTCCTCAACCCCAGCCACTCCAGTGGAGCTGCTTGATGGCGAGAGATCAGACTGTGGTTGTAATGTGCAGAGTCCAGGTGTGCATGTGTGTAACTGTGTGAATGTGGCCAGAGAGTACGCTGTCAGTGAAACTCCCCCGAATAAATAAAGGTCATTTAAAAATGAGCTGTGGCTAACAGTTAAAGTGAGTCAGTTAGGTTTGGTTTATGTTTTTTATCACGCATACCATCAGAGGAGCTATTTGCAAATGTTTGCATGCACTTGAATTGTCACCATGGTTGGAGGCTTGGTTTGGCTTGAATACACTTCAGAAACAAGTTAAATAAGATGTGTGAAAATGTAGCCATACTTCTACTATATAACATTCAAAAAGAAGAAGAAGAAGAAGATGTGTGTCTTAATTGCTATACTGATGCTAATGATAATGAAAGACCCAAGTTGCTGACAAATACAGGGAGGCAGGACAAGTTTACAGGCAGGGTTGGCAACAAGCAGTGTTGTCAACTCCTCAGTAAGGAAAGGAGCTATTGGCTGTCCAAAAAGTAGCTAGAAATAGCTACATGATGTCACCAACTAATTTGCATAATGAGTAATTTTCATATAATGGATGTTATATGGCGGAGAGAGACAAAAAGTTAGTGAAAAATTACCTAAACATGTTTAGACCTACAAATTAACTTTTTTCTGTTGATCCGTGTTTTATTTCATGTCACATTTTGATTTAAATAATTAGTAATGAACAAAGAACTCAAAACACAAAGCAGAACTGAACGGACAGCTGCTTATTGGTGTCAGCACAAACATTCTCCCAAAGACCAGAGAAAGCCACTAGCTTTGTTGCTAGTCACGTTTGACAATTTAAGTTGCCTAGGGGGTTTGGAAAGTCACTTGATCTAGCAACAAAGCTGCCAAGTTGGCAAAAGGTAATCCAGACAGTTAATGCCAGAAAATCTTGCAGTGACAACAAAGGATGATCTAGCAAAGACTGAACACAGGAGGCTTAAATAGTGGCAGAGTCAATGAGCCACAGGCGTGAGCAGGATGACCTACAGCTTGAGCAGAGTGACAGGTGTGTGTGACTGTCCTGATTGCTGCAGAGCACAGTGGAGCTGGGGCGTGTCAGAGTCAGTGAGTGAACAGATCTGCATGCATGAGAGCAGCAGGAGATGCAGGCGTGACAATCCATGGGTTTCACAGCAGACATCTTGTGGACCAACACAGGTGTGACCAACGATGGTTTCGTTCCATTAAGTGTCTCAACAAGCCAGGGCAATTAGTGAGCATGCACAGTACCAGAGCTCTGGAACAAGCTCACCTAAAGTGAAGCAGCCATCATTAATGTCAGTAATTTTACCTGTGCCTTTCTTGCTCTGACAACTCAAAATGTCCATCATGAAACCCATCAGGTTATTAGGTGAGCTTGTTCCAGAGCTCTGGCACTGTGCGTGCTCACTCATTGACCTGGCCTGCTGCGAC